>CAOLHI010003681.1:0-161155 GCA_948474755.1 Ctenosaura bakeri | reverse complement strand
TATTTCCTGAAATCAGAGTTTTAGTATACTTTACTGTCCTTGTCATTTTCAAAACTAAATCTCCTTTTTCTTTGTTTACAGAAAGCTATTGCTTATCTTTTTCCTTCTGGTCTGTTTGAGAAAAGGGCCAGACCAGTAATGAAGGTAAGAACATAATTCTTTGCTTCAGATCATGTAATGACAAATATTATATTAATGATGCTAACAATTTTTATCATTATTTTTAAACAGCATCCCAATGAGATTTTTCCAAAACAAAGAGGTAAGTAAAGATGTGGAATATGTTAAAGTGATTTGGCTGTCTAGAAACATTTACACAAAGGCTGTGCTCAGATAGCTATGAGATGTGCACTCAGAGGTTTGCTCATATCCATTTTGATTTTTCCCCCCACTCAACTCTGCCATGTCACAGACAACTTTGGAAAATCTCAGTTTCAGAATCTGTTTTTTGCTTTTATTTCTAACCCAACCTGTAATAAATCTCTGGGAATGGTATGGTCAATCTAAACAGTTTTATCAGTTTAACAGGGATGAGCAACTGCAGAGGGATTGGTCTTTCTCTGAAACCCATTGGGCACTCCTTCCCCTTGAAGCTGAAAGTGACCTGGTCACTTGGATTTCCAGAAATAATATTTGGGGTCTAAGCAAGATTCCAGGGGATTAAACAGCCTAAAGGCATCAGATCCTGTCTGATCTTGGAGGCTAAGCAGGATCAGCACTGGTTGGTACTTGGATGAGAGACTGCCAACGAATACCAGATGCTGTAGTTTCAGAGGAAAAAATTGACAAAACTACCTCTAAGTATTCCTTGCCTAAGAAAAACCTGTGGAGTTCATGGAGTTGCCATAAGTCAATAGGTAACTTGAAGGCACATATAGACACACAAACAGAGTTCCTTTCTGCAAGCAACATTTAATAGGAGAATTCCTCCTTGGAGGCCTTTGGAGGTGGAAATCTCAATTTTTTGCCAGAGAATAGAATAATAGGAAAGGAATAATAGGATATAGGCTTATACAGTTCCTTTAAAACTTTGTTGTGTGATGTCTGTATGGTGTTCCTGTAAGCTGCCTGGCTGTTGCATATTGAACTAATTGGATCCACGGCTCTATCTTATATGGCAACCCAGTGTAGAGTGCATTACTGTAATGACAGTGCGGAAACAGTAGTAAGGTAATCATTATCCAGCTAGTGGACCAGTCAAAGCTGCCCCAGGCGCTCCTAGCCTCCCAGTGAGTGACAAAGATAGGTCCAGGAGCGTTATCAGGTTATGTACCTGCTCCTTTAGAGAGATTGCAGCCCTATCCAGAGCAGGTTGATTACCCACTCTCAGACTTGGGATCTACTAGCTCAGACATATTTTATTGTATCTGGATTCAGTTTCAGTTTATTGATCCTCATACAGTCCACTACAATGTCAGTCTCTAACCAGCCCTGCAAATATGATATCTCTGTAACTAAAAGTTGCAGCAGTTAGAACAACTGCAATAAGATACCATAGTCATTAGTATCAAAATCCTTTGGAATATTTAGGAGAATCAGCAAGATAGTGCTCTCCTGTCTCTCTCCCAAATAAGTTTGTCAATGGGGAGACCAAGGCTGTTTCAGTTACAAATCCTGGCTTAGATAATTTGTTTCTTCCTAGAACATTTGCTGTTGCCCAACCACTGTCAAGCATGTGCTGTCAAGCATCTCATGTTAAAAAAGCAGTAAAATTTGTCTTTCTGTGGGTCATAGGAGGGGGGATAGCACTCCAAAATAAACACAACCCCTCCATGAATATGCTGACCAGTTATTCACAGAACGATTGTGCAGTTCTTTGGATTTCACCTTGTATCTGTATAATTCTTTTATTTAATTTTTATTCTTACAGTTTCTTTTTGACCATAGATACCGTATGCATTACAAGTCAAAATGAATGTTTAATAGTGAAACAGTGGAATTTTCGAACTTCTTATACAACAAGTGGTTAAAAACAGTTTATTTGCTTTTGAAAATATGAAATCTTAGACTGAGGGGATTGATTGATTGATTGATTGATTGATTGATTGCATTGGGTTCCCAAGTAGGACCCAAGGTGGTTTGGATTGAAAGTGGTGCATTTTAAGCTATGATTAACCTTTGTCCCATTGATTTCACTGAAATTTAATTTGAGTAACATTGAGTGGTATCCAGTTAAACCCACCCCTGATAGAACTGCTTCTGTTGTCAGAATGGAGTAGAAGCAACTCTACCTTTCCCTGGAGCCCTGTGCCTCCCCAAAGTCTGCTTTAGTGTGCTTCAAGAGTGTCATCTGCAAGGATAACTCAAGAACCTCCTCAAGGTCTGTTGTAGTGCATTCAGCTATGGGAAAATAACTGCTCATCCCTCTGCTCTCCAACAACACAGAAATGGCGGAGAGGGGGACTGTGCTGCTTGCAGCATTATCTATGTAGACATAACTGTATGATAGAAAAGCATATCCCAATGCAGGATCTCAGCCTGCTGAATGCTAAAATTCTGAAAGTACCTTCTGAAAATGCTGCAATAACTGTATTTTTTGTTTACTTGTGTTTCTTTTTTTTAGCAATACAGTGGGGTGAAGATGGCCGTCCATTTCACTTTCTTTTTTACACCGGAAAACACTCATATTATTCTTTAATGCACGTAAGTAATCAACTAATTTTTCTTTCTAATGGACCAAAATAAAATTACCCATGCTATAATATCTACATTCAAATCATAGAGTTTTTTTTAAAGGTTTTAGAGGTAACTAAATTCATTTTATTAAATTAAAGAATAAATTACCCATTTAAGCTTTTGTTTGTTCCCATAATGATTAAACAGATCTAGCTACTAAAAAACTTCAAGTTATGATAAATGAAATTTGACCCCAACCCCCTCATAATTCCATTTACGATGCAGAGTATTGTTTGGGGAGTGAAAAATTGCAGAAGTTACTTGTTTAGGCTGCTTTTGAAAGTACTTATATTTATGGTGTGTGATGCAGCTTTAAATGTTTAATTTACATAAAAGCATAATAGCTGAAGATTCAGGCAGGTTTTCTGGTCAGTATATATCTGGCTGAAAGCTTATCTTTTACAAATGTGTGAATTGGTATAGGTTCTATCAGAGTTCAGATTGCTGTGTTCAGAATATGAGCCTATGCAAAGGATTACAAGGGGAAAGCTAAGACAGTGCAAAGTTAGAAAAAGAAACAGTGGAAAAATAATACAGAAAATACATGAGGGTGAGAGAAAATAGGAAAATTAAAGCCAAACAGGAGTAGGCAGAAAAGTCTCTCATGTTTATAGAGGTTCTACTTCAGGAAAGAATCTACTGAAGCCAGTTTCGCAGATGTTCTAATGCTGGCCTAGGGCTACAAACAACAGGAATCATTTGGGTATATTTCTTTTTAGCCCTTCCTCATAAATATAAAGCTGCCAGTTTAGGCCTCTGAGGTCAGATTCAGGCCAGATTACTGAGCAGCATTTGTAGCCACTGTGGCAATACAGTTAGCTCATGCATTACTATCACTTGATTTCTGAGTGGTTGCAAAAGGATGGTCATATGAGCCTTAACCCCCTTACTTTGAGGCTATACGAAACTGCTTTCTCATGCAGCTAAGGCACAGAGTTAACTGTCTTAGTTGATTCTGGTAATAAACAAATTGGGGAAAATTTGGTGCTTACCACATGGCCTCTTCCTACTCATTTGTAATATAACTTGCTAGAATCTGCAGTTAATATCACACTTGGTTATTCCATTAGTACCTAGGTTACTACCCTTGCCTTTCCTGTACTGCCTACCTCAGGAATATGCAACTTGATGCCCTCCATATGTTTTAAGGTAATATTTCTGACCACTGATTGTGCTGATGGAACAGATGGAAATTTTAGTTGAATGTCTTAAGAGCACCAGGTTGCCTATTTGTTCAGAAGAAGTATACTTTTCTGGCTAACCTTATTAGAAAAGAGATTTCCGTTTGGATGGAACTCTGGTTAATCCAGCAAGATAGTTCTTTGGTGAACCTGTACTGTTACCCCCTTCGTAAAAAATTATTAAAGAACTGCTGAATGTACTTGCAAAAGCAAACCTTTCATAGTATTTGCACAGTCTACTACACAGCTGTAGACCTCAGTCCATTGGCTTTCTGGAAGACTGAACACATACTGAGGTTCACTTACAGAAAACAGAACACTCTTTTTTGTAAAGTGTTAACTTTGGTATGGTGATGTTGTCAAATTTGGTTTTCCTTGTTGTCTGCTAGGTTTCAATAGCATTTAGAGGACTTCTACAAAAATCCTAGCTTTAGTGTGTTTTTTAGAATTATCTTATGTGTTTGTACTCTGCACACCCAAAGGACAAAATTCCCACTTGTCAGGTACATTTATTTCTTTAGAGGGAGAAGAGAGGAATTATTTTTTCTTTTGGTTGACCTTGGGCAAATGAGCTTCTTGCCCTGGCAGAAATGAAATGAATGATAAATGTAGAGTGTGTCTTTGCTGAGTAATGGAGCTGCAGCAGAGGCTTTCCAGAGAGGTTTTCTCCTGCACAGCCTGAGGCAGCCTGAGGACCCCTACTGTTCATTTAAATAGGTATGTCAAATCTGCCTCGAAACGCCGCTGGTTTGATCTGTGGTAATATTTGTGAAGGTTCCATATGGACTTGAGCCCCCTGCAGTGCTAAGAAATAATGTACAACGCTTCATGGTGCAGACGCAAATTTTCTCTGAAAAGGGATGCAGCGCTGCGTTTTAGCTGTCGGAGAGGATGATGGAGCTGACGCGCTAGGCCTGTCAACTTGTTACACGGATGGGTTGCATGCAGAGAGACTGTGGAAAATCTGTGCCTTTTAGCTTTTCTACTTAATCACGGTTGTAGCATTGCCTTTAGACTGTATGCTACATTAATTCTCTTCCTGCCTTCTGCCTTTCATCCCAAGTTTCACGGAAAAAAGTAAAGCATGCAGGTCTTGTAGAGGAGGCTTATCAAGCAGCTGTCATCTGACAGGCTATTTGCATTTGTTTTGGCTGAAACAGAGCAACCCAAGGGCAAGATGTTTTGTTGCATTCCATCATAATGAAGAAATGTTTAAAAAAATTACAAGGAGCACAACTTTAGTTTTTTAGCTGTAGCTTGCCTTTGAAAAATGGTATGTAAGGTTTTCCTGAATTGGAGGTTTTTGAAAGAGTAGTGTCATTCGCCACTTGATTAAGCTGTTCTCTATATGAAATCTTTTTGACAAACACAAATGTAATTATTGAAGAATCTCTGTTAAGTTTCTTTAAGTAGTGTCAGGGCATTTGCAAATGTCTTCATTAAAAAAGAATGAGACAAATAATTTCATTAAACAGGATTTCTCATAACGTTTCTCTAAGGAAATGTGAAGTATATGTTACAGTATTTTATAACAAGATTCATAGGCTAATAGAAATCAGAAATATACTTAGGTACAAAAGTGTTACTTAAGAGTAGATATAGAATAGTGTCACATTAATTTACTGCATTCTGCATAGACTACATTTTATAGTGTTTTGCATAATATCTGAACATTTGACAAAAGAAATGGTGCTTCCATGAGTCTTCTCAGCACTCCCTTTCCTTGGTTTATTTCACTTATTCATTGCAGGTAAGATCTGCCATTTATATAAGTGCAACTAATCTGAAATGTTTAGTACTACCGGTTTTTTAAAAACATTCAAGATCTATAAGCTATTCATTTCATATTTTATTTCTATATTATTGCATTTTTATTTTGTACTTATTTTGTATGTGAGTGGCCTATGGTCTAGGCATTAATAAGTTACTATAATGTTAGGCATCCTTACAGAGTCTGCATTATTCATTTTCCATTTCATGTGCTTCTTATGGGTTAAAGCTTCAGTGTTCTTTATAACTCTATTTTCATTTGTCTTCTCTACTTTTTGAAAACAGTTTGGATTGAAACAGAAGGGTTGGGTTCATGTAGTTTTGAGTTGTGAGGGTTTAGTTCATGTAAATTTTTTGAGCCAAAAGAGTTCAGTTCATTTGACTGCATACTGAGAAATTTTAACCCCAAGGCTTGGGCAAAAATAATTTAAAATAATGAATACGCAGTCTCTAATGGGCCAATATTGTTTGAAATGGTATTAAGACCCAAACATAATACACAATGTATCTCCAGCAGTAGCAAGTTAGTCAAACTTTTTTGTACTTTTCAAAAGTGAGATTATATGTTAATTTACTTATCTTTGACTTTTAAAATACAAAATAAATAAATAAAAATTAAAAAATGTTCTGTCCAACCTTAAAGCACAAAGTGACTTTCTACAGTGGTTGTGTATAATCTCCCACCTATTTTTCCTCTCCTTACTGCAACCTCATTTTTGTAAGACCTAGTGGTATAAAAACTGTTGTCTGAAATGCACTAGTGATGGTTATGTAGTCTGTTCCTCAAAGATGTTTTCAGAAATTCAGTGCCATGATTATTGCTTTTTACCTACTATTCAGCAGCAATGTAGCATTATTTAAAATTGTCTTGTTAATTGACAAGATCAAGGATGAAGTCCTCCTGTTTATGACAATATTATGTGGCTTACAGGATTTTATAAAATCTACTGCATAATAGCTACATTTGTAAGCAATATAGGCAGATGTATGTGTGATCATTGCTTTTGCTATCATCTCCATTTTGCAGAAACAAGAATTTCTGTCTCAAATGTGAATATTTGCCAGGTGGCATGCTTCTCAGATTCTTTTACTTTTTTATATAACTTTGTAAAATATGATATATCATTATCCTACCCATTGATGTGTTATCCTGCAAATAATTTTGCACATGCCTACCTTAACACCTATGCTAAAAACATTTATAAACTCTAAGAATAATCAAAGTACTTGGGAAAACAGCAGAAGTGAGATTCAGAATGAAGAAGTGAATTAAAAACTCCCTTTTACACTTTAATCTGTCAGTAAACAATTTTTTTTCAGAATATCAGTGATTTTTTTCCACAGATTTTATTTGAGAACAATAGGGTGATAAGTTGACAAGTGTTTAGAAAATATTACTTAAAGAACTCCATTGTATGAGGTAGTATGAACTATCCTTCCTGTAAGGTTTTGTACAATTATTACCGTCCTAGCCAAATTTAGATAACCTTAGCATGGTGTCAGGAGAATAAATTGCTACCAGTGCTCAGAAGCACACCCATGTGAGTAAGGCTGTTTGGATTATTTACCCCTCATAGGTTGTAACATCTGGTGCAAATTTTTAAAAAGTTTATATCCCTTGTGTACAGAGAGAAACTAGAAAACGTAGGCATAGTAAAGGCTATTGAAGATTCAGGAGGGATCATCAGTAAGATGTCTCAACCTTGCTTCTCTTCAGTAAGATTCCTCAAAATGTATTTGAAGCTTACAAAATCGTAGGGCTTCAATCTGAACCAACTGTGAAAGATAAATCTCCAGTGTAGATGATATTTATTTCACCACATGGCTATAGATGGGAAGCAAGCAACTCTCCATCCAGTTAGAACCATTATGGGGTTCTTTAGCTTTCTAAACCTACTGTAAGTCCAAGTGACAGCAAGTGAAGCAACATCTTCCTTTTCTTCCACCCAGGTAGCACTGTCTTATATTACTGCCATCTCAAGACTGAGAGAACTTGGAAGGATAATGGCAAAGCAACTTGTTATTTTCCAATTTGGTGTGCATGAAGCTTTGAAAACATTTTACCCAATTTTTTTTTAATATAGAAGAGAATGGGGAGAAAATATAGATAAACATCCCTGTGTTTTCAGTAATTTTGAAGTTGTAATCAGTAGGTTCCATTTTTTTAAAAAAAGAAGCAATGAAGATCTGTTCTGATATTTTTGTATGCAGATTCCTTTGTTTTGATGCCATCAACACCACCCTCAGTCCTGAGAAAATCTCCTGTTAGAAATTTTATCCTTTCTTTTGGTCTCCTATTCAGACATGAAGTACTGTAAGTTTCTCTACTATGGCTAATAGGGCAGCTGGTGGATCTGTTGCCACAGGGAAAGTGAATTCCCTCTTGTTTTATGGCTGTTTTCTCCCACAGCTGCTTTGGGTTGTATAGGAGCCACCCAGGTTCTGGACCTCGTTCCTGACAAGAGGCTGGACCAGCAGCTGTGGGAGTGGCCATAACACCAACCTTGCAGCAACAGATCCATGGGCTGCCCTGCTGGCCAAGAAATATTGTTCGCCAGCCCTACCCTATTACCAGTCAAGAATGGAAGCTTTTTATTAGTGCGGCTTTCCTGATAGGCTTTTTGTAAGGCCAGTCAACTTGTAAACATTGAACACTATTTAGCCCCATCAGAAGCTTTTTTACTAAATGGTGGGATGGGATATAGGATGAATTTATAATTTAGACAATAATCCCATTGTACAAATTCATTCACCATTTATATGCAAATATATGGACTGAACTGATGGGGTAGTATGGTTGAAGTTGGATAGGTCAGTATAGCAAGAATTCACCTATCCACACCTTCCCATGTATTGTAGGATATCTATGGCAAGCTGCTGCACATTCAAGAACAGCAAGATCAAGGATCAGCTCCTGACAACAAAACCCAATTGTAAGTTGTTTCTCTGAGATTATAATGAAGAATGAAAGTTTGGTGAGGGTGATGTAATGAAAATTGTTCAAAATAGATAATGCTATGCAGTAGTATTCTCTGTACAGTCCTCAAGCAACTTCTTAATATGTTGTCAAAAACACTGGGGTAGATCTAACCTAAGTTAGTGGCCGGTGACTTAGGCCATTTCCGCACTAGCCTGTTATAGCACGATGATTCCACTTTCAACATCCTCTGGAATCCTGGGGTTTGCAGTTTCAGGAGGGGCCGACTGGACAAACCCCAGGATTCCAGAGGATGTTGAAAGTGGAATCATCGCGCTATAACAGGCTAGTGCGGAAATGGCTTTAGTTGTCCTCTTGAAATTAGTGTCAGAGTTAGTCATGATTAACGTGAGTCCAACAGCTGTGGCCAAACCTTCAGCCAGCTAATTACTGTGAGGAAAAAGCAAACTGACAGTCGTGTGAGAGCTCAGCAGGGCATTTGAGGATTTTTTGGGTTTTTTAAATCAAAAGAATATTCTATATAAATGTCCTGTCAACAAAGAGAACAGTATTTGATTAAAGAGGGCCAAATATAGAATGGAGGGGTAGGGCAAATTAAAGAAGGCAGATTAGATGTAATTCCTACCAAGCATATATAAAGCACGGTTCAGTTCTCAAGCTTTTCTGTTTATGGGTTAGTGCCAGTGCAGTGGCTTCTTTTCTTGCAAAGAAAACTCAGCTTGGATTTCATGCAACAATTTTGCCATCTGCAAAGCTCAGCTTATTTTCTACTATATGCAGGATATTCAAAACTTAAATGCCCTCTTATCTTCATTTGGTAAAGAAAGGTAATAGCAGAAGAAGCATGTAGGCTAAAACTTCCTTGCCCCCTGATATAGATTATATGTTCAAGGAAAAAAAGAGGCAGGGAAGCATTAGATTCCAGTGTTCTTGAAGAGTTTGTGGTAATGATGTGGAGGGAATAGGCCAAGAAAGAAGGAAAAGAATTGAAAACCAAAAATGTTACAAAGCTGGAGGAAAACCAGTTGAGAAGAGGAGATGGGGAGAAGAATAAAATTGAGGGAGAGTAAGTCAAATGGCAAAACAGAAAATTTAGATCGTGGATAGATTTCAGGAACAACAGACTAAGTCAAGAATGAAGAGCAAAAACAATATTGAAAGTGTGATAGGGCATTAACCATCTTTCAGTGTTTAATGAGACTTAGAGATTATTTGTATGCATAGCGTCTTAGTAGTACCCAAAAAACTGTGTCAGAGCCATGAAGTGCCAGGTAAACTGATTTGGGACTTGTCAAACCTTCAGAAGAACAGTCTGACTTATATCAAACAGCAGAGCCTTACTGGAAATGGATATTAGTTGAGGACAGAAGTGATAGTTAGAAGATGGACTGGTGAGAGGTAAATTGGGAAAAGAGAATGAAGAATGAAATCAAAAGGAATTTATAGCTAGGAATACAGAATCAACATGATGACTTAAATCCCTAAGAATAATGTTAAAAGACATCAAAAAGAACATCTTGGATGGGACTTAGAATACAAACCATCAAATCAAAGGGAAAGTTTCTGGCAAGTATAAGTCAGAGAAAGAGAGAATGGAAGAGGAAGAAAGAAGCTAGCAAGGTGGAAAACAATTATTTTGAAAATGGTGTAATGGTGGGGTGTAGGACAAATGCTGAATGGAAAGTGAAAAGCAGAGCCACTGAAGAAGGAGTATGGGAAGGAGCAGAAGGCCAGTAGAAGCCTGAAGTATAGTTGAACAGAAAAAACTACAGTTAGCCCTCCACATTTGTGGGTTTCACTTTTGTGGATTTGATTATTCACAGATCATTTGCTGTCACCTCTGCTGCCTTCCTATGCCATTTTTAATAGGGGGCTGCAAGCCTCGTGGGACTGAGAAACTGAGAACAAGACTTGTAAGTCCCTATTAAAAATGGTGTGGGGAAGCAGTGGAAGTGGCAGTAAGCCCCACCAGCCACCCACTTCTGCCTTGTGAAGGAACTCTGATGCCTCAAAGGAGTCCATTATAGGTTGAATATGGTGGTCATACATTTTTGTGTTAAATATGATTTGGGAGGGCCTAGGGGATATTCATGTTTTTTCCACTTTCACGGGGGTCCTGTGCCCCTAACCCTAGCAAATGTGGAGGGATGACTGTACAGTGAAACAGGCTGACTATTCACTGCAGTGCCTCACCACTGTTGCCTTTAGTGAACTTGTGCCAGTGCCTGGCTTGTCTGACTTGGGGCAGAGTTTATATAGCTAAGCCATGTAAGTTAAGAAATCCCAGAAGGTAACACCTTTTCAGTTTGCATGATTCAAACACAGAAACTGCCACTAGATTGAGAGAAAGATTAAGCGGAAAGGGAAGCATGAATAGTGTTCATGTTCACATCCTTTGGTTTTATATATTTTCTCTTGTTTCAAATTTCATTGTAGCACAAATGTTTTTCCCATGTGTTTAGTCCTCTAGAAAATTAATCTTTAAACTAAACTGAACTTTGGCTTATAAACTCTCAATAGTGTTAGTTGTATTATTAATTAGTATAGTAAATTATGAAGTTGGAACTTACAGTTATTTGCTTGTTGAATACTTGTAGGTGAAATTTGCACTTTTCAAAACTAAAAAGAAAAGTATATTTCTAAATGAAGTGTGACTGTATGTGTGGCCCTTTGCAATCGTACTCTAATTGCATGATTAGTTAAAAAGAGAATATATGTGATATTTTAAACAGCGACCTGATTGGCAGCAGATGGCTGATTAAAGAGGAATTGGAAGAAATGTTAGTGGAAAAACTGTCAGATCAAGATGTGAGTAATTAATCTCCTTTATTTAATGAACCCTATATCCTAACGGAACAGCTACTGCTTGTTTTTAAAGATTCTGAAAAAAAAATTATCCTTGGAGACAGAGTTTATTCACGTTCTCAGTTTCTCATGTGCGTACACAGAGAGTGTGTGTACAGTTAAAGAATAAATTTGTTTGTTCTTATACAGTTTATTTAAGCAATAGTTTGAGAACTTATTTACCAGGTTTTGGGATAGTTTACACCTTGAGTGAAACCCATTGTTAAAACTGTTCTTGGGTTCTACCACTTTAGTCTGTGGAGGATGGACTTGTGCATTTGAATGGACACTAACTGTAATCTCCTTTCCCAGTCTCCCTTTCTTGTGTAGGGAAGAAGGGTACGCAGGCTGAGCCATTTTTCCCAAGATTTCTTTGCCCATGTACTTCAAGGATTTTAATCTGTGTGGAAGCAATCAAACACATAACTTCCCAGCATTATAATCACCATCAAATCTAAGAATTTGTCTGTTCTTGTGAATCCTGTGTGTTGTGTATTGTGCCCCTCCTATATCTGACCTGTCTCATCTTAGTAGCCATGTAATCCTTCTCTGATCTGTGTGTTCTTACTTCTACTTGCTTGTCCTTCATCCTGAGCTCCATGTCTCTTTCTCCCCATTTCGGTTTCTGTTTAAGATGTCTGACAATCAAATGTCACAGTCTCCTTATTTCTTTCTACCTGGGAATCCTTGACAGGTTATCATGGCTGCCATCAAAGAGCAGCTCTCTAGAAAGCTGAGCCTGGTGGGCTACTAGTATTATTCAAAAGCCTGTTGACTTTTAACAGGTTCTCTTCTTTGTACACTAACACTCACTGAATGAGTAGCCAGTTTTACAGCAGTACTGAATATCAACAGATAAGTCTGGAAAGATAAGATGAATTCCTTCACAGAATTCATTTTCTTAAACCACAGACTGTTAAGTAATACACAAAATAGGAAAAAAAAAAACCCTTCCTGAAATGCTGCCCATAGGGCATACCACAGTATTGCCACTAAACAAATATACAATAGTATGTACAGGAGTAATACATCAAGTCTTCTGAGATGTCTAACCTACATAGTTGTGTGGAGGGAGGGAGTGGGATAGTGACCACTGGCTGCAATATTGTGTGTCTCAGTGGCCACATAACCTGCTTTCCAAGTGTTCTGGTAATATCTTTGAATGTGAAGTCAGTTGAACCCCAATAGGCTTTTTCTGTGATCTAGAGCCCTGATTGTGATTTGCAGATAACAAGGAGATTATTTGTGTTCAGTAGAATTTCCTGTTAAACATTTCCCAAATGTGCCAGTTGGCAGAGGCAAGTGAGTGGGGAGAGCAGCATGGCTCATCACACTTTCTCTGTGTAATTTTCATCATGTGAGAAATAATGAATGAAATAAGTTAAATGGTTACTGTTACATATGCCCTCACATTATATTTAACCAAAAGCAATGATTAGAGCAACCGTAGTTTTTTCCAGTTTTCCCTTCATCTCCATTGCCTCACTGCTGTTGCCACCAGATTCTCTTGCATGTTATTCATTCTCTTTATTGATGGGTGAGTGTGATATATTGCATCTTATGTTCTTTTCAACACTAAATGAATGTTTAAGGTCGGTTTTCTCCATTTCTCCAACTTTCAATGTGAATTTCCATCCACTCAGAAACATTTGCCATTGTGTGAAAAGGTTTTATATCTACAACCAGTTCTTTAATTCCTTGTTGCCAAGGGGCCACAAGGCCTTTAAATAAGCATTGGTAACAAGACTATGTATTATCAGTGAGGCATTTTACTTTCTAATCACATGTTCATAATGTAGGGAGAAAAGCATAGAGTAGCAAAGGATAATTTATTTCAAGAGGTTGCCCTTTAAGTCAAGTGTCTCTTGAATTTTTAAAAAGCTTGATTGTTTGGTTTTTAAAGAATATCATAAACATTAAAGTAACTCCTGCTTGAGCAGCCAATGGCATACATACACATTTCCTGTATGTATTATGAAATATAATCACCTAACAAGTGGAGTTTAGGAAAATAAAATTATTTCCATTTAAATGTAATACATCAGCTTCTTTGAAATGAGTTAGAAAGCTTACTTCTTTCCACTTTCATCAAAGAATGGGATGCAGTTTGAGGCCTGCTAAATATTTCTTTGAAAATTAAGATGAACTTCATCCTAATGTGGTAATCCTGTCTTACAAAAGCATTGGTTATATTTTTGAATTGTGGATTCATTTGTTGCTAGGGGGAGAGGGGATTAGGTATCTTCATTCACACAGAGAAAGATACATCTGCATGTTGTTTTGAAAGCAGCATGCAAATACAGAAGTGTCATCCTGTCAAAAGTTATCAATAAGAACAGAATCAAAAAGATCAAGCATGTAAAAATAGAAGTAGTTGACAAATGCAATTACACTTGCACCCCAACCCCTTAATGAATTTTTATTGTCTACAGTATTCACGATGTATTCAGCTGCTTGAAAGATTAATAGCATTGCCATGCAGTGGCATTGAAGAAGCATATGTGCTAAAATTTCGCAAGCAATTACCTGTACAATCCAAGAAGCAGGTAATTGAACCCTTGAAGTATGATGAGCAAGGAGTGGCCTTTAGCACTGCAGAAGGTAACTTTTTTTGTTTTCTCATTTCCTTATTTCAGATGGGGAAGTGCTTGGAGACCTGAGAAATCAGTTGTATTCTATTACTGGCTTGTCTATTGACATGAGACAGCCAGCATGATATAGTGGTTTGAGCATTGGACTATGACCCTGGAGACCAGAGTGATTCCCTTCCCAGCCATGGAAATCCACTGTGTGACCTTGGGCACATCACACAGTCTCAGCCCCAGAAAACTCCATGAGTTTAGGATCACCATAAATTGGAAATGACTTGAAGGCACACAACTATTGACATGTGCTAGTACTTACATAAACACTGCACTATGGTCCATGCTGTCATTCTTATTTTATAAATTGAAAATTAATGGCTGTCAGTACGGTACAATGGCCAAAATTTATTCCAGATGTATTCATCTATAGGAAGGGGAAAAGAACACATCAAAAGAAGTAAGTTGTTACAGCCAATGGATTTTTCCTCTGAGTTAACATGCATGCTATAAATCAAGCTATACAGTTGGCATTCCACATTAGCAGGTTTGACTTTAAAAGATTTGATTATTTGTGAATTTCTCCAACCCCTGTCCCCCAATTTCAGGCACTTCTTTTCCAGGAGAACCATCCCTCTCAGCAGCTCCAGTCAGGCTGTGAAGCCCTTTGAAAAAACCACCTTTGCCACCACCAGCCACTGCATGGCCAGCTAAGGAGGGCTCACAGCCCAGTGTCACAGTGCCACAAACCACCTCCTGATGCCCACCCCCAAGAAAGGAGATGGGCAAGAGAGAGGAAGTATAGGGCCACCGTGCTGACCCACGTCTTTTTCCTCTCCATTCCTTAAGCTAGTTTGAACATGGGTTGCTCATTTTCCCCACCATGCCTTGATCGCCTTCCCACAGGCACACACATGCACAGTTTGATATTTACAATTTTCTCACTTTTGTGAGGGTCCTGCACCCCTAACCATAGCAAATGTGGAGGACCAACTGTAATTCAGTTTTTAATAAGTATATTTTATACACCATCCTGAAACTTGTTCATTGAACAGAGAGATTAAAATGTATTAAATCAAAATAAAATAATGTATATTCATATGGTGTTATAAAACAGATTCTGTAAGTATTTCTCAACTCCTTCAGTGGGGCATTTAATATTACATGACTCTACTTTATAGTATATCTTATACATATTTTTAAAATTATCAACAGTTCATTAGGCTAGTATAGTAAATTCTTAATGAGTGAAAGTGTTCAGTTTATCCCATCAAGTTAGCCAGTTTTCAGTATTCGAGCATCTCAGATGAACATAAGAATATCTTCTTACTGGACCATTTTTTTTCTAACTGTTCAGTCTGATGCTGGTTAAAAATGATCAGAATCTATCAGATAGGAGGGTGTTTGTTTCTTGAAGACGTTATTCACGTTTTTAGGTTACTAAATTTGTTCAGTGGTCAGAATAGCTGGCAGTGTCAGTCATACTTCATTGACAAATGATATGATACACATAATGAAGTTCAGTGTAATGAACAAAGCACAATACATTTTTTACATTTTGTTCTTCACTCTAATACATTCCTTAGTACAAAGCAATGTTTTCTACAATTGGACTGCCCAAGTTCTGCAGGATAGATCAAAAAGAAATGTTCTTACAGTGCCATCATATAGACATGCCTAAATGAGAGTAAGGGTCATTGAGTTTATTAAGTCAGTGTACTCAGTTTGTGTCTGAAGGTGACTACTTAAGTCCTACTACACTTACTTCAAGGAAGATGAACAGAATTAAAGCCCTAAATGCATATATTGTAACAATGTCAATGCCAGTATGTATTTTCTTTATTATTAACTGTTCTAATTCACACCAAAGTCTCCTGAAAGGTTGGGTTCACCAAGATCATTGCCACTTCTTTCTCATTAGGTCTTTTATATACTTCTATCTCACATTTAGTGTTATGTGACAACACTTAAGGAAGCTGACAGAAGTGTTTTTTTTAAAAGTAACTAAAAATTAATAACAAAACAAAACAGTCAAAAAGATGTGGGGAAAATTATATTACCCTGGGTTTTGCACATTGAGAATGCCATATGCGCCACTTTATTTGAAATACTCAGGATGTAAACATGTTTTGTTTTTTTGATGCCAGTGAGACAGGGGATACTTATTTTGGAGATTTCTTGCTTCTGCAAGATTGCAGTTAGAGAAGAATTACCTGCATATGTTACTCATATGTCTGTGAGTCTAGGCTGAGGAAAATTTTTCACCCTCTATCAAAAACCAGTTTCTCTTCCTTTATGATGCTGGCTGCCATGTTGAATTCTCAGAGTATGCTTCCCTCTGCTGGGGAAAAAGGAAATATTCACAGCAATGGCGCTTAGGTGAAAAAAATAATAATAATTTCTCTACTGTTTTTCTTAAGATGAGCCATGTTTTTGTTCTCATTGTTTATCTCTTTTTGATAATTTATTCAAATCTGTTCAGAATTTTTATAACTGCTGCTTGCAGGGACAGGAAGAGATTATGTTGAAACCCTTTGTTATATGAAGAGGTTAGTGTCTTTGCTTTGTTATAATGCTAATATCAGGACTCAGCCATGCCACTTAGGGTTTCCTTGGCAACATTTTAGCAATCTCAGCTAAGTGGAAAGTGTCAGAAACCAGTCAGTGGTCAATACCAAGAACTCATCTATTGGCTTTAAAAAAAAAAAGCATGGTGGTTATAATAGGCTTTATGAGTTCATAGTCCTTAAATTAAGAATTGCTTCTTGAGATAGTGAAGCCATCTCAACCTTGGCCTCAGCCTTTTCATTCATGGTGGCATTGCAGTTGACTAGGAAAGAATCCTGCCTGATGATTGTGGAATAAAATTATCTTTATGAGAAAAATTCTGTGTATTTCATCCTTGTTGGGATCTTTTTGTCATTAACTTGCTGTGTATGTTGTTTAAACCGTTAGTGATAAATAAATATACAATTGTGTGTTTTTCAAGGCCGGAGAAAGACAGCAACAGCAACTGTTACTGTTTATGACAATGGAAGTGGGAAAATTACAGTAAATGGAGATGATTACATACTTTACTTTCCAGTGCTGCAGGACAGGTGAGTACAGTAGGACATACTTCTATTTTCAATCTAGGGTAATTATTTTAATGGGATGGTTGTGTTCCCAGAATCAACACTATAGCCATTTTCATAGTCTTGTCAGTTATTTCTCTTAAAATGAAAAAAGAAATCTTATCACTATACTGTATCTTACTAATGAAACAGTTAAAAACATATAAGGTATCAAGCCTTACCATTATGTAATCATACTACAAAAACAACAAAAGAATCCAGAATCTCTGTTGATCAGTCTTGCCCAACCTGGTGCCTCCCTAGATTGGTTGAGCTACAGCTCCCATCATCCCCAGCATGAAGCACCAGATTGGATTAGGCTGAACTATATACGGTTGTTGAAGGGTGAAGTTTCTTGAGTAAATAATTTGCTCACATCACTTTTTAAATTTGCACTAAACTGGATATAAAGACCACTTAGGTCTCAGTCTTGTCAGAAGTCGTAAGCTGTGATGTTCTGAAACTCTTCTGCGAACCAGTCAAGTCTGGCTTTTCCCCCCCACAAACATGGGTTGTTCCAGTAAGTGATTGTAAAATATCCCATCTACTGTTTGTGAAATAGAGATTTATGCAAATTCATTCTTAGTTTTAATTAACTCCAAACTTGCACACAGATTTACATTGGGAATTGTGAAATCTGATAGGTGCCGTTTTGTATGAGCTCTGCTGCTCTGCTTCAGCTGTGACTAGACAGATGCCTCTGGGAAATGTAGTACCTTCCTTCTTGGTTTATCCCCAGTATTTAGTATACAGAGATGTATTGACTGCTTTTGGTTATAGCAAGTGTGTGTAACTTGCACTCTACCAAGCCAAATGCATCTCACAGAAGCTTTATAAAATTCCTGCAATAGCTATCACTATAGCTATAGCTATAGCAGGGAAGAATTATCCAGTATCTTACAGACAGCAATGAAATACATAGGTTATATCTTGCTTTGTAAGAAACAGATTACACTGCTTTGCAGAATTTTTCTGATTTTTTTTTCCATCTCAGTCATTTGGGGGTTTTGTTTGTCTTCTTGCAAATGAGTTTTGCTCTAGGAGTCTTCATTTCTACTTTGGACCTGCCTGGAGCAGAGTTTTTAGTGTCTTCTAGTTCTAAACCTGCTGATCTCAGATATCTTTCTAGATGTTTGCTCACCCTGAGAGGGTGAATGGGTATTGGGTAGAGCACTTACCTGTGTGAAACAGGCATTACAGTAACTTACGGTATTTTATTTTATTAATTGACCTATATGCCAAATGACAATATCATGCACCAAATTAAAGTTTTGGCTTACACATGCAGTTGTTTGCACAAGAGCCAAAACCACATTGTCGAAACAGAACTCCAAGAACATTCTGTTAAAAATACCATCAGCAAAGTTACCTCTGCATGGAGAGATTGCCTATCCTAGTGTGTTGTGCTGTTACCTTTGTGTTATAACAAGTAGAAACGTGGACTGATTTTATTCTTTGCAAGTGAGATGGTTTTTTTTCAAACAGAGTTGCTGTTCATTATCTCTGGAAGCTCATCTCAGTAATAGGTTTTGGAGTAGGAATGTGAACCCTAAAGATGTCATCATGGTTTTCTACAGAAATGGGAATGTGTAAGAAACACATTGTCCCCCTCCTGCTTATGTGGACCTCAGACCTCCCTCCTGTGAGGGAAAAAAATACTTTGGGTGCTGGGGAAAGAGAGAACCATAGTCATTCTTGGAAGCCCCCAGGACCAGTAGTTCTCTTTTTAAAAGGGGCACATGACACAAACACACTTGTATATTTGTTTCACCAAAATAAGGTTACAAACCAGACTTCTGGTTTCACTTCTGGATTCAATTTGTGAAGCTGGTGTGGCCTGTAAAGGGTCCTAGATGTTGGCTAGTAGCATGCTTCTGCCTACTTTTAACTGTCTTACGTATATTTATACAAGTATAATACTTTTCAGAGAACAGCTGATGTTCCCATTTCAGTTTCTTGATCGATTGGAGAAACATGACATGATCTGTTCTGTTTCTGGAGGAGGAAGGGCAGCACAGGCTGGTGCAATCCGCTTAGCTTCTGCAAGAGCATTGTGCAGTTTTCTCACTGAACATGAAGTGGAATCCATGAGGCAAGGTATAAGCATAAAGTGAAAAAATGATTTGACGTTAGTTGCATGCTTTACCTAATTTACAGTGTTCACTATATTTTGCATTAAAAGCTCATGGAAAACTACCTTATTTCATGTTAGAAAAAACAAGTAATTGTTTTGTAAAATACATAAGGACAATGAAAAGGCTGTTCTTTCTACCCAGTTCTGACAGATTCTAAGGTTTGCTCTGTGACTATTTTTAGGGGACTAGGAAGAAAAGAAAGTCTCTATATATCCTTGTCTGCACTACAGTTTTAAAGCATTTCAGCAAAATAACCTTTACATTTCAAACTAATACTTCTAGAGATGAAGCTATGGGAAGCACCTGCTTACTGTACTGCCTCTACCTACATTCAGTAAGAAATGGCTTCTGTTGTTCAATATGTTAATGAACATAGGTAAAGCGTTTTTAATGTGCTATATTCAGTTGCTGTACCCCCTTCTTAAAAAAAAGAACACAACAGACCTTTGCAGATTTTACATAACAAAGTTTAAACCCTGTAGAAGTGTTAAGGTTTCTGATGCTCCCCTAATTGGTATGGGCTTCAGTTTGCTTGGTGTCCCCTTTCCATCCCCTGACTCCATCGTTTTGAGTAGCTCTGAATCACTGTAACTGAACTGCACAAAACTCTTCTTCCTCTTACCTCTGCAGCCGGCCTCCTGACATCTGATCCACGTGTGAGAGAAAGAAAAAAGCCTGGCCAGGAGGGAGCCCGCAGAAGATTTACATGGAAAAAGCGCTGAATCTGAAAATGAAGGGGCACACGTTGCCATTCTTATAAAATATTTTATATATGTGTGTATATATTTATAACTAAAGCATATTTCACCTTCTTTCCGTTGGTGTTTTTTTTTCTCCATTGTATGATGTATTTAAATCCTCAACCTGTGGAACAGCTGGAAAGCATTAGGCATAATTAATCTGTTGGAGGTAACTAGCTGACAGCAAAGTTCTTTCCTACCAAGTGGACTGTTAGAATTTACTCCAGTAAATTCAAGTCAGAAACAGAGAGGCAGCTTGAGAGGATTTAAGAAAGGAGGCTCTACTATTTGTTATCATATATTTAAGCAGATGTTACAACATTCCTGAACATTCAGTATGAAAATGAAAATGAATTGGGCCTTGGAGAAAAATAACCTATTCCTAGATGAAATTCTTATGCAACCTCCTTCTAAATACAGTAGAGTCCCGGTTATCCGACCTGCTGTTATCCGACGCTCCGGATTAACCAACGTCGCGGCTGCCTAGGGGCGTGGCTGCAGGCATTTCTGTGCCCCGGACATGCCTCGATGCGCCCCCAGGCCCGCCCCCGACGCGCCCCCAAAATGGTGGCCGCCACGGGGCTCCGTGTCATCCGACATTTCAGTTATCCGACCCTGCGCCCGCTGGTTTAGGTCGGATAACCAGGACTCTACTGTAATGGAACTAATTTCTGTTCAATCATATTCAAGCATTGTACTAATAAGTTGACATACACCTCAGGACAGAGCAGGAAAACAGCTTCTCATTGATGCCTTTTATCTGTTCTTCATGAAAATGGAGAACCATAGTAATATATTTGGCCTGATCCAATTGCTGGTCCCAACCAGAGTGGATGCACTGAATCAATTACTGAATAGGCAAATTAATAGGCAAATCTATTGAAATCATACTGATTCACTAATTCTGTTCTGGTTGGGAACTAGCATCTGGATTTAGGCCTTGGTATTTTCTGTAGTGGAAATACTTACATTGCATTTTTCCCAATTACAATTTTTCAAATTTTAACTACAATGAAAGAAAGATTTTGAAACTGTATATCTTTTATAGAGTATTACTGCTAGAGCTAATACTCCTTCTTCACCACAAGATGGGGCTCTTTTACAGTAGCTAATATAAATAGGCTACCCAAAAGATTAAGGAAATAAAATTCCATCATATTTTTAATGTATCTGTACTTTGAAAATATTTACTGTATATGATGGAATTCATTATATTTAGAACACAGGCTATTTTTTTCTTTTTTCATTTATTTTTATTTTTTGCCATTGATGCAATTTTTGGTTTAATTGGGGTCATTCTAATTTGGATAATATTTAATTTCTCGGGCATTATTAGGTATAATAATTAGTGGATTGATCAGAGTAAGTTTTCAGTTAAAAAGATTTCCTAATTAATCAAGCTTTGGATTGATTTTTTCACCCTGATATTCTTATAAAAATTATGGGTCAGTAACTCTTAAAAGAGACCTCTTCCAATACAAAATAATGCTTTTTCTTCAGATTTATTCATATAAGAGTTCTTCAGTTAACATAAAATTAATCTACTATGACTATCTTAATTACCAGCCCTAACAATTATTATGGGGGCTAGATGTCTGAGAAAGACTCAGCATTAATGTCAAAGTCCCACTGAGGTTGTTATGGTAGTATGGTGAGCTGTGAAATGACAGTGAAATCAGTATGTAATTATATTTTTCTGTAATAATATTTCATTACTTGATCATTATCTCTCACCATGCTAAATAGTAGAACAAATGGGGTTAAATGCACTTACCAGTCTTCCTATGAACAAAGGTACATTTGTGGAGCGAAGTTGTTGAAAACAGGTGAACACCCTTGAATACAGTTCTGTGCAATTCCGTGTGCCAATATAATTCCAAGTGACAATGTGAAGCGGTTTTTAGGAAGAACCACCATATAGTTAGCTATGGGTACTCAGTTATGTTCTTGCAAGGGTGCATAGAGATAGCTGATAAGACATCCATCCATCACTATTTATATCTTCCTTTTCTCCGGACTGGGGCTCAAGATGGCTTAAAAGAGACATAAAATCAGAGTAGAAGTACAATGTACATATACATTGTGTACAAAGAAGTACAAAGAACATATAAAAGGTAAAATTAATAATATTAAACTAACGATAGAATTAAAACCATTTAAATAATCCTTTAAAACAATAGCAGCAGTACAGCAGTATGAGGGATGCTCTCTCCAGGCTGCCCCTGCAGTTTCAATCCTTGGGCTTCTGTTACACACCTTGCCCCTTAAGATCCCTCCCTGGATCGAGTACTTGGACCTCAAGGTGATCCTTAGGTGTACCCATGGATGTATTGTCCAGTGGGTTTACTGTGGTGACCATAAACAGACTCTGTCAAAACAGGAACAGCCAGACACAGTTGCAAAAAAGATAAATAAAAGTTTATTAATACACAATTAGATCACACATAAAATATTACTTAATCATTCACAGCTCCCCCAAACCCTATTTGTTTCTTCCCTCTGGTTGACTGCCTTATCTCTGTTACAGCTTTTCCTTATCTCTATGCCATCTTGTTTCTATTTCTCTGCAATCCTTCCACTATTTGCCTCCTGTCGGAAACAAGCTTTAGTTTTGCAATTGCCTAAGTCCTTTGCAATCACCACCAAATGTCCTTTTCTTGTAAAATGAAGTTCCCAAAGGCTTACTGGAATAAAAAGTTTTTTTACCTACCACTGAAAAGACAGAAAAAAAGGAGTCATCTTAGGGAGCTAGGAGGGGATTTCCAAAGGCCCTTTGCTGCAGTCCCACCAAACATGCCTCTGAAGGTGCTGGGACACAAATAAATGCCTTCCCTGAAGAATTTAGAGCTTGGGAAGGCTCCTAAGGGAAAATTGGGTCCTTTGCTCACTAGCGTATTTACCTGGTGTTGCCCAGGATTTTATTTTCTCATAGATAATATTTGTTAGAAATACCTTGGGAATTATCTTACCTTGCCTTAGGAATTAGATGCAGTTGAAATACACAGATTTGAGATCCTGTGTCTGTAATGCCCCAAACTGCCTTGTCAAACTGCCTTATCTATAACTTTTCCCCATAGTCCCCAATCCAATTCAGAGTTGTTAACATACAACAATTCAGAGTTGTTAACATACAGAGGTTTGGTTTCTAAGGGAACACAGTAGCCTCTTTGGTGCTAGGCCTCATCTCCATAGCAACCAAGATGAGGCCCAAGAGCTCTCTAGCTGAGAATTCTAAAGGCCCCTCTCTAAACTGCCAACCCCAGGATTCCATAGAATCTTCACAAAATCATATGAAGTCTTCGCCTGCTTGACACAGACAAACTCATAGACAAACTGACTTTATACAGTAGATAACCAGCATTTTGAATTGTGCCCAGAAACGTTAGCCAGTAGAGGTGCTGCAACAAGGGAATTGTGTGCTTCCTATATCCAGGCCTCATCAACAATCTGTCTCCAGTTCTTTGGACCAGTTGAAATTTTTGAATAACCATTTAAAGTGCACTACAATAATCCAATGAGTAACTCAGGTATGTGTCACTATGGTCAAATCAGACATTCCAGGGAGTGGGTGAAGTTGGTGTAATAGCTTTTAACTGCAAATGCACTCCTGGACACTGCAGAAATTTGAGCATGCAGTTCAGGGCTTAGTCTGGGAGTATACCCAAACTGCTAACCTGTGTCTTCAGGGGGAGTGTAAACCCATCCAACAAAGCCTGAAACCTTAGTGGTGGTAAGAATACAAGTAAAGGTCCAGGAGAAAAGTATTTTGGAAAATGACTGCAGTTCTCCAACATACCAATATAATTAGAGGCTATCTGCAGCGACCCACATGCTCGGGTTGCTGGCGTTTGGTAGATCAATAAAAAATGCAATATAAGAAGTCACAAGAGAAATATTCAATGTGTCTTTCCCTATGATGCCAGAATTCTTTCTATTAAATATGACATACATGCTGGACAAAAATTTTCAACAGAAAAAAGAGTATTTTTATATTTAATAACAGCTGCTAGAATGGTATTTGCAAGATTTTGGAAAATGCCGGTAATCCCAGAAATAGAACAATGGATTTTAAAAATATTGGAATTGAAGCAGTTTGATCTTTTCTCAAATCAGTTAAAAAGGAAACAAGTCCACCAGGTAGAAAAAGATTGGCAACAAGTAATTGAATATATGAATAAAAATGGATATTGATATGGAAATTGATATTGAGGGTGATAATTGATATTGGTAATGTAGTAATGGTTAATTTAAAATAGAGATGAAAAGATTAAAATATAGATTAATATATACAGTTGATTGAAAGAGACGAATTAACATCTAAAATTATGGAATGAGGATAAAAATCTATTTGCTGACAGAGAAAATGGTGTAAAAAGTGTACAATCAACATTGAAATTACATACAGGTTTAAGGGAGTTTCTAATGTAAAAAAGCAATAGTGTTAGAAGCAACTTGGTAAATGACAATGGAAGTCAAGGTAATGTAAAGGGTAAAAAGCCTTAACAGTATTGGAGTTATAAATGAGAGGAATTTTGCATTACAAAAAATATAAAAATATATATTTTGTATATAGTATGAAACAATGATATTATTAATGTAATCTTATGATACGATTTTAGCAATATGCAATGTTTTTAATAAAAAATAAATAATAAAAAAATAAAAAATGCTATAATTCGGCACTAGAATTCCCATTTCAATAGCCATGTAAGGTAGTGCAAGTAGTTAAGAGTGGCATGATAGAGTACTGCCAGTTTGGATTAAACATAACTTTAAGAAATAATTGAAACCGTAGTATTGAGAATACCCCACAAACTATTTGCACTCACAATGAAAACTGTTTTGTGGATGGATTGTGGTTATTGTCCCTGAAATACGTGGCATCACCTTTGAGACAGACCTTTAAAACAGTCACTCTTGGGCCTCAATCTAGTTCCTAATCCCAACTAGAGTAGACCCATGGAGTACAAAGGAATTATATAAATTTTTATCCTTCTACTGTGATAAATTGGGTCTGCTCTGATTGGGACTAGCAACTGGATATAGGCCTTAGGTTATAACTACTTGGCAGCTGTTCTTGTATTCTTTAGTATGTATTTCTTTCACTTCTCTCAAGAGATTGTGGCAATGACTTAACAGTGAAGAAAATGTTAAAAGTAACGAATGTGAGCTTTACAATGGTTACCCATAAGCATCTGTTGCATCCTGCCGCTACCTCCCTTATTTGGATGCTTGCAGTTAGAATTTTTCTTTTTCTTTTCTCTTGTGGACCATTCTCTATTCCCCAAAGGTGGTCTTCAAGTTTTTTTTAATTGCAATGGATAATTAAAAATCTACTGTTTTGTGCAAATCATGATATCAATAACAAAGAGGTAGAAAAAGTGGAATACAGAAATATAGGATGGGGGACATGTGGCTGGATAGCAGTACGTGTGAAAGGGATCTAGGAGTCTTCATAGACCACAAGCTGAACATGAGTCAGCAGTGTGATGCGGCAGCCAAGAAAGCCAATGCAATTCTCGGCTGCATCAATAGGAGTATGGTGTCTAGATCGAGGGAGGTACTGGTACCACTCTACTCTGCTTTGGTTAGACCCCATCTTGAATACTGTGTCCAGTTCTGGGCACCCCAATTCAAGAAGGATATTGACAAGCTGGAGCAAGTCCAGAGGAGGGCGACCAAAATGGTGAGAGGCCTGGAAGCCATGCCCTATGAGGATAGACTTAGAGAGCTGGGTATGTTTAGTCTGCAGAAGAGCAGGTTAAGAGGGGACATGATAGCCATGTTTAAATATTTGAAGGGATGCCACGTAGAGGAAGGAGGGGGCTTGTTTTCTGCTGCTCCAGAGACCAGGACAAGGAGCAATGGATTCAAGCTGCAGGAAAGGAGATTCCACCTGAACCTCAGGAAGAACTTCCTGACAGTCAGGGCTGTCCGGCAATGGAATCTGCTGCCTTGGAGTGTAGTGGAGTCTCCTTCCTTGGAGGTTTTTAAGCAGAGGCTTGATGGCCATCTGTCGGGATTGATTTGAGGGTGTTCCTGCATGGCAGGGGGTTGGACTGGATGGCCTGCGTGGTCTCTTCCAACTCTACATTTCTATGATTCTATGAGGTGCCATTGATTTTGCATACAGATTTAAAAGTCTCCTGGTAGTGGCAGTTACTGCCATTTGGATCTCCTTTGTTAATTCTCATAGGTTACACAGAATTATTTTGCACTCAAGGCTGTATCTTTTATGATTATAGTGGGCCACAACATGTCATAAATGTTCTGCTTCCCGTGGGGGCTGATCCCCAGAATCTGGAGCGGTGAGCAAAAGGGTTTAAGAAACGTTAATATGATTTGGGACACGGCTTGGGAAAGTTATGTTCAGGACTACAAGTCCCCCAATAGGCCAGCAAGCCTGCCCAGTGGCTGTGTTGGCTGGAGGATGCCGAAAGTTGTCCAAGAAAGGTACAGGCAAGCTTCTGGGCAACTGCAGCCTTCGCATCCCTTCCACCAACCAGCAAACTGGTCAGTGCAGAGCTTGAAGAAAAGCAGGCTAGAGTTCCATTTGGCTAAAATTTCTCCCTTTGGGGCTGTTTTGCACCACACAAATTTTGTGCTAAATTTCCTTTTATCCACATGTCCCTATATTGCTTTCAGGGGAGAAAAAAATTGTCAGGGGACACAAATAGGGTACTGGAAAAAATAATTGTCCGTAATTGTCAATTTCCCCATATAAAACAGCTTGGGAAGCACTGCTCTAGTTGCCAAGGTTCCTATGGCGTTGTGGTTTAGTGAATCAACTGCAGAATCACGGCGCTCTCATATTGCAGTGAGTTAGATCCCCACGTCCGCCTGCCGCCTCTTTTCTTTCTAACAGCGATGGCTATAGAGGGCCTGCAGGGGGCGCGCCTCCCCTTTTCGTTCCTCCCCGGCACGCGTTTCGCCAAGGAGGTCGGGCGTTGCAGCCGAGAGGCCTCTTGGAAGGAGGGGGTGGTCGTGGAAAGGCTGGACCCGGAACAGGGTCGTGGAAAGGCTGCGCCCAGGCGCCTCGGTCCTCCAAGCCCTGCCCTGCAGCTGGGATCTCGGTCGCTGCGTGCTCGCCTGCCCCAGAACCAAGGTAGGGGGCGGGTGGGTATGGACCTCCCGGGAGGGGAGGCTGATCGCACTGGTGCTAGACGGGGAGCGTGTGTGGATGGGGAGGATCGGGCTGCATAACTGTATATTCTCAGTAGCAGGATTCCTCTCCAGTAGCGTGTTTATCCCGGTGTTGCAAAACAACCTGTCTGAACAGTCGCAGGTTGTTGTCTGGTTTGTCTGGGGGCCTTCCTTAGGCGCTTTGCTAAGCAGATCTCCTGTCGGTATTCGTAGCAACCCCCTTCTGACACGGGTTTTTGATCCGTGCCAACCATTTCCACGCTAGACTGTTGTAGTGCTATTATTCCACTTTCAGCATCCTATGGAATCCTGAGGTTTGCAGTTTAGGGATTCCATAGGATGTTGAAAGTGGAATAATAGCACTACAAGAGTATAGTACGGAAATGGCCCGAGTGTGTGTGTGTGTGTGTGGCACTGATTTCTGCCAAAGGCGTGCGAAGGCTGCGGCAGCGCCAAGGTCCGAAACGAAGTCGGGATCCTGTTATGTAACGGATGAATAGTTAAGGTACCCCCGCTTCCAGGCATCGCTTTCCAAATTGTCGATTAGCAGATGCAGAATGGGAAAGGAAGGAAAAGGCATGCCGGGTTTCCAAAGCTAGGGGGCTCACCCCACCCCTTCCCCTGCGGTTTATCTTTAACGACATAGGAACTTATTTTCCCCAAAATTTCAGACGTTACCGGTTGGGACAGTCAACAGTGCTCTGCAGAAAACACAGCTGTAGGTTGCACTAGACGAAAGTTTTCCTTGGGTTTCAAAAGGCAAACTGCTGGAGACCTTCCCTCTCCCTCTGTTCTCACTGCTTGACCCCATTCAGGGTGATTGTTGACACCACAAATGTTGTCATTTCAAGGCTGATCAATGGATGGATCAGGATTCTCCTGAGCTGCTGCCCTCCAGATGTGTTGTGCTACAATGCTGCTCACCCTCCAGATGTCCAGGCCATGGTGGCTGGTGATGGCGCAGTCTCATAGGAATGATGGAATGAGGGGGGTGGCTCACCCAGGGTGGCAGTTTTGTGGAGGGCATCCCAGCTCGTAGCTGCGGCCCTGTGTGCTGTAGCCCCGCCCCTCACACCATGGCCACGCGCCACACCCGCCCCCTCTCCATGCACTCCAAGCTCCACCACTGTGATGGCAGGAGCAACAGCAATGGCATCTGTTAACAGTGTGCAGGAAGGATGGAAGAGGGCTCGTGTCCTTGTCCTGCCTCCTACCTTGCATTAACACTGATACCACCACAAAAAAATGCTTCCGTGGGCTGGCTTCCCCATCAGTCAGTCTACTCAAAGTTTAACTCAGAACTTGAAAGGATCTTTTCAGGGCACTGACCCTATTTTGGATAAACGATTCACACACGGTTGTTGACGTTTGCTGCCAGGATAGCTTCAGTTTATGAATGAGAGCCGTCAAGGAGCCCCCTAGTCATCAGTGGCCCTGCTGAAGCCTTGCAAACTCAGGGCCTGCTTCTCAGGATATCTGAGGTGGGGGGCTGGCAGTTTTCCTTTTTTCAGCGTACCAGGGACTGTCACCAAATTTGTTCCCAATGACTGTAGTTTCCTGAACACTCACTAGGGACTGGCAGCCAATGGCTTGTGCACTGGCACTGGGCCAGCGACCACCACTTTGAGTAGCACTGATTTTGTCTATCCATCTGTAATGTGGTCTTCCTCAGCCTACTGTTGTCCCCTGCGTTATAATCTTTCCCAGTGAATTATGTTGTTTCATGGTATGTCCAAACCATAGTAGCCTCAGTTCAGTATTTTGGCTTCTAGGGAAGAATCCAGACTAGGACTCACTTGTTTGTCTTTTGGGCAGTTCATGTTATCTTTGGAACTCTCTTCCAGCACCACAATTCAAATAAGTTGCTCTTCATTCTGTCAACTGTCTTCACTGTCCAGCTTTCACCATCATACATAGAAATCAGAAATACTATGGCATGGATGGTCTTAATTTTGATATTTAATGATATCAAAATTATATCTGTATACATGCAAATATTATCTAGTTCTTTCCTACCTGGCTCACTGATTTCTTGACTACGATCTCCATTTTGTGCCAAGGGGTAGGGCCTAAATGCCCTAAAGACACCAAATCCAGTCTGATCTTAGAAGCTAAGCAGAGTCAGTCCTGGTTAGTACTTGGATGGGAGGCCATCAAGGAATATCAGGTACTGTCAGAGGCAGGAACTGGCAAAACTTTCTCTGAGTATTCCTTGCCTAAGAAGACCCTATGAAATTCATGAGGTCAGCATAAGTTGACATGCAGCCTGAAGGCACATACACACAAATCATCTGTGATCAAGTTTAGCTTCTCTCAACTGAAACTTGAGCAGATTGACTGCCCCACAGACTGGCTGCAAAGTTGCTGGCCGCAAAGTTGATATCAGAACTATTGAACATATGGGATTATCTGGACTGAATACAGTGGAATTCTGTTCCTGTGTCTGTTGTAAATGGTCAGCACCACTGGCACAGAATCAGTGTGCAGTGAGGCATTTCGGCCATTAAAGATAGCTTCTTAAAGCACAGGTCAAGCACAGTAGAGGCCAAGGACACACTCATGTTTGTGAGGGGGTCTAGCCCAGTCTGTAAGAAGCATAGCTGCTATACATTATGTTGTCCTAGATTCGGGCCTAGTTATGTCAAGCTTCAGCTAGAAAAACTGCTGAAGCCCATCCTTAGCAACTCTAGGCTAGAGGGATTCATGGTCTGACTTAATGTAAGTTCCTCTTTTCAAATGTCCCAAATGGGAAGTACCAGAAATGGCCAGTTGGATGTGTCTTATTAGTTGGCTGAAAGCATGCTCATGAGCTGTACATTCTGTGTTTAAGCCTAGCTGAGAACAGACATATCTAGGAAGACCTTTTGATTTGTGCTAGACTTCCACAGCTGAGGATGATGTGGGATTTTAGCACAAGTATGTTAATGTTTGCTTGGGTTAGCTCTCTAAATCTCAGGATAATGGTTGTCAGCTAAGAAAAATGTGGCAGTTTTATGCTGCTGCTAATATTCTTGTTGTCGTCATCATCACCATCACCATCACCATCACCACCTCCTCCGTCGCCGCCGCCGCCGCCGCCTCCTCCTCCTCCTCCTCCTCCTCCTCCTCCTCCTCCTCCTCCTCCTCCTTCTTCTTCTTCTATTTAGTACAGAGGTGTGCAACTGTGGCCGTCTGGATGTTATTAGACTCCATTGCCTAACCGTCTTCCCTGCTATAGCCTGTAGTGACACATCCAGAGAACTACAGTCCAACAACATCTGACGGTCACAGTTGCCCTAGCCCGATATAGCATGACATCCAACATCCCTTCTGGACTTATTATTTCTTTTCTTTCCTTTTTTAATAAAGTATGACCTCTGTTAGGAGTAATATTTCTAGATTAGATTTTCATATTATTGAAAACTTTTTATTTTTGGTGCTTGCAAGTTTTTCCTGCCCAGCTTCTGACAGTGTTACAAAACAGCTAATCCTTTGTTGGACAATGGCACTGAATTTAAACAACTGGAAAGCTACTTTCTAGGTATTCCTTTAATACAGATCTTTTATTAAGCACCTTCCAACACGGAGTTCCTCCAGAATAATTAATTAGTCCCATGAATGAGCCTGTCTCAGGACACTGACCACTGAAACTTGTTCACCATGTGGACTGCAGTTAATTAGTCCCACCAAGAAGTTTATCCTGAACACTAAAATTTGTTCAGCACCTGGATTTCATTCACAGTTCCCTAAATTTCCCACTTCCTAAAGCTCTATTCTGATAGTCTATCATAAGTGGTTGATACACCTGGTCTTGCTCTGGCCTGTCTAACATTGTGATTCTGTTCCCTGTCCCCTGGGAAGTGCCACCTGAGGCAGCTGCCCCCCTACGGCCATTTCCGCACTAGCCTGTTGTAGCGCGATGATTCCACTTTCAACATCTTCTGGAATCCTGGGGTTTGCAGTTTCGAAACTGCAAACCCCAGGATTCCAGAGGATGTTGAAAGTGGAATCATCGCGCTATAACAGGCTAGTGCGGAAATGGCCTATGTCTAAGGGCAGGGCCAGCCCAGTCCTGGCTTTCTGCTACTATTGTCAATGAGTGGAAATTACGTACCTCCAGGTTCTGACAGTTCTCTGACATCATCTCAACCTAGTCTCTTCTTAAATTGTGTATGTGTATGTTACACAAGTGTACCTCCCTTTGCTTCCAGAGTTAATATCCTATACCTTCATGCTATCTAGTCTAGAACATCCAGACAGAACTTGAAGGCAACAAAATGGCAACTGTTGCTGTTCCTTGTGACGTGTTAAAATTTAAATTTAAAAATATAGTGGGAAACTTCTAAGGAAAGTTGAAGACTAATATTAAACACAGCAAATCCCAAACTTCAACCAGGTTGCTGATTTGTTTGAAATAAATTTTATTCTCTTGACTTATCCTATTTTTGACTTATCCTACCCTTCCTATTTGTCAAAATGGATCAGTCGTTTCTTTACCACTGGGTTCAGTGAGGGATTGCCATGGAGATAGGGGGAAGAATATAAATACTGCTTCCTTGCCTGAGGAGATCTGATTCAACCGACTAATGGGGCCTGGTTTTTAAAGGCTTGCATTAGGCGACCTAGTTTTCCCCTACCCCCCATTCACAAAGTGCTACCTTGCTGCGATGTTTCATTGATCTTAGATGGCCCTTATCGCAAGGTTTAAGTTGAAAGCACTCCTTTTGTCTAATATTTAACAAAGTGCATTCATTTAAAGATGAATGTTTCATTTCAACAGGAAGCATTTAGAACTGTCAGGTTAAGTGGTTCATTTAAATATTGCCCATGCATCTTTGCCGTGTCATTTTTTTCCCCCTAAGCGCCAGGTTTTCATTCTTGTTAAGTAAGCCAGATGGGCTGTGGGCTAAAATGATGAAAGATAATGGAGTGCTTTTTCCACAACAACTTTTTAGGGGCTTTTTTTTTTCTCAAATATTTTATTGAAGATAAACCTTTCATTTAAAAGATGAGAATGTACACAAGCATGCACATGCAAACAGACACAGTTTGGGAGTAACTAGTTACAGATACCTAGTGGGTTGCAATTAGTCCTTTTCCCCAATAACAAGCCCATCATTACACCTGTAAATTAATGGATGATAATAGTGCTGCTGTACGAGAGTTACTGTTACAGCTGATGTGGCCCCACTAAATGGTGGAGGAAGAATGTTTAGGGTTCTGGTGCTGGCTCATGCCGAGCCTTGTGCTGCTGTTTCATTCTCTCTTGTAGGCATTGAGGCATTGACAAGGGGTCAGGAAGCCAGAGAGATTTGTATGTCAGGCCAGCAACCTGTAGACATCAATTTTTTTTAGAAAGTATGATAAAGGAAGAGAGCCAGTATTGTCTGGTGGTTTGAGCATTGGGCTACAACCTTGGAGACCACGGTTTGATTCCCCTGCTCGGTCATGAAAACCCTCTGGGTGACCTTGGGCATGTCACACACTCTCAGCCCCCCCCCAAAAAAACCCGTGATAGGTTCATAAATTGAAAACAACTTCAAGGCATATAATTACAACAACAAATATAAAGGAACTATTTTAGTTGCTTTCAAAAAATGGGAAATTAGACAGTTACTATCTAAAAATTGCAACAATAGTTGTAACTAACTACTGGGAATTTGAGAACATATTTAATTACTTACTTACCAAGCTCTGTTTTTTTTTCTTTGCCTGTGTGTGTGTGTGTGTGTGTGTGTGTGCGTGCTCTTGTATTTGTCTGTGTCTGATCTTAGCTGTTGAGTAGGGTCAAGCCTAGTTAGTACTTGGAAGGAAGATCTCCAGGGAATACGTACCCTGAATGCAATATTTCATAAGAATACAATGGCAAACTATCTCTTATTATTTGTTACCTTTAAAAAATTCCATGAAATTCATGATATTGCCAACAGGCAACTTGAAGGCTCATACCTTACTTAACAAAGTAAGGAACTCCACTGTTCTGAAGGGCTAGCTTGACAAATCTTGTGGATGAGCTGGAAGGAACACATCTGAGCCTTGACAAAACAAGCAGATGCTGCATATATGCAAAAGCAGTGTATCTTCTGTCATTCTGCAGTGTTGAAACATTAGATTGATTCTGTTTTGGAGAAAGCAAAGCATCTACAATAATGGTGTGAATTGAGGCCAAGGCAGATTGACAAGAGAACCTGCAACCTCCCTATAGGAAGCAGGAACTTGCTATTTATCTCTAGCAGAGAGAGAGAACATTGTGTGGAAAGAACATCTTGTTATTGCTGAAAGACTGAGGTGATTGTTCTGCAGCAAGCAGGCTGTGGTTCCAAAGCACTTTGCCCCCTTGTTTGTATTACTTCTGTTTTGTTCATGTTTAAAATTGTATGATTGAATTGACCTTTTTATTTGAGCTGCAAGGCACTTAGGTGCAGACAGAGTTCAGTTGATTGGCCTTTACTACGCCAAGGGCCAAGCTAAATCCAGAGCACACCCATGTCTGTCCTTGTTCATATGTTTTTCCAGCTCACATACAGAAAGAAAGTAGGAAGTCTACCTTTTATACAGAAGGAATGTGTTGCGGGGGGGAGAGAAAAAATATGTCTCCTCTGTTGTCTGACTTCATTTTATGTTATTGTTTTAAGCCATTTTGATTGACATTGTGTGCCTTCAAGTTGCCTTGCAAAAGTCAGAGAAAATGGCTTAAAGTAATTGGGCATAGCATGGAAGGGGGGCATGTTTAACTCCACTTTTTTTACATGGGTTTTTGAGCCCCACCTCATATATGAGTAGGGCAGCAGGCTCATGGGAGGCAGTCCCATAACTTCTAGTTTGGCCATAATACTTAACTTTTTCTCCAGAGGCTCAGAAGGACTTACATTCACTTTCTAGGGATTCACATTTTTGAGTAGAGCTTTGGTCAGAGATGATGCTTGCTTAGCTATATATCATCATCATCATCATCATCATCATCATCATCATCATCATCATCTTTATTTCTATCTCACTTTTTCTCCAAAATTGAGATTCAAAGCGGCTCACAATTTTAAAAAAGATACAATTAAAAAAGATAAGCCCTTCAAAACAACAATTAAAGCAATACAGCACTTGGTAGTCCACCCTCCCCAGTGTTTTGTAGTAATCTGTTACAAGCAATGAAGTTGTCAGTATCGATTTTTTTATAATGTTGCCAAATGACTGTATGAATGGTAACTTTTTGTGTTACTTTTTGTCACAATTAGTAACATTTAGTAATAACAGCAAGTACCTTCAGGTCTCCTGTCAACTGATGGTGACCCTGTGAGTTTCATACACTTTTCTTAAATAATTAATACTCTGAATTTTATTGCTTCTGAATACCTGATATCCGTTTGAGGTATTTACCCTTCCTAAAATCTTGTTTTGCAGTGGTCATTTTGAGGGATTTCTTATTACAGTTAGCCCTCCATATTTGCTATTTTTAGGGGTATAGGACGCCTGAAAAAGTGGAAAAAATGCAAATATCAAGATGTGTGTGTGTGTGTGTGTGTGTCTGTTGGAAGGGGGGATGAGGCATGGTGGGGAGAGTGGGCACCCAGAGGCCAAACCAGATCAAAGAATAGAGAGGGAAAGGGGGTGGGTCGGCATGGTAGCCTTATATTTCCTCTGTCTTACCCATCTCCTTCCTTTGGTGCTGGGGGGCACTGAGAGAGGGTTTGTGGGGCTGAGAAATCAGGCTCCATAACTGGCCAGATAATGGTTGATGGAGGAGGAGGAGGACCAGAGGCAGATTTTTAAAGGGTTGTGAAGCCTGATCAGAGCTGCTGAGAGGAATGGTTCGTCTCAGAAAAGAAGGGCCTGAGGTGGGGGGGAGGTTGGAGAAACTTGCGAATAATAAAATCTGGGAAAGTGAAACCCCCAACTGTGGAGAGCCAGATGTACGTTCGTATTTGTAAAATACTTTAAAAATTGCTAAAAAGCAATGTGTTATGTTAGTAAGGAGTCTCACTGGGTTTTGAGGCACAGCAACCTGCAGCTTGAAGTGCCCAAATTAAGTCAGTTTCACTCAGATTCCATGTGAAATAAATTGAAATCTTAGTTGTAATTTAGCTTAGCTCTGTTAAATGCATCTAACTCAGTCTGGTCACTTAGTATGGAGCAAACCTAATTATATCATACAGGTCTGAAAGCATTTTACTCTTTTCCAGTGGATTAAGCTAATGAGTTCTGAAGAAAAGCAAATTTCACAGGTGACTTCTCTGGCAGTTTCATGTAGCCAGAAGTAACAGTTACCAATAAACAAATTCTTCCTGTATTTCTGTAGTCTTCCTTGATAGATGTTTTTATTGTCATAGTTTCACAGGACCATAGAGTTAGTAGGGACCACAAATCCCATCTAGTGCAAGCCCTTGCCATGCAAGAATATAGAAGTAAATCACTCCTGAAAGATGGCTATCCAACCACTTTTTATAGATCCCTAAAGAAGCGAGTCCACTATCCTCTATGGAACTCTGTCAAACTGTTGAACAGCTTTTACGGTCAAGGAATCCTTCCTAATGTTTAGGTAGAATTACTTTTCTTGTAATTTGAATCCATTGGTTTCTATTCTAGTTTGTTACAATAAATTCCATACTATGACCAGAATCCTATCGGTGTCTTATGCCAGTGTAAGTGGGTGGTGAGAGGAGGAAAGAAAGCTATGGGGCAGTGGCCAGAAATGAAAGAAGACATTGACGAAATAGGAGTGAAGGCATTTGCTTGTCTTTCCTCATCTCAGCTGTGAAACCTCAGGGAACAGTGTGAGCTGTGCAGAGTAATCCAACAGGATTCTGTCTTGTGTGTTATATGAAGAATTACTACATCAGATGAAGAATGATAGAATAACAAGATGCCATTTCAAGGATATCAACATCTTCTGGTAGCTCTCTAGTGATTTTCAGTAGATTGGTAGGTATTCTAGACTCTCTAAATAGCAACTAGTCTCCTCCCCATACTCCAAGTTATACTAAAATGGAGGAAGTTTGAGGATGAGGGTAACCAGGGTCATTGTTATAAGAAAGTACTGTGATTTCCATTCTGGAAGCAAGCAAATTGAGTCAAGGCCTCTTGTATTCTATTCATGTATGTCTTTGCCTCTGACTGCTTGGGGGATCTTGGAGATTTTAACAGGGATCAAAACAAAACTAGATCCCACACAACTGAAGCCTGCCTATACTTCTTTCCAGGGAATCTGCTTTAGATTCAACATATGTTGTGCTCCAGATGTTGTTGGATTGCAGCTCTCATCATGCTAACTAGGGCTGATGGGAACTGTGGTCCATTATTATCTGGACTTTCTGTGTGATCCAAGAGATGCTTGTTTCACTGGGAATATTCACATAGCAAGCGATTTCAAGTTGACGTGTTTTAAAATATACTTTACATATATTAGGGATGGGAGATATGTGCCCCTTTAGATACTTTTGGACTGCAACTTTATACTTGACAGTGGTAGCCAAGGTTGGTTAGAACTGCAGTCCAGCTACCTCTTAAGACCACATTGCATATCCTTTGATACAAAGTAAGTACCGTGAGAAGTTAACAAGTCTGCTTTCTGGATACCTGACTCTGGAAACTGTAAGAAGGAAAATATGTGCGGGGGTGGGAAGAGGAGACCACTCTATACTCAAATGCATGGCTCTTGGATCAATTTTTAAGATCTTTCCTCTTCACCATCCCTTTCAGTGCAGCAAACTGAAACTTTGCATGGAGGTTTAATGCATGGAGACACTATTCTCAGGTTATAAGAAGCTGCTGTGACTTTTTTCCCTCAGTTACCTTCCCAGTGAGCCATCACATAGGGGCGTAGCCATGCATGTTTAACAGCTAACAGCTGTTCTGATATGAATGCAATGCAGTATGAATGAGCAGCCCTGTGGGGTATCTTACATCTCACAATCATAGTTTTGTAAAGGGTGGTTGACAATGTGTATTAACTAGAGAAATTTGACACTTTTGGCAGGAAATCATTCAGAATATTTTAGATCTTAAAAAAAACTGAAGTAAATAAGCTATGGAGTAGTTTGAAAGCTGTAGTTCTATGAAGTTCTGATCCATCTTCAAAAGAAACCTATAGTTCTGTATCATGATATTTGGATCTGAGGCCAGAATCCTGTTGATACTCTGCACACAGCAATTGAAGTTAGACCTGAACTCAATTTGGTTGCAAACTGTCAACTTGTGTATATTGCTAAGAATCTATCACATTTTTCTCCAGTTTTCTAGGTCTGAGAGTCCCTGAACACTTGATAATGGCACCACCTACATCTTTGCTAAGGAACTGGAAGAAAACACTGTTTCCCACAATCTTTATTGTCTGATTTTGTCAATGACTGCTGAGGAAATATTCTTTGGACAGACTTTTTGTGAAAGGTTAACATCTGTTAAAAACTTGACTCATACCATGGGAAAATGGAAACAGCCAAAGACTTAGCAGGAAGACTTTGTGGGCTCTCCTCCTCAGATACCAGTATTTTGCACTATGATGGCATGCAATGAGACTCCTCCAGAGATTTTTGTTGCCTTGAATGGAAGTGCCCCACTTCAAGGCTCCGATTACAGAGCCTTGCCAACCCCACTCAGGATACTATTAGCCATAATAATGCTGTTCATGATTGCAATTGGATTCTTAGGCAACGCCATTGTCTGCCTGATTGTCTATCAAAAACCACCCATGCGTTCAGCTATCAACCTCCTTTTAGCTACCCTGGCTTTCTCTGATATCATGCTGTCTTTGTTCTGCATGCCTTTTACTGCAGTCACCATCCTTACAGTGAACTGGAACTTTGGGGCTCAGTTTTGCCGAATATCAGGAATGCTCTATTGGTTCTTTGTTTTAGAAGGTGTATCTATACTCTTGATCATCAGCGTGGACCGATTCCTAATCATAGTCCAGCGTCAAGACAAACTGAACCCTCACCGCGCCAAAGTCATGATTGCCATTTCTTGGGCCTTTTCATTCTGTGTATCTTTTCCATCGGTTGTTGGATGGACGTTTGTAGAAGTCCCAAGCCGGGCTCCCCAGTGTGTCTTGGGATACACTGAATTTCCTGCAGACAGAGCTTATGCAGTGATGTTGCTCGTGACCATTTTCTTTGTCCCTTTCAGCATCATGTCATATTCTTACCTTTGCATTCTGAACACGGTCCGGCGGAATACTGTTCGTATCCACAATCATGCTGAGAGCATTTGCTTGAGCCAGGTGAGCAAGCTGGGCCTAGCAGGTCTTCAAAAGTCCCACCAAATGAATGTGGACATGAGCTTCAAGACCCGAGCCTTCACTACCATTCTCATCCTTTTTGTTGGCTTTTCCCTCTGCTGGCTGCCACATACAGTCTTTAGCTTGATGTCTGTGTTCAACAGGCAGTTCTACTACAGTCCCTCTTTCTATGTCACTAGCACCTGTGTGTTGTGGCTAAGTTACCTCAAGTCAGTTTTCAATCCTGTCATCTACTGTTGGAGGATCAAGAAGTTCCGCGAGGCCTGCTTGGAGTTTCTGCCAAAAACATTTAAGCTCTTTCCCAAAGTGCCTGGCCGGACAAAGAGGCGAATAAGGCCAAGCACCATATATGTGTGTAGTGAGAACCAATCTGCTGTATAGCATTATGCCAGGACAATTTGGCCACCAGGGAAAAGAAACAAAGTGTTTGAAATGTGGAGTGGCTTGTTTTTACAGTTGCTGCTTTTTCCATGCCATTCTGTGGTGCTTTTTTGTATTGAACATATAGCAAATTTGACCTTTACCTTTACCAAAATTGCATTTGCTACTGTAGTTTCACCATGAGAATGACCAAAGTGTTGACAGTATATTTGATGTTATTAATAATAATGATAGCTGGAATCCTATTGGGTATTTCTTTCTAATTGGAAGCCACTGTGATGGGTGTGGGTCTTTTCACTGAGGAAATGGCTGGCTGATGTTCTCACCCTTGTCCCCTGCAAGCAATCTCTGCTGCCAAGTGCTGGAGGATTGCAGCTGGGACTCTGATTCTGCCTGTCACAATGGAAATCACTTGCATGAGGTGTGAGCTGAGAGCAGCCACTTCCTGAGTGAGAGGGGAACACCCCCCCCCAATTGCTAGCAGGAGGATCAGGTAGGGCCGGGATTCACTATGTAGCTAGTTTGCTTATGTTTCAAGGTAGTGAGTGGAGAATCTGGTCAATAATAGGATCCTGTGGGGGATTTATGTATGCATAAATACTAGTTATGATACTGTGCAGTAACTCTTATCCCTATTTCCTAAAAATGCACTTACCAGGAAGCAGCCACTGTGATCTATGGGGGCTCTGTTTCCTTGTCAATCAGGGAACAACTGACAGTCCCACCCTGTCCCTCCTGAGACCAATCTCTAGTGCTCATGGGAGGGGGAGATGATGTCAACCAGCTACTTCCTGATTGACAGGGGAACAGACTCCCATCAATCACACATGCTGCTTCCTGGCAACTGGGGAATAGGGGACTTTCATGGGCCTTAAGTCAGCCCTAAACTATGGACTAAGTAGGGATCGTGACTGCAGGATAGTCAAAAATGTATAAGCTCTAGGTTACACATCCATAACTGGCCTGCAGGATTCTGACCAAATAATACTAATACTGTCTTTATCATTTTAGTTTCTTCTAGTCTAGAAGAAAAAAAAGAAATTCCACACATCCCCAGCACACATTCCACCTTAAGGTCTGCTTATCCCACCTATCTGACTTAAGTTCCTCTTGTCAATGCAAGATGCCCCTCTAGATACTGAGATTTAAGTGAAAGATTACATTTAAGGTGCTCCCCCGCAATATAACAGAAGTAGGATCTCAATCAAGAATGCAACTGACCACAGATCATGGGCAATTTAGATCTCTTGTCCAGCTAGAATCCTAATTAAAATTATCCCACCAAACCTATCCACTGTGGTCTGCCCAGCTAACATTAGTCAATTCTTGATGAGCAGGTGAGTGTTTGCTTATTAACTGACAATAAGATTTGTTGTGTAACTCCTTCAGTGCTAAGTTCCAGTCCATCAGTGTGTGCTAAGATGATCCTCCAACCTATGAGTTCTGTGTAGAATGATTTTTTCAGGCCACTGAAATCAATGGGAATAACCACCATACCCTTTCTTCTGACTGTCATTTCCAACAATTTCAAAATGACCTAGTTACAATTCATTTTCGATGAACTGCCCATGCTAGAGGTGTGATTATTTTCAAATGTCCCACAGGAAACAAGTGTTTCGCACAACACATTCCATATTTTTGCAAGATTAAAAGAAAACGGATAATCACAGTTGATGCCCTTCATCCAGGTGATAAATTTTAACATTAATAATTTTCAAATATATAAATCCAAACTAAACTGCTGATGATGCATACCATATCACTCCAGTGAGAAATTAAAATATCTGATTGACACTGTTGGGATATCTGTTCTGTTTTTGTAGTAAGTAATAGGTGGTTGTCAATTTTCATACCATGTTTACATTTTCAAAATCTTCCTCTGAGTGTATACATTTCTTGTTGCTGCTACCATGATGACAGGTCTCTATATTTAACTGTTCCTGAGTCTGATAGGTTAATGTTTTTTTTAAAAAAATTAAAGATTCAGAAGATATGCTCACTTCACTTATTCTTCTAATCCATTAAAGATTCTATTATGCTTCATTGACACCACACCTTTTTGTAAAATAGGTGACTGAAAAAGGCAAGCATGAATGTTGCATGCAATTTGCAGAATATCAAATGCCTGTTATGTGACATGTGTCACCTGATGGTGTATTCTTTTCTTTTTCCAGTTGTACATGGAAGCTGTAAGGGCCTGGAAGCAGGACCCTCTTCAACCACGAGAATGGGGCTGAGGCTTTAACTCTTTCCTCCCATTCCACCTTCCCAGCAAGCCCTAGCTCAGTGGGAGAGAACGTTCTTTGCCATAAAAAAATAGTTCTTAACCTGGAGCCCGTGAAGCCCTGCTCCCTGACACCATCAGCAGCAGGGACATGGTAGTGCGTGTGTTTGCTCACCCAAACTGCTCCCTTGTTTGCAAACAAGGGAGCACTCTGTGCACATGCACACACACTGTGCTGCCACACACACCTCCTGCTGCCACGTCCCTGGTGAAAGAGACATAGCAACAGCCATGTGCATGTGCCCAGACAGCAACCTCATTTGCAAATGAGGGAGCAGTCCAGACACCCGCATACACAACCCCACAGCTGTGTTCCTGATGAAAGGGACAGGATGGCAGACATGCACACATGTCCAGACTATGGCTCTGGAGAAGTGGAAACCCACTGGGTGACCTCAGGCAGGTCACATTCTCTCAGGCTTACAGCACATCTGGCCAAGAAAACCCCCATAATAGGGTTTCCTGAGGGTGGCTATAAGTCAGTTTTCAAAGGGGAGAGACATAATAGCTGGAAAGAACCTCCACCTCAGTAGAACTTTGTTGTTTTGTGCTTTCAGGTTGCTTCTGACTTTCAGCAACCCTAAGGTGAACTGACATTTTTTTTTTTTTTTGGCAAAATTTGTTCAGAGGGGTTTGCCTTCACTTCTTTCTGAGGTAAGAGAATGTGACTTGCCCAAGGTCACCCAGTGTCTGAGCCAGGCTTTGAATCCTTGTTTTCAGAAGTCCTAAATAAATAAATATTTGAATATTTAAATCTAAATTTAAGTATTTAAATCTTAAGTCTTATGGGTCCCTGGCAACAAATTATATTTACAGGTGGTCCCCATAAAGAAGAACCACTGCCATAGAAGATATCAGGTTCAGTCCAGACAGGGCTAGGAAATAATTCCATGTGAACCTCTTGGGAGCTACTGCTAGTCAGTGTCAGCACTACTGGGATTGGTGAAGCAGTGACCTGACTTAGTCTAAAGAGGTGTTCTGCTGCTGTGCTCATTGACACAGGAGGTAAACAGCTGCTGGCCTCCATAGCACCTTCCCTCCTGGAAAGAAACAGCTGGGTAGAGAAGAGTGAATTTTCACCAGGACTAAATAATGGGGAAAAATTAGAAGACACATGCTACCTTCTTGATCCTGACCTTGGAATGCCCTCAGCTCCTGTTAAATCTTAAATGCATTAAACCACAAATTTAACATCTGTAGTGATAGCATCAGTAATGGTGCAGTTCTTAAAAAAACAGCTGGAAAAGCATGTGTTGAGCAGGTGGGACACACCCCTTTCCAGTTACGGACTGGGTAAGGCTTTGCTGATTCTATAGAGATCAGTAGCACGACCATGGAGCTCACTGAAAGAGCCAGTTTTGCTGCAACTCCTCTCATAATGAAGTAGTTGAAGCAGGATTATACCTAACAAAAACTTAAGTAGTGCCGTGTGCATAAAAGGCAGGGGTGTGTGTAAGTTTTTTTTTAAAAAACTAGTAGCTATAATGGATATTTGGAGGCAAATTTCCACTGTGTCAGTTTTAAAAAAATTAATTCAGCTTGATCTGTTCTGCCCAGGCAGTAGTATACAGGTTTGCACCCTATATGCCATTTTTCTAGCAAAACCTTTGGCCATTAATTTTAATATGGAGGAGGGAATTTGTCTGTTCTGCTGTGTAAGTGCACACTGGATTGCAGTGTTAGGGCCTAGTTCTAAGATGATACATTTATGTCTGGATTATATTTTCAGCCTGCAGCGGCAAAAATTGATGGTTTGCACTAAACAAAACAAAAATCCACAAACATGAAGAGCTACCCCTTTCTCCCTGACAGTTTTTTATATATAGAAAACCTTCTTGCATGGACAAATTTCTGTCACAGAAACATACTATCTTTCCCCCACAATCCCAGCAATAAAGCTGCAATTGATTTTGCAGTATGCTGATTTATTCCTGGCTTGCATGAACTCTTATTCATTTTCACTTTTGGGCTTTTACTTCAGTGAAAGGTTGCATAGTTCAGAAAACATGCAGTTTTCTTTTCTTTTTAAAGGTTTCCCTAATTATTCTTGAGGAAAGGTATAAGCCAGACTTAAAAGGTTTGATTTCTGAGCATGTCCAAAGCATTAATAGTGATCTTCCTCCCTCTTACAAACTGAGCAGTATGAGTGATCCGGTGAGGGAGAAACTGTATGTGTGTATGTCATCTTAGTGAAGCCAGACTACTGTATATATTCATGTGCAAATCTAGAAATTTAAGCAAAAAATTGATAAAAATGACTTGGGTTGACTTATCCACAAGTTAGTGTATGTACTGGACCTTAACGCTTATCAAAAAAAAAAAAAAAGGAACCATCTGTTTCTCTGAGTAAAGTGACAAAAGGTGAGAGCTTGGTCCATCCTGGGAGAACTGAAAAAAGAAGCACTGACCCCCTCTACTCTCTCCACTGCAGAGCTGCTTCTTTTTGAATGCCTGGATGGCAAAGTGTTGGTGCTTCCCTCAAAGCAGCACCAGGACGGGGAGAAAGTTGTCTTAGGTTCTCCTGGGATGGACTAAGCTTTCACTTTTCTACTCAGAGAAGGGATGATTCCTTTTTTGATAAGAGTTAATACTCCATCTTAACTTTTATCAACATAAGAACCATTCCCTTCTCTGAGCGGCAAAAGGCCTTTTTGAATGCCTGCGCAAAAAAAATGGTGGCAGCAGTGGCCAGACCCTGAGATGGTACTGGTGCTTTCCCTGCCCCATAGAATGACCTTCAACTTATCCATGGATCATATCAAAATCTGTCATTTTGGCCTCAAAGGCTGCCCTTGACTTATACATGAGGTCAACTTTTTCATGAGTATCTACCGTACTTTACACATAAAAAAGCAACATGGTAGCAATTTTACAGATACTAACAGATTTCAAATATTTCAGCAAACTACTTCAGAATCCACAGAGCGTTTATTAAGTGTTATCAAGCTTATTCAGCACCTTCAAGATGCAATTAGTGATGGCTGTATAGCACCCTTTTCCCTTTGCTTGAATCCATTCCTGCAAAGCAGATCAGAGGCACAGATTTCTTTGCTTGCAGGGAAAGATGGTTCTTTGTGATGGCAGGTACAGACTTTTAAAAAGCTACACCTCCACTTACTGATTATGCGTGTTCGCTCTAGAGAATGCCGAGATATAAAAACCATTTCATTCAACTGTATTTACATAACATCTGTATGATAATAAATAAGTCATGACATTTATTAAAGCCTCTTCCTTCACCCCCTTCCCACCCACAAATGATTTATGGTTCCCTGGGCCAGACACCACTGGCTTCACCGTGATTAGTAGTGTCAAATTCAGACTTTCATGCCATGGTGTTCCCATCATGCTGCCCCCTATTCAGTCCCAGTGAGGGTAAGGAACTCTCCAGAAGTCAGTGCTTCAATAGGCTCTGTAACAGATGGACTGACAGGGCAGAAAAAAAAGGAGAGCAAAGGCTCAAAAGTGCATCCAATTTTTAACAGTATGACAAGCACAGAACAAGTTCATGATGCTATCCCACCAGGCAAAATTTAGACCCAGCAGGGAACATAAATGCAGCTATCCTCCACTCCCAAGAAAGTGCTGCTTTGTGCCACTGAAATCAAGAGACAGAATTATCAGCTCTTTGGGGGAAAAGGCATTGTTTCCTCACCAGCCTCTTTCCTTCCAAGACTAGTTGGCCGCCAAATTCAGTGCAAGTTTCAATATTTTTTTTAAAAGACAGTTTCCTTTCCCTACCCCCTCCCTCACACACACCCTTATGTAAGGAAGTATATTGTTCATTGTATAAACATCTGTTACTTCTTGTGCTGTCTACATTCACAAAAGACCAGCAGTGAGGTGGTCATGTTTCACATTGGCTGAAGACATCCCATCCACCCCAGGGCAATCTCCTCTTCTTGACTCATTTGTTGTTTATGCCTCAGATTCTCCTCAGTCGTTCCACAGAATCACCATCTCGAATCAGCTTCATGTCCGTCTGCTGGGGCTGGATAAATGATGGTTTGTGTTAGAATTCACTAGCCTGTTGGCAGCACAGTGTGTGTGGGCCACACCACCATTTGGATATCTGACAAAAGCAGGCTCACAAAAGGGGCTCTGACACACCTGGCAGAGTTTTTTGTCCGAGAGAACAATTGGGCTTCCTTTAAGCTTTACCTATAATCAGGAGAAACAAGACAAAAATGTCACTGAAAACTGGTACATGGTCAGATAAGGATCTGCAATTTTTGAAGCCTGTGCTGCTACTCTTGTTGTGTTGTTTCCAGCAATAAAAATTTGGCTTGGCAATACACAAGGGCTTTTTATTCCACCCAGGAAGTAACAATGCCAAGATTTCTTTGAGAAAAGCCATGACAGATAGTAGTATTTCTGATTACAGCCAGGATGGGGAAAGCATGGCCCTCCAGGCACTAGCCAAAACCCTTCACTGGGAGATGTAATGCTGAAGGTGAACTACGACACAGTGCCTCTCTAGCCCCTTTGTGGCTGCTCCCTGGTGGTGCCAGTTCTGCAGACACATGGTTGTGAGTTCAATCCTGTCAAGCTCCAGGTTGACTCAGCCTTCCATCCTTCCACAGGTCAGTAAAATGAGTACCCAACTTGTTGTTGGCAATTAGCTAACACATTGTAAACAGCTTAGAGAGCACTTGGCTGATAAACGGTACAGAAATTCACATGTTATTGCTGAGGCTCCCCCATGGCCACTTAGAACAAAGGCATTATCCACCAAAAACTCTGCAGGACCTCAGAAGTGGCAGATGTTGTCATTGTTCTGCACCTGGCCATAGAGAGACAGATGCTTTTCAGGTGCCCTCCTTAGACCACTAAATGGATGTAAAGTGCAGGCAGCGGCTGCAGCAGCTAAAACCTGAGTCCAGAGCATGTATGTTGGTCACTGCAGAAGGTTGACAGAGAATTCCAGCCTCTGCAGTGACACACACAAACTTACAATGGCATAAAGTGCACTTACACCTTGGCAAGTCACTAACAGGATGCCAGCCACTGTTACGACTCCCAGCTCCCAAAAGCCTTAGCTAACATGGTGAAGGACAGCTGCAGTGTGGCAACATCTGACAGCCATGCTTTCCACACCCATGGGTTCTAGCAAGCTTCCTGAGTTACTAGAACATGAATGATTTCTATTATACATTTTACACTATATAATGGAGAATGTAACCCATTTCATAATTATTTTCTAATATAAATTCACACTTCCTCTCCTCCTAACTTCAAGACTACAAAGTATTTTCATCATATTAATGAAGAGCAACCACCACATCTGTTTCTATACATTAAAGCACCATATTTAGAACTCTGCCTGTACTTTCAGTGACTGTGTGTGTGTATATGCCTTCAAGTTGCCTGAAAACTTATGTCGACCCTATGAATTTCATCGAGTTTTCTTGGGCAAGGACTATGCAGAGGTGGTTCTGCCAGTTCCTTCCTCTGAAATACAACCTAGGCACCTAGTATTCCTTGGCAGTCTCCCACACACTAACCAGGCTCACCCTGCTTAACTTCCAAAATCACATAGGATCTGGAGCCTTTAGGGTGACTTTTTACAACATATGAAACTCCTGAAAGTAGATGCCCAGCTTCTGGCTCAGCTGGAAGTGTGTCTTTGGATGTACACAAATACTCATCTGAAGCTGCCCTCTGATTTCCTTGTGCTAAAATTGTTGATGTTCCTTATTCAGGAAGCAGAAGCCATACACATCCGTCATTTGATCGTTCTACAGTCTAGAAAAAGTTGGGCAATAGTAGCACTGTGTATGTTCTGTGCTATGGAAATCAAGAATGTATCCATTCTATGCAATTATAGTACTTGGATGACACTTTAACTGTCATGGCTATGGCTTCATCCTATGAAGTCCAGGGATTTGGAATCTGGTGAGGCAGTTGGAATCCTCTACTAGAGGGTTCCAGTGCTATATTTCAAGAGAATACAATGGAAAATTCTAAGTAACTCATGGAACTACAAATCTCAGATTAAGTAGGACAGAGCCATAGCAGTTAAAGTGGCTATAATGGTGCAGCACAGATACATCCTAATATAGTTGTGACTAAGACTGTAAACAGTGGGGTAAAATCACCATGCTTACTGTGCTGATGAGAGGAATGGAGGCAAAAGCCATCCCTCTCAGGAGAGAAAACCACCCTGCTGACACTTGATCTGTTTGGGAGTTGAACGCACTTTCCCCCCACTGCTGCTACACTTCACTCCAAAAAGTGCCTTATACAGGCAGAATGAACCACTACACCAACATAAGGCACCAAAGGGATTCCAGCATGCTCTAACAGATATATATATTTTGCCTAGAACTACTTAAAGGTTCCAGGTAAAGGCTATATACTAATTACAGTACTAGAAAAATCTAACAGAAACATTAAAATCTTATCCCCACTTTAAAAAACCAAGAAATTCCTGCTCTGTGATACAGACCAAGATCTTCTCCCAACAGCTTTTCTCTTTACCATCATGAAGCCTTCTAAAAGAATAATTAAATAAATAAAAGTTTCTCTGAAATACTTTGAACATGAAACAGAAGCAATGATAGGAGATGCAGAGGTCTTTTGTGCATCACCTTTCCATACTATGTACAGATGCCACAACACTTGCCAGTCGTTGCACTTTCATAAATGCAGACTTGCCTATATGCAGTGCCCGTTGAGGGGCTCAGCATCTCATATTCCTCTACTGTTAAGGAGTTGTACCAAATTCGAATGTAAAGAAAAAGACATTTATCGCCACCCAGACTTCTCATAAAATTCCCATGATATTCAGTAGTTTTTCAGTAGCAGGAAAAGAAGCCTGCACTGGAGAGGTAGTACTTGCTCTGGCACCACATACAACCAAAAGTTTTAAAATGAGAATTACGGTAAATGAAGCAGATCATTCATCCACCAAATGTTTCCTTCAGCAGGAAATTTGTCACATTTTCTACTTAATATAGGAATGCAGGGTGGGAACCATCAATGAGCAGGCTATCATTAAACTGTGCTCCTTCCATCAGGAATCCAAATGTTCATGGAGATTATACTGAGATTTCAGTATTTCATTAAAAGTCTGAATGGTACACTCACCTTTTCATGCTTACAGGCAAGATTCTCAGCTTTTGCTAAGCCCACTGCAATCTGAGTCATTCTTTGTACATGAATGCTTTCCCTCATTGCGCCAGTCAAAAAAGAGGAAAGAAGCTGCATTGACCAGCTGTCGGGAATAAGCTGCAGAACACACACAGCATCAAATTCAGCTGCATGATTATTTAGGAGATCCACAGCAGCCATGACCAGTTCATGATCTAGTGCGCCAGAATTCAGATATGCTGAAAGCAGCATATGAAAAAGTTTCCGTCTGTAGGGAAGGTCTTTGCTCTCAGAATTCCATACACAGTAGTCTTCAGCAGCAGCGAAGTCCTTCAGTTCATGAACCAGGATATGTAAAGCTTTGTCATGCTCTTCCAGTTTTCCATATAATATTGCACATTCCATATGAAGATCTGTTCCACTGATTTTATCTGCAATATTTAAGCAGAATCCTTGTCAATGGAAGAGAAGGATATATTTCTCATACAGGCACAAGGCCTTTAAAGACTAAATTGAAAACTAAAAAGTAACACAAAGGATAACTGAAAAGTTTCCCCAAACTCTTGGCACCTGCACTTGAGTAGAAGGCATTCTTCCATGTAAATTGATTTGACAACTTGCAAAGCTTGGAAAAGTGACTTTTTCAAACCACATTCCCAGAATCCCATAGTCAGCATGGTTATGCAGTTGTGGTCCAAATAAAAAACAAAATAAAACAAAAACAAACAAAACAAAACAACAACAACCACCAAAAAACAAAAAATCCAAAACACACACACAGAAACCAAAACAAAAACCAAAACAAAACACATTTCCTGAGCACTGGGACCTCCAATTCTCCTGGATACATCAGAACCCCACTCATCTGGAACAGCTTTTTAGGATCTATGCGCTTTCAATTTGGGTTCTGCTCAGTATTTTTCTCACTATTGGCAACTCAGTGTTGTTTGTTACCTTTAATGCAGGGTTAAACACAGTGTTAAGAGGCCAAAGGTCTTGGGGTCACAAGAAGGCCTGGCTAGCTTTCACACAAAACTAGATTAATCTTATGTGTAGTGGGACACAGATTCAAGTGCCCACCATGACTACATAACATGACCAAGTTGCACACAAACGGTAGCCCAATACCTACAATCTTGCTCATTCAAATAAAACACTGGAAAGGTTTATCAACCAGGGAGACTGTCTGCTCACATCAGATCAAATGGATATTTCGTTATGACCACACTGACCTGCAACAAGCTACATGTTAGGATGGAGCGGAGAAATCAAGGCCCTACAGATGTTCTTGGGCTACAGGACCCATCAATTTTCATTAGCTGTTAGGGTGGATGAAGCTGGTAATCCACATCAGAGGGAACACAGGTGGGGTTACTGGATGCAGGGGTTACTGGATGCAGCAGTAAGCTATCCTGTTTAGTTTAGTTTATCCTGCTATGCTGCACCAAAGACTGGTATCAATGAAAGCCATTTACAATTATCCCAGTGACAACTTGTCTTCCAATCATCCCATACAGTGTTGACTTATTTTTTTCCCTCCCATCCATGGTGCCTGTTCCTCTACAGTATATAAACCAAGGCTGGTCAGCTTAATTGCAAAAGCTCCTTGCAAGTGACCAGTTCAGACCTCTGGCAGACCTCCTTTGGCAGTTAACTGGGCATGGAAGAAAGAAAAGGAAAAGGTGGTTGGAGGAGACAGAAAAGGAGGATGGTCAAGCACACTTTTGATTCTTGGTTTTGCTCAGCACTGAATTCAACCATATCCAGTGCTAGCATTCATTCATTGCAACATGCATTCAATCCAAACAAAGAAACTCAGAGATTATGGCCTGCAATAGGGAGGAAAAAATGTTCTCCACCTCCTATTATAAATGTGTTAATTTTCTTACCTAGAACAAAATGCACTCTATAAAGGTCAGATTTTCGCAGAAGATTGCGTAGTTTTGCCTGTGTTTTGGCTAATTCCTCATATTGTTCTGCACCCAATGATTTTAGATGTAGTACTTCATCCAGGTAAAGCACTGCTAGATGGGTGTGGAACTTCTCCTTCTACCAATATAAGAGACAGTCAGTCAGTTCTAAGATGATCTACAAAAAGCTCTGTAAGAAATTCTTATTACTGGTTGAGAAAATATGAATTAAAACAAAATTTTAACCCAAAAGGTTTAGTAAGGAAGTCAGATATGAACATGTGCACAGGAAGTATCTGTAAAGGACTTTAGCAACTTCCCCAAATTCCACGAATACAGCAGTACTCATGTGTTGTAAAGACAGTAAAATTTCAGAGCACATAAACAAAAAAAATTCACTGTGCTTTTCAGAATACGCTCACCAGAGCAATTACTCAAATAACACAAATCCTATTATTTATACATTTATATGGCATTTTTAGCACTACAGCTTTGCCATTTTCCTCTCATTTGCATGTTTACCATTCAAATTCAGTGCTTCACCTAGGCCAAAGTCTTCCCTGTTTGTAAAATAAAAATTTAAAAATTCAAGTGCTTCTAAAGCATTCAAGTGATGCACACTTTTCTGTCTTTGTAAATACTATTTTTTTCAAAGCACAATTCCATAATCTGTCAGATAGGAACAGCAAAGACTTCCACATTGGCTGTAAACAAAGTGGAGAGTAAGGACTTTCTCATCCCTAGTATTAGCCCCCCCAATTCTCTTCTGGACTAGCAGAAAATGTTTGTGCAGCTGTATGTCCAATCCTCATACAGGAACACTTTACAAGGAACTTATCAGATCAGAGCTTGGAAAAGGTAGGATATCTGGATCACAGTTCCCAGAATTCCATCTCCAGCATGGCCATTCTGGGCATTCTAGTCTTCCAAGCTCAGCATGGAAACAGGGGAGATGTAAAAGCAAAGAGGTAAACATTGCATTCTGATCTGAAAAGTTGCTCACAGAGCAGCCTTCATTCAGGACTGGTCAAAGTCAACCATTAAGCAGGCAAGTAACTTAATAATCAAGCAGACTGGAGGCTACCTAATCTAATTCCCTGCTCAGCACAGGGTGTAACTGCAGCATCTCCAACAGAATCTAACAGAACATGGTTTCAACCATTTCCCTTTCAGCTAATCAAATTGGTCTTCTCACAGCAAATAATGAAGAGGTTAATTCTACTTTTTTAAAAAGTTTACCAAAATAACCAAAATAGCACCCTTATATTACTTTGTACCTCTCAGTGCTACTACATCCCTTCTCTGAGTAACTGGTCTATTTGAAAGACTGGGCAAGCAAATAGGAGGGAACAGAAGAAATGTTAAAGACTACAAGTTATTAGTGTTGCTTTGCAACACTTAAGGGATCAATGTGAATGATCTGATCTTGGCAAAAGTTCAGGGAACTGAATGCTCCAACAACAACAACAATACTACACTTTATAAATGTTACAGGACTCATTATAATACCAACTTACTTTTATTCTTCTCTCTAGAACCAAAAATTCTAAATATTTTACTAGTGATATGGGATATTTGGTAAGGCAGCTAATGACATCATCTGGATTAAAACTGTTCTTCTGTTCTTCTTCCAAAGGCCTTTTTGTGAAAATGTATACTCCCACCTAAAACAAGATACATTTAGAAAACCATGACACACTTTGGTAATCACACAAATTTTTTATCCAGATACCACCTGCTTTAGTCTCATGTTCCTTAATATATTCAAAGCGACCAAATGGATCTAATCTTTTGTAGTTCTCCCCAGTGACTGAAAGAATGACAAAGAATAACAACACATCTTTCAATGGAAAAAAAAAGCTTAAAATTCCATTACACATAATAGAATTTGGGAAAGAGGGCACAGCTGAGCTGCTATTTGCCTCTTTAAAAATACTAGCCAAATCAAAAACATAATGTATAAACTTTTTCTTTTACAGGCCAGAGGGAACCACTTTGATTTAATGTATGATAAACAATATCTAAAACAGGGCTGAGAAACATTTGGCCCTCCAGCTGCTTTGGATTTCAAATCCCATAAGTCCTAGACAGCATGGGTACAGAACTGTGAGAGTTACACTCCATAACATCGGAGGGTAGAAGTTTATCCCCACCCCAATCTAATGTATTCCTCTTATACTCTAATTCACATGTGTCAAACACAAGGCCTGTGGGCCAAATCTGACCTGTCAGGCCATTTCAAGTGGCCCTCACACCTCTCCTGCAGCTGTGGCAATCCCCGCAATGTGGAGCTCGCAATGTGGAGATCGAGCTCAACAGTTACAGAGAGGGGCAGGGGGGCAGAAAGAGGCACTGAGAGGGCCTAGGGGGCAGAAAGAGGCATAGATCAGAGCACAATTATTTGTTCTGCCTGTCTCAACTGGGACCAAAAAGTTAAACAAAGTTAATGTAATAAACAGTGCTTGGTAATATTTGTCTGATGATTAAAAAAACAACTTTCTGTTTTCAAAATTCATTTTTCAATAAATTGTACAATAGCTGAATATTTGCTTGCCATTATTTTTCCTAGATTTCTAGGTTCAGAACTAGTTATTATTAAAACCAGTAATAATCAAATGCAGAGGCAATTATTTAATATGATAAAAAGTAGATACATTTATATAGTCCTACAGATACAACTACCCCTTTGAGAACAACAATAATGCTGATAATGTCCAAGATGAAATTGAGTTTGACACCCCTGCTCTAATCAGTTCACACCAAAATTAATATGATGGCAGATAGCTTCAGAGATAGATATAGCCAACCCTCCATATCAGCGGATACTGTATCCACGGATTCAACCAACCACTGGTTTGAAAACATTAAAAAAAAATTCAAAAAGCACACTTTGATTTTTCCTTTTGTATAAGGGACACCATTTTACTACATTGTGTATAAATAGACTTAAAGGTTTCAGAAACAGAAAAAGAACAGAATGTGAAGAACTCACTACTACAAACAAGGTATCCAAACAACAGCAATCTCAGAAATCATTTCCTGAAAGAATCCAGTAACCAACCTCTTCATTTCGCTGCAGGACCCAATCTGCATACTTCCACACCAGTTCATGGTCTGAGCAGGAGGTAAGGAAGTCTACAATATAATCATAAAGGTCTGTGCGTGTAGAGTCCTGAATGTCTCCATTAACGATTTTTACCCACAGCTGAAGTTCAGAAGAAATATAAAACCAACCAGGATTAATTTCATGATAATTTATACATTGTTTTTCCTTGAGGCTATCAGTTAATAATAGTTTACCCAAACCCTGTGAAGTTGTTATGCAAGTGTCAAAAAAAAAATTTATTAAGCAGAACTTAACAGATGGGCACTGGTGAACCTTTATTGGGAGTCTTAGAGCAAAGCAAGACATCGGACTTGAAACAGAGCTAACCCCATCCATCTTCATAGCCTTCATGTTGTGTCAGGTGCACACTGTGCATCACACAATTGGCTGCTGCTGGCATAGACAAGGAAACAACTATGAGATATTTGTGCCTCAATGTTATAGGGAGAGGGCAGTACAGAACTTGCACTGGGCCTGTCATTTTGGGATAAAATTCTTCAATCTTATGGTAAGCCGTGGGGACAGAATGAAGTGTTTTGCCACCCACTTCTGCTCTCAGTTTCCAGTGTTCTGGCACATAAGTACAAAGATACCAGGATGAACAATAAACATTCAAACACTTTTTAAAATTTAGCTAATTGCTACAGATAAAGGTTACAGACTTGGATACGAAGGCCTTATGCAGAAGTAACAATAGGCAAGCTATTGGTTTTTTAAAATCACATTCTTTTACTACAGGGCAGTAACTATAGAAGGTACTTCTGTAGTTTCAAAGCGTTACCCTCAAGCATTCAGGACAGCTAGATACAAATGATAGAGGCAACAATATCACAGCTAGACAACAAAAATACACCTAGGATGGGATTGCAATGAATCCATATCAGGCCTTCTACTGTACAGATACACTGAGGGAACAAGAAGATTTTAAGGTAACAAAAGAAGGGGAGAGCCACTGAGAAAAGTCCAGGTTTCTACCATCTTTCTGTTAGCCGAGGGATCTCCCTGGACAGTGACAACAATGTATTTACTAGTCTTAAACCCATACAAATGTGATAATTTCCAGTGGCCCAAACTGGAACAAGAGCCAGTTTTTGTTCACTAGGAAGCATTTACATGTTGCTTTGATTTCCTGGACACATGGTGGCACTCTAACCTGTAGTGCTGCAGCATCTTGACCATTTGAGTGATACAGGAGCCCGAGTGCAAAAAACCTGTGAAAAAAAGAGGAGATCAAAATGGAAATGACTAGAAACATTACTTAGTATTTGCAAAACAATTTGTGCAACTAACACAATTGATATATCTCTTTATATGCCCCACTTTTGCGAAGCTTCTGTAAGGCAGTCTTATATGATTTCCATCTTACAAGCAGGGAAGGACACTGCATTTCTGCTTTCTGCAAAATGGTATAAAACAGAATCAGAAGCCAATAATTAAAGATCTAAACTAGTGCTTAGACACTCCTGTTTTAAGACTATCCAACAGTAGCTACTGTCTGGCAGGGGTCATATTTGTCCCCTTATCCTCTGAAAATAGAGACACAAACATTGCCTGTCTAAGGATAAATATTTCAGCTGTAGTTCTGTTCTGACAACAAACAGGAGGACAAAAGGAAGACTCAAAACCATCTGTACTGGGTTGAGTCAACTTGATGGCTTGGGAACCAAGGTGTTCCCATTTCACACTGTCAGTTTACATGTTTGTTAGTTACATTTATGCCCCCTCTTTCCTTTGATCAGCCCAAGGCAGGACAATACACGTGATTCTTCTCTTCCACCTTTATTTTCACAATAACCCTGTGAGGGCAGTCAAGCTGAGAGTGAGCGACTGGCCTAAGTCACCCAGAGAGTTTTGTAGCTCAGTGGGGGCCAAGAATCAGTGTCTCTCAATTCCCAGTAAAATACGTAACCATTGTCTCATACTGGCTCATGACAGCCACTCATCCCAGCAACCTGCTCAACAGTGCTACAGACAAGGTAAACTGCTTTCTTTTTGCCAGCAAGGAAAGACAATTTGGTTTATACAGTCTTATCACTGTAAGAAGGTTTTCTAATGGAATATTCTGTGCTTTATATCACCATCAGATTTTAAAGGTTTTCAAAACTGTCTTACTGTTTTTTAAATTTGATTGCTTGTTTCTTAGCTTTTTTACTTTACATTGTTTTGGCTCTGCTTTGTTTTCACCAACACTCTAAGCTGCCTTGGATCTCATACTGAGAAAAAGCTAGGATATAAATTAAATAAGTAAATAGATTAACTCAAATCGGGGCCCAACAGGTGAGGTGGACGAGGCAGAGAACCCTGCTGCAGGAAGAGGGTGAAAACCCAACAGCCCTCTTCCTGTTTCTCAACTCAAGCAGCAGCAGGAGAGATTCAGGCTGGGAAGGACAGATGCTGCCAGCTCTTCAAAGCCCAGACTCAATTCAATGTACTCCAGACTGCTACAGTTACACAATAAGCATCTCGGTATTGGGACACAGCACTTACACAATACCTAACTGTTCTTCCTCAATGGCTTTTCTAAAGAAAACAAGTTTCCTTGAAAACTAAAACTTTTGAGTTATGAAGCTGTTAGTAAGCAAAAAGGAACTTAGAAATACAAAATTTAACATATATCTTATAAAAAAGAGGAAAGATGTTTATTTGGAAAAGTATCATGATGTATGTAATGTGTTTTTGTTTTCATGGTTTCTTTTCTATTTGTAAAATAAAGCAAGCATAATTTTTACAAATAAGTTCTGGATCAAAGGCTTCATCTTGTTTCAGAGGGGCATGGCCTCCTAGTTTATGTATCTATGTCTATATCTGTATCTGCGTATAGATATCGATATCTAGCACTCTAAAGAGACTACACAGTATGCTCCAGAGGCCACAAGCTTACTTTTTGTGCCTTTCCAGCCATGCAGCACTATCCATGAGAAGGCAGGAATTTTCAGAGACCAGCAGATCTAGAAGGCTTTCATGATTAGATTCTGCGTAGAGCTTCAGCAAAGCTGTATCAATGTCCTCCCTGTAGCCGTTTGCAATGTCAGTGCTGCGCACCTCACTCAAGTAGCTCATGAGAAACTGTTTGCACTTGACCATCTTCTCCTGGTCCCCTTGTGTCAGCTGGTTTAAGTCAGCATATTCATGGAGGGGAGGGTGAGATCGCATGAATGAAGAGGAAGTAGGCAACAAGAAGGGGTAGAGGGAGATCAGCTCCCGGACATCAAGCTGGCCGCTTCTGTAATTACAGTGTCAAACTAGATGAAGCAAAGAGAAAGAGTACACATGGGCACACACCACACAATGTGTGTGCACACACAGAGAGGATACTGAACTTTGTGCACAATATTTAAAACAATCAAACACTGACACCCTCTTTTATGCTCTGACATTTTGGCAGTCTGTAAAATCCCCAAAGGCTCCTGAGGCAGAAAACTGGCACCCAGACCTGCTACAATTGCTCACCCTGATCTGTGCAGACTGGGCTCTACATATATACACACACATCTGTCACATGTATGTCTTAATGATGACGCTCCAAGTTCATAATTACCTGTTTCAGTATACCAGTTTGTCCATTTCACGATGGGCAATTTCATAGGGCCGGGGAGCATGCTGCAAGGCCCAACCTACCAGGGGCTACACCGACTGAGAGGTTTTCCTGTCAGCTTACTTCAGCAATGGTCAAACTCCTCAATACAGTCACAGTTGCCACCAAAATTCATAAGCAACTACAGCAAATATTTATGGTACAGGAGGCTAACATTCTCCAACATCACAGAAGCTTATCAACTTGCAGGATAGAGGTTTATTTTATCTTTCCCCCTGCTGATTTTGTGGTCACCCTGGTGCTAGCTACAGCAGCACTAATTTCAGCAGCTCTGTTGAGCCCATACATTACAAGTCAAATGCTATCGGACATGCATGTGCAGAGGTCCTTTCAATTCTTCATTCTCAAAGAGCTACAGACTGTTACCTAAACAATTAAATGGAGGAACATTTGAGCCCTCTTGCTAAAGTATCAACATGTGCTGCTATTTCATTCATGGATTTGGAAAGCAAACCTAAAACCATCATTAGCAGGGGACTATAAAATAATGAGCATATACACAATTCTAATAAATGTTACGTGCCAGTCTTACATATGGGCCAGGACAGAACACCTGGGGGGAAAAAACATTTTCCCCCTAAACGTTTGCCACAAACACTGTAAATACTAAGCTGATTCTAAGTCTGGTCTATGAAATCAGTCACATCTAACAAGTGGTGAGACATGTCTGTCGGCAGAATAGGTAGATGCCACAAATCCCAGCATACTGGAATCAAAGGGTGCATCCAAAGGTGTTGGATATTTGTTCAACTACACCAAGAAGTGTGATTTCAATTTATTCTTGATCCCCTGTCTGAAAATGTCTTTTAAGTATTCCAGTCCAAATCACATTAAAATATTTCCCAAATTAAGACCTCTGAAAGCCAAGCACATGGATCTAGGCAATAACACTCAAGGTGTATTTCTCACTCCATATGAAAGCTTACCTGAAGAGTTCTTTTGCTTCGAGGAACTGAAGCTGTGCAAACTGTATAAATCCTGCTTGCTGTAGGATTCGCTTATACATTGCCTAAAAAGAAATAAAACCAAATCCAAAAAACAAAAAACAAAAAAAAAAAACAAAAAAATTAAAATGTGCAAACTATTTACTAGTGCACTAGTTGTGTCTCCCTGAAATGAGGAATAGGCCAGAACTGGGCTGTCTAATTTCATCTGCTGTACATGTACATGTTGTACTACCTTACACAATATGCATAATCAGGCAGCTGAAAGACACTAAAAGGCCATTGTGAAATTGCGAAGCAATCCAAGTTGTAAGCTATCAACCTCGGCCAGATCTTAGTGGACTACAAAAGATTGACAAGTGCATCATAGGAAGAAGTCTAGAAAGGAAAGTGACTCAAACCATCTCTGAGCTATAATCCCAAAGATGGCCCAAACTCAGGAACATCTATACTGATTACTACAATATCAAGAGAAAAAAAGGATAAACAACATAAAAAGACACACAATGATTTCATGCCAGGATAAAACTGAAAGAAAATATGACAAGAGATCTGTACAATGATTGAAATCATAATAAATGATAAATAAAATAAGTGATAATAAAATCATAATTACCTATGTATTGAATAGAATCTTTTGTATATTTTCCTAAATATTAACTTAATTTTGTCTAACCATAGGTAATATAAAATTACATGTACATTAAAGTAGCTCAGCTGAATTATCCAAAGGATTTCATTGCTTTAGCCACAGGCCATTGCAAATATCTTCCATTTATCAATAATTTGTTTGGGGAGGAGACTATTCATTATCATTACATCCTATGTAGCCCCAGTACAGTATATTACATTTATTACTAGTTGTGCTTGAGTGTGGAACTACTTCATCAGGAATCTTGAGAAACCAGCTCCACTGGCATCATCCTTCTATCTGCTCTCTCCATTCTAGCTGGCTGTTGTCAGAAATTTGTAGCATTAAGAACAAAGTTTCATCTTTGCTCTTAATCTCACTCCCCATCTTCATCCTTCTGTGTTGTGCTTTTAAAATCTCCAACCATAAACTGTTTTTTCATTTTTTAAAAAAATCCTGTATGACCACTCTGGAAGCCTTTTCAGCAGAGGAGCAAGGCAACAGTGCAGATTTAGGGGGCACAGTGGAGAGGAGAAATTACCAAAAGATAGTCAAATCCTTCCATTGTTAGAGGAACACTAGCTGGATAGCACCCACAGTACAAAACATGCTTTAAATATTGAAATATATGCTATAAATGTTTATCACCAGCTTCTGAACTTGCTACAGGGCCCATCTGCTAGCAAGAACACATTAAATCAGTGGAACTTGCCTCAAGGTGGTAACATTTAGATTAATGTTACAAGATAGAAAAGTCATTCTGTGATTTCTCCAGTGGAAAATGCAAATACATTAGAGCTCCTCATCCCACCCAGAATTTTTCAGCTGCCCTCTTAACCATCTAAACTAGCTTTCTGGATTCCTAGCAGTTTTTGTATACAGCAGTAAAAAACAAAGTACTTCTCTCGCAATAAAACATTATCAAACATATAGTAGAGTCCTGGTTATCCGACCCAACGGGCGGCCACAGCATCGGATAACCGAAAGGGTCGGATTACCCGGATGCCCATGGCGGCCACCATTTTGGGGGGGTGTTGGGGGCGTGTCGGGGCAGGCCTGGGGGCGTGTCGGGGCATGTCGGGGCGTGTCTGGGGGCGCGGAAATGCCCACAGCCACACCCTCAGGCCGTCGCGACGCTGGTTAATCCGGATGGTCGGATAACTGAGCATCGGATAAACGGGACTCTACTGTAAAATGAAGCTTCATCTTCACAAGCTGTTTGCTATACAACCAGATGTATTTAAAATACTAACACACCTGAAATTTCTCTTTTGGAATATTCCTTCGGGCTCCCTTTGCTAATACTAGTGCTTCTTCAACTCTCTGACTGGCCAAAAGATCCTGAATCTGTTTTTCCAGAGGCAGTGGCACCAAGATGTATACCCCTTTGGTGGTTGCTACAATTACTTTACCTAAAAATTAAAAAAAATATATGAAAGCAAAACATCCTTTATTCATTTTACACTTTATCAAACGACTTTTTAAAAACACAGAGAGAATAAGTCAGTGAAATACATACACTGAATATATTTTTAAAAGGAGAAACATTCTTACAAATGCAATACAAGCCAACAATTTCTATTACACCCAAACTAGAATTGCAGCACCAAGCATTGAAAAACCCTTTTTAAAAGGAATAGATTAGCCTGATTCATATATCACTACATATCCAGAGGATACCATACTGGAGATGGTTGGCCAAAACTATTAAGGAGGTCAACGGAAATCCCAAGTTTTGTTTGGTCATATGTAGTAACAAGAGCAACAGCTGAAAATGATAACTGGTATTGATGGGTATCTTTTTTCAAATCTGGATCTTCCACTTGGGACTAAAACTCCAAGAAGCCTCAGCCAACATAGGATCATAGAGCTGGAAAGACCCACAAGGGATATCTAGTCCAACTCCCTGCCATTTAGGAATACACAACTAAACCATTCCTGAAAGATGATCATCTAACTTGTGTTTAAAGACTGCCAAGGAAAGAGAGTCCCACCACTCCCTGAGGGAATCTGTTCCACTGCTGAACAGCTATTAGCATTAAAAGTTCTTTTTAATGATTAGATGGAATCCTTTTTCTTGTAATTTGAATCTATTGATTTGTGTCTTAGTCCCTGGGAGCAGCAAAACAAAAAACAAAAAAACAAAAACAAAACACCAAGCTTGCTCCATCTTTTACATGACATTTCATTGATTTAAAGATCAGTATCATATTATCTTTCCATAGTCTCTTCTAAACACATTCAGTTCCCTAAGCTGTTCCTCACAGAACTTGGGTTCCATCTGGGATCCCCTTCTCTGGACAGTCTTCCAGGTGACGTCTGACTAAAGCAGAATAAAGTGGTATTGCTACTTCACTTGAACTGGACACTCTAGCTTTATTGATGCAGCCTAGAAATGCACTGGGGGGTTTTTGGCCACTGCATCACACTGTTGTCTCATCTTTAGCTTGTGGTCTATTAAGACCCCTACATCCTCCAAGTATCAAAAAGGAATCAAAATTTTCTGTAACTGCACTGCAATATGCAAAGTGCAGACCCCGCACTCCTTGGTTTTCTGAGGAGCTCAGGACAATGAAGCACTTGGACAGAAGACTAGAGTGGCAGTGGAGAAAGACTTGGAATGAATCCAATCAAACATGGGTTAAGGCACATTTTAGAACCTACTTCGCAGCAGTGAGGGCAGTGAAGAAATGATTCTTTGCTGCCTCTGTTACATCAGCTCAATCTTATCCAGTGCAGCTGATCTGGGTAGTCAAACAGTTATCCCAGCCTAGACTTCTGATTGCTAAGAACAAGTCCTCAGAATAGTGGTATAACGAACTTGCTAAATACTTCAGAGAGAAATTGCTCAGGTTCATTCTGACTTGAACTCCACATTGAAGGTACAGTCTGGGTTGATAAGCCACTTACTCGTCCAGTTTTGATGTACGAGTTTCAAGTTGTTCAACATGACAATGCGGACAAGTTGCTTGGAGAGGTGAGCCCAAGCATTTGTCTGTTAGCCCCATGTCCATCCTGGCTAATTAAAACTGCTAGAGGACTGGGCGATTGGGTGGTTGAGGCTGAAAATGCTTCTTTGAAAGAGGGCTATGTTCCAACTTCTCTAAAAGAAGCAGTTGTAAGACCTTTGTTGAACACACCTTCAATAGACTTCACTTCCCTAGGTAACTACTGGCCAGTCTGTAATCTTCCCTTTCTAAGTAAGGTCCCAGAGCAAGTGGTGGCAGGAAAACTCCAGGTTTTCTTAGATGAAACAGATTACCTGAACCCATTCCAACTTGGGTTCAGGCCTACTAGTGAGACAGAAACAACCTTTGTCACCTTGGTGGATGACCCACCCTGAGAGTTAGATGGGAGAGTGAGTCCCTATTGGTCTTTCTAGAATTTTCAGTCGCATTTGATACCACCGATCATGGTATCCACCTGGGTCATCAGGTTGATAAGGGACTTGAGGGCATTGTTTTTGCAGTGGTTCTAGTCTTTCTTGGCTGAACATTTCCAAAGGATGGTGCTGGGGAACTGTTTTCAGTCTTTTGGGCATTAGCTTGTGGGGTTCCACAGGGGTCAATACTGTCCCCTATGCTTTTCAACATCCACATCAAACTGCTAAGAGAGATCATCCAGAGCTTTGGGGATGGGTGTCTTCAGCTCTATCTCTCCTTTACAACTGATGCCAAGGAGACTGGTAAAACTGAATTATTGGCTGGATGCAGTAAAAAACCGGATGCAGGTGCACAGACTGAAGCTTAATCCAAACAAGACAGAAGTGTTGCTGGTCAGTAGGAAAACTGAACTGTGATTGATATCACAACCTGTTCTGGATGGGGTTGCATTCCCTCCAAAATATCAGGTTCATAGCCTGGAGGTGTTATCGGATCCAGTGCTGCTCTTGGAAACCCAGATCGCTGCACTGGTCAGTAGTGTCTTTTATGGTGTGCCAGCTGCACCCTTTCTTGAGGTTGGCAGATCTGGCCACAGTTGTTCATGCCCTAGTTACCCCTTGTTTATACTACTATAAGGGGCTCTATGTGAGGCTGCCCTTGAAACGGCGGCTAGTGCAAAATGCAGAACTCAGCCTGGTGTCAGGTATGCATTTTAAAAACCATGTAACACTGGTCCTGAAAACACTGGTCCCACACTAGCTTCCAATTTACTTCCAAGCTCAATTGAAGATGCTCATGTTGACCTACAAAGCCCTAAACAACATCAGACCCAAGAGATCTGAAAGACCACCTCCTCTCATATAAGCCTGCCAGAACTTTGAGATCTTCAGAGAAGGCACTGTTGCATGCCTCAATACCTTGTGAAGTTAGGCTGATGGGTACACATAACAGTGCTTTCTCTGTAGCAGCACCTCAACTGTTGAACTCCCTACCCAAGGAAGTTAGGTTGGCCCCATCTCTCTAAAGCTTCTGGTGGGCAGCCAAAACAGTGCTGTTCCACGTGGCCTTCAGTAGTTGAAACCGCTGTTTCAACTGTTTCAGCACTGGACTCTATGATTGTTTTTAGATTGCTTTTAAAAATCTTTCAAGAGTATATTAATATGTTTTAAAAATATTTTTTTAATTGGGTTTTATTTGTTCATCAACTCAGGAGCCTTTATGGGTTGGGAGACAATACACAAGTACTTTAAATAAATATAAGCCAAGATATCAGAGAAACCCAGACTTATTATGCACAGTGCTCAGTCACTCCTGCTGTAAGTGAGAATACCTAACAAGCCACAGAACATCTGTCCTTGTGGGGGAGTTTTAGTTGTTGTATCTGAATCTGACAAGACCTGGCGGTTCAATAAGGCCACAGAAGTAACACTAAAATAATGGCTATTTATCTAATTTGCTAGACGATGCATGTCAAAGTGCCAGGACTGAACATTCTGATAAATCCAATAAGAAAGTCTATGGTTTCTGTAAATTACTGCTCCTGCTTGTTATGGAAGCAATCAGGCAGGATGAACCAGCATACTGGCTAGTTCGCATGTTGTCACAGCCAAATGTATCCCCCCCGAACAAAAAATATTACTGAAGGCTGTTTAGAACATAAAGTTGAGAGGATTGTGAAGAGCTACGAATATCACCTTAAACTCCTTGGATTATAGGATACAAATGTAATAAATAAATAAATATATAAAATGCAAGAGCTAGCAAATCTTCATAAACTGTCCACATACAAAAGTACTTGCTGATGCTTCCACAAAGACAATTTTTTCCTTTCAGTTTGAGGAAATGAAAGTTCAGATTTGCTGATGTTTTTCACTTATATTTACAATTTACCAGCTATTTTTCCATGGAACGCCTTCACAAAGTGCTCAAAGAACATTGTTTGCAAAACTTCCCACTTGCCTCCATTTTCTGTTATAAGTACTGCTTCCCTCTGAATCTACAAAAGATTTGTTGGCTGTGGCAACAATGGAATACATCTAAAAGTCCCCAACTGCTGGCAGAAAGCCTCTTCCACTCAAAGAACGTTTGTCTCCAGTCTAGCAGGATCATTCTTGTGCCAGAAAAGTGACACCGAAACCAGGTAATTTCTTCCATTTACCAAAGTCCTCCATGAAGAACTTTTTATAACCCACATGAGTTTATGCTGCTAACAAAACGGCAGTCCACGTTCACAAAAAGGATTCCACAGTGTATATTAACAGGGTTGAAAATACATTTGGTCCTCCCCCTATCCACAGATTCTGTATCCACAGATTCAACCAACTGTGGTTTGAAAATATTCCACCCACCAAAAACAAAATTCCAAAAAAGCAAATTTTGATTTTTGCCATTTTATATAAGGGATGTCATTTTACCACACCATTATACATAATGAGATTTGAGCATCCATGAATTCTGGTATAACTGGGCATGGGGGAAGTTCTGGAGTCAAATCTTAGCAGGTACTAAGGGCCCACTGTAAGGAATGAACCTGAAAAGTATAAGATTTGTCCAACAAATAATAAAAGAATATACTAAGGGCAGTCTTCACTACTAAATAGGTTCTTCTACTCTTAAGAAGCTAACAGTTTTTCCATCCCTAAGGTTTAGACGAGAGAAGGAAACTGTGGAAGGATCACAGGTCCAGGTTTTGACCTCTGGAAAAAAAAAGAAAGTAATTCTTAAAAGATGCTTGTGAAAAAAACTTCTATGCTGTTTCTAGCTTGGGGCATGGGATGTCCTGCACCCAATTTCTGATGAAAGCCACTACTTGCGGAGGCAGCCAGAAGTATAGAAAACAGGCTTTTAAAAGTAAAACAGGTCTTGGGTACACTTTGCCTACATTGTTTAAGACTTTGACTTCTACTTTTCACTGCCAACCTGGATATTTTACTGCCAAATTCCATGAACCACATATATTTATATAAGCATCTCATAAACTATAAATATGCATGTTCACACCATATATTATAAGCACAGCATCTGGATTTCCCTTAGCACAGACTAACATGTATACTATTGAATCTCTGCAATAAAAACATTCAATCCAAAAGGACAGGTCTGTCAAATGCAGACATGCTGAAGCAGTGTGGTTACTGGAACAATGTAATGCATAATTTTCAAGTGAGAAACAACTAGGAAAAGCAGCTTGTCAGTGAATTCTTGACAGCTTCTTTTTGCATTTGGAGAACACTTAGATTTTCTCCAGAACAGTTATTTTAAAAAGAAAAGACTTAAATACATATACAGTTCAGAGGAAAGGCAAGATACAAATGTCACTAATAAACAAACCTATATAAGTTTAACTCAACAGTACCTTCAAAGTCTTGTAGGATATGACCATCCTTAAAGGACAGTGTCTGCTTTTGCTGTTGGTCCAACATACTGTGTACTGTAATGAACTCTTCATCCAAAGCAACCACATAGGGAAAGCAGATGGCAGCACCAATCACATTCTCTGACCAGTGGACAGGAGCACGCTGGGAAATGCCATCAACAGTGGCAAACATACCTGAAAAAAGAAATTACAGAGGGAATATAAGAGAAGGGCCTGTTTCAAACTTTTGATACTGGTAGTTAAAGCTTTGCATTCTACCCTCCCTCAGTACCTTGCCGCTCAGCTTGCGTGGCATGTTCCACCCAGGAATTTGAGATCTACAGGCAAAGGATTATTGTCTGTTCCACCAACATGTACAGATCCGTCAAGGCTGCAAGCCTTTCGAGATCTGGGTCTGCATTTGTGGAACAGTCTTCCTTTGGACTTCCGACTGCAGGAGGATCTCACCAGTTTTGTCAACGGTTGAAGACCTTTCTCTTTGATTCACCATCTTTAGCCATTGAGTTGTCTTTAAGGTGCTGAGATGGGTAGTGACTGGTGGGTTATTGGAGATTTCATTCCATGTATGGTTGTGGTTTTCTGTTTTGTTGTCTTTGTATCTGATTTTGTATGTCCATGTTCCACCACCAAACATTGTGATTATGATATTATGATTAGAAGAGAAATTTATCAAATACAGTGGCCCCTCCACTTTCATGAGGGTTCAGTGCATAGAACCTTTGCAAAAGTAAAAAATAAAATAAAAATGCAAGTAACTCTTCCCCCACCCAGGTAAGCAAGTGAGGGGACACACATGTGTGCCTTCACTCCCTATGTTCCCCTTCCATTCCCTTCTGGGGCTCCCCCTCCTATTCCCTTGCTTTCTGCTTGGGTGTGCGTGTTTTCCTTCTCCACACCTGAGCAAAAGGCAAGCAAATGGGGGGGGAGCCCCATGCGTGGAGAAAGAGGGCACATATATGCCTCCCCTGCCATTCTACCCTCCTATTCACTTGCCTCTCGCCCACATGCATGTGCCTTCCTTCTCCACACCCAGGCAAAAGGCAAGCAGATGAGAGGAGAGAATCCCATTTGTGGAGAGGGAAGGTGGGTGTGTGCCTTCCCATCATTTCCCCCCTCCTGCTCCAGCAAATGTAATGGAGAGAATGAGGCAGAAAGGACCATATATGCCTCCTCCATGCATTGGGCTTCCTCCCCCATTCACTTGTCTTTTGCTGGGCACAGAGAAGGAAGGCACATATGCCTGGGCAAAAGGCAAGCGAATGGGAGGCGGAGGATCGGGGGGCAGAATTGGGGGAACATACATATGCACCTCACAAATAATCACATTCACAAAGATCAAACCCACAAATGTGGAAGGAGAACTACAACTAGTAAATTGACTGTATTTCACACTGCAGGAATGGACATTCTAAAAGTACCTCTCCCATGTCCTGGGAGTTAAAAAAAACAATAATAAATTAACTAAACAATTTTCTGCTCTCTGAGGCATCTGCTTCCCATTGCTTAATGGCAGGAGAAGCCTTACAGATTTGTCAAAACTGCAAACATTTAGGAAGAGAAGATGTACTGCTACTGACTTCAACCAACTCTTCTGTATTTCACTTGCCCTTTGTTTGTATTGTTAAAAGAAAAGTAACATTAAAGTTCACTCTGAGACACAGACTTGGTCAGGATCTTCGGTGTCATTTAACTCACTGCTCAGCGTAGGAACAATTACAATATTCCTAACAGCTGGTCATCCGAATTCTACTTCATCTAAACTCTATCTCTCAGGGTAGTCTGTTCCACTTTTCTACCACCAGGGAGTTTCAATATAAGTCATATTCTGATCTTGAAGGCATCATGAATATAATCTTAAGCATGTTTATGTAGAAGCAAAATTCAACAAAACGATTATCATATAAGATCCCTTTAATTATCAACAGTGGGCTCTCATCTTGATAACAACCTTGTTTACGCAACGGGTCACTCTTCCAAATTCAGAGAAAGCTGGAGATCTTTTACGTATTTTATGTTTGAAAACACTCAGCAAGTATGAGCATGTATTAAAAAAGAGGCCATTTTTACCTCCCAAGAATTCACACAAATTATTATGAATTGAAGTTTTACAAAGACAACCTTCTTTCTATGACATGTAAAAGAAATTCCAGAAATTTTTTTTTTTTTGCAGTGCTAGACAAATATGATTTGTGCCTGTTCTTAAAGAATGTCTCTATTAGTAGGGAAGCTACAATTCCTCAAACGTTTTGAGTATTTAAATTAGGGTGGGGAACATGCATGCCTCAAATCCAATTTCTGCACCCCAAATCCTCCCCAGATGCACACAAGCATCCCACCCTCCTCTCCATCCCAAATAGCTTGTTTTCCCTCCACTTGTCCTTCAAACCCATGACAGGAAGTGTCTTGACCTCACTTCCTATCACCATTTTAAAGGAAAATAAAGAGATTTTAGTGGACTTGGGGGACAGCTCCATGAGCAACATATGTGACAGGATTCCAGCTTACACGCTGTTTCAATAAAAGTTCCCTGGACTATGTAGTTCGCAGGTAGAAATATGCATCCTGCAGCTAGCCCACCAAAGCCATTCCTTGGCGATCAAGATATCCCCAACTGAAAACAATGAGGGGAGGAAGACAGAATTGCTCTTCTGGAAACCTTCAGGGGCACAGTTCTTAACTAAGCAAGGTGTGATCCCCTCCCTCCTTTATTTTAGCCTCCAAAGCATTTTTCAGTTTTCACTGCAAACTGGAAGTGCAGACTGTGCAGGTTGCATGGCTGGAAAATGGAGGATAGATGTAGCTGTCAGACCTTGTGGTTACCCACCTTGACTTAATTAAAGTATGTCTTCTTATAGCAGGGAGACCCTGATACAATTCTCTTCACAATTTGTACTCTGCCTGAACATGCCAGCTGTACTATATAGCAACATACGAGCTTCCATGCAATATTAAAACTCAAATTTAGGAAACCTGGAGTATCACTCATTATCTGTTCCTATGGAGAGTTAGGAATAACAATTCTTTCAGTGAGCCTGAACAGACATAATGCTGTAAAGCATTCAGCTCTAAACAGCACTAGTTTTCAAAGTGATTGCTGTTGTTGTAAATCACTGTTAAAGATGCATTTGCTCTGTGTGTGTCTGTGCCTGCCTTCAAGCTGCCTGTCACCTTTTGGTGACCCCATGGGGGTCATAGGGTTTTCTAGGCAAGGAATACTCAGAGCTGGTTTTGCCAGTTCCTTCCTCTGAAAGATAGCCTATAGCACCTGGCATTCATTTGCATTTTCCCATCAAAGTATTAACCAGAGCAGACCTTGGTTAGCTTCCAAGATCAGACAGGATCTGGCACATTTAGGGAGGAAGAAAATAAGTGGAAGCATAAACCAATTAACCCACTGTTGTGTATAATATTATTACACAAGCATCACAGTTGTTAATAGATACTGGCCTTAACTTTAGCCCACTGTGCACACCATTCTGTGAACTTATTTTTAAAGTTTACCTTTAACATTCTTAATTTATCTATTAAGCATCTGTATGTTTTCCTGCTGTGAAATCCTAGCCTGTTTTGCTGAAATAGGATGTCATGGAACTGGAGGCATTTAGCAGAGCACTGCCTTTTCACTTAGTGTTTTCAACTGTCTTAACAGTGTTGTTATTTCTGATACTTCAGTGACAATATTGTCATTTAATATTGTTCCTATTGTTTGAGTGATTACACTCTATTTCAGTGGTTTTACAGAAAAGAAGTAATAAATTAAGCGAAACAAATAATAAATGCAATTAGAAAAAAGAATACGCTCACATTAGGCTGGAGCAAGTTTTGCTGGACCTTGAAGAAAGGCTTAAATACAGACAAGGCAAAAATATTTCAAATGGAAATGCAATGCTCACTGTAACCTTACCTAGTCCTCCAGGTCCAGCCAACAGGAACTCTTGTCTGCCTATCCTTTTCACAATTGGCCGTCTCTCTTCGCTAGAGTAAGGAAACAGATCCTGGGAGACCCCGGTATTGTAATTCAGTATAATGTACTGTGTGGTCAAAGCGAGGCATAAATAGTGGCCATCTACAGCCACAGCACAGGGCTGCTCCTGAGTGGAAACTTCCTTCACAATCTGGACTCTGTCTTCATAAACCAAGAATAGCTGAATGGTCCTCCGTTTGACAGAAACAATACAAACCTCAACACAGAACGGGTCCCCACTCACGGGGTTCTCATTCAATGTGAACGTCAAAGCTCCTTTGATGCGAGCCCCTGTAGGGATGGGCTCCAGGTTCATCATGTTCATCAGTGTTATAGTATTGTCGCAAAGCACTAGAAGGCGATTAAGAGCTGAAGCTGCTTTCAACTCTCCCACAGCCTTCCGAAAACTTAAGTATTTATGCAGCTGTTTGGTGACAGAATAAGTTGCTTTTTCTGCTGGTGAATTTTTTTCCTCCAAGAGGAAGTGGCAGATAGACCCATCATTGGTGCCAACATAGAGGTTCCTTCCACAGCATTCAATGCATTCAATATTGATCCGAGCTTTGTCACCCATCAGCATTTCCCGCTCAACTACGGGGACAAGCTTGAAGGCCTTGACACTCATTGCGCTTTCCAGATGCCCTGCTGAGCAAACAAAAGAAATAGTATTTTTAGTCACATTCATGCTAAAGAGATAACAAATTGGGCAGGTGAAATTAAGAAACTTAGTTCCTTTGATCTATTTCCTAAAGAGCAGTGAATAAAAGACAATGCAAAAACAATCCTACAACAGATAATTAAGAACACACCAACAGCCAATGCACAAATAAAGTGAGGCAAAAATCTATGGTCTGGGAAAGACCTGTGCAAATAACAATATTTTAAAGACGTGTTCAAACAGTTTCTGTTTCTCCAGTCACATATGTGGGACTTCCAAAAGATGGGTGCCACCACCAAGAAGGCCGTCAACCAACATTCTCTTGACAGCGGGACAGTGAATAAGGCTGCCACTCCTCAACTAATTTAACCAATAAGGCCTTGCCTTTCAAAACTCAGTCCCACCTACCAGAAGCAGTCCAGAGACAATACAGCAATACTTTAGTGTACTATGTAGTCTGATAATATCTTCCACAGGACGCAAACACACCAGTGCAACAGAACTGTTATGACATCCCTCTTTAACCATACATACTAATGTGAACTACTACTGCTCTAGACAAAATATGAATAATACAAGTAGCAGCTTTTACAAGCACTATGTCTTAAAGGTACCAGATCCCAACTGATATTGGAAGCTAAGTTGGGTCAGTCTTGGTGAGTACTTGGATGGGAAACTGACAGCAAATACCAACGTGCTACAGGCTGTACTTCAGATGAAGGAACTGGCAAAGCCACCTCTGAGTATTCCTTGGCTAAGAAAACCTTATGAAATTCATGGAGCTGAGATAAGTTGACAGGCAATGATGTATGTATACATACGTATATAGATACGCACACACACACACACACTCCATAAAGAGGGAAGGCTTCTGCCTTTATTCCTTAGTTGTAGGCTTCCTGGAAGCATTTTGTGGGCCTGGTCCAGCAGAGCTCCTCTTCTGATTTACCAGCATAGCAAATAATTTGCAGTTTTCAAGTATATGTCCACAGTAACTATATGTGAGAGATATTTAAAATTTAACAGCACAATCCCACTGTGCATAAGGCTTATTCCACAATAAATTTAGGATGGCAGTCTCAATATGGCAAGAATATTGGTTTAATCATCATAAAACTTTGGTAATTTTAACCATTTTGTTTAGCAACTGCTAAACATTAAAGCATTCACTACAATCATATAGAACACTTCCGGACACCAATTTCTACTGGGGTGAGGAATATTCCAGTGATTTGCTCCCATTTAAATTTGCATTAATAGGCTCAGAAAATAATTCTAAATTGTACTCATAGATCCATGTAGATTACAGTGATCAAAACTTAATCAGATCAATTTTTATATTTGTTTTACTGCAGTAATCAAATCTAGTCTATTCTTATTCCTATTAGAAATACACACACAAATCACTCTCTTAATAAATTGTTTAGTTTCACCCAGAATAAATACTACCACAGTTACTTAAATACTTTGCACAACTGGCAGTGTAAGGGAAGAGCAAGAAAAACAGAACACATCATTGCAGCAAAACCCTATACTTAGAAATCCCATTGATCTCAGTAGGACTTACTCCCATGTTGTAAAGGACCAAAACTTTATTAACTTTTTAATCAGACATATATACACATACATAAAGAGTTAGTGTAGCAGCGGGACTCAGGAAACAGGCAATTCAAATCTCACCCCAACCACAAGCTATTATTTTAGTCTCAGCCCTCTGAGTATTTGAATACCGAGATAATAAGGACAGCCTTTTTCACAGGCTGTTGCCAGGACTGCTGATAATGTTTAACTACTTGGATCATATGTAAAATGCACAGATACTCTTAGCATTACCAATCAAGATAGCAAGGGCTGATTAATTTGATCTTGAATGCACAGCAGTAATCAGAGGGAAAAAACGGAACTAAAAGTTACTACATACATGCAGACACTTATGACAAAGTGATTAAAGTGCTATTGTGAAATTCAACACATCTGTTCCTTCAAGAGGAATTCCTATTAATCAGAATGAAACTACAACACCTTCCTTAATTTAAAAATTATATTATGCTTTCAAAAAAGCTTATTAACTTAACAAAACCTATGGCCATTTCCGCACTAGCCTGTTATAGCGCGATGATTCCACTTTCAACATCCTCTGTAAACCCCGGGATTCCAGAGGATGTTGAAAGTGGAATCATCGCACTATAACAGGCTAGTGTGGAAATGGCTTATGACATGCCATTGATTCAAGACATTCCTATTTATGAGAACATACCAACAGAGACTGCTTTGAACACCTGGACGTTCCAAACTGCCCTACCATTAGCATTTTCAAAAGTACAGCACTGCTTTTCCTGAAAGTGAGGCAGGAATCTGTACAGGGGCTGTAGCATTTCTCTTGGGCTTTTTCAACAAACAGAAAGAATGGTGGCATTTTTTTCATTTTAAATCAGATGGACCTTTTTCCTTTCCTTCCATTCCAGGTTTTGCAATCGATGCAACAAGCTCCCCATCCACAAAGGCGGCACTTCAAGGAGCTCTAGAACTGGGAGGATAAATTCCCTGGTCCTATATGCGCCCTGTCTATCCAGAAATACACCGGAGTGCCTCTGCGCCAGTCTTCCGAAGGTCCAAGGAGGCAGTGCGAGGTTGCTGCAGACAAAACTGTACAGCCCTCCCTTCCCCCGCAAAGGGGCGCGTCCCACCCCACTGAACGAGCCTTCATAGGATCGGGCGCATGCCCAGGGCCATTTCCTCACTAGATTGTTATAGCGCTATTATTCCACTTTCAACATCCTATGGAATCCTGGAGTTTGCAGTTTTGGGAGGGGCCAGCTGGCCCCTCCTGATACTGCAAACCCCAGGATTCCATAGGATGTTGAAAGTGGAATAATAGCGCTATAACAATCTAGTGTGGAAATGGCCTAAGCTTCCCAGCCTCACAGCGAGGAGCCGGCCTTCTGCACACACACACCCCCGCCCCTAGCAGGAGGCAAAGCCGGACCAGGCCGGACCCCGGAACCCACCACGCCCACCCCCTTAACCCTCCACCAAGCCGCCTGCCCCTCGGGATGTGGGGGGGTCCGGCCGGGAAAGAGGCCCCAGCAGGCGGCCGGAGCGCAGGGAGGCGGCGGAAAGCAAAGGAGGGCGCACCAGTTATGGAGGAGAGGCGGCGAAGGGAAAGCCGCAGCGGTGACTAACCCCCGCCCACCCTGGGCCCACCCTGGGCCGCCTCCTGCTCACCGGGCCGGTCGGAGACGGGGCCTTCCCTGGGCGGTCTCTCCTCCTCGCTCTGCTCCCCTCAAGGCCCGCCGAGCCCGGCGCTTCTCCCCCCTCACGCGAGGCCCCGGCGCCGCCGCCGCCGCCCGCCGCTCTCCTGCCGCCGTTGCGAGCCGCCACGGCGGATTCTTCCTCCGGGGGCGGTTCCCCGGCCCTTCCGGTCACACGGAGAGGCTCCTCCCGCGGGGTGACGGGCGGAGGGGAAGCAGGGAAGGGGGAGAGGCGCGGGAGGGCGGGCGAACCGGGGCGGGGCGGCGTGTGGGGGTTTTGTTTTCTGGTTCACTACTCCCGGGGCAGGCCTGTGCGGGCGCACTCGGAAGGCCTGTTGCGTTTCGTAGGCGGTTTCCTCAGTTGGATGCGTGTGTCGCGTGGGAGCCGCAGGGGAGAGGCGGCGTTGCCAGGGTGAAAACCGGAGAGGGCTCCTGTGCCTTTCCGGGCCGTGGAGGAGAGGGCGTTTCCACAGGTGCCGCTTGTCGCCTAATCAGGTAACAACGCAGCACCCTTTTCCGCACAAACATTTTTAAAGGCACAGGAGCCCTCTCCAGTTTTCACTCTGGCAGCCCTGTTGGGGACACACACGCGCGCGCGCGCGCGCGGACTGCGTCCTTAATTTCTGCCACTTCTTCACTAGACTGTTACAGTGCTATTATTCCACTTTCAGCATCCTATGGAATCCTGGGGTTTGCCTTTGAGGCCCCTCCCTAAACCGCAAGTCCCAGGATTCCATACCATGTTCAAAGTGGAACAACAGCACCATAACAGTCTAGTGCGGAAATGGCCTTAGTCTATTGAGAATAAGGAAAGACAGCAGAGCTGTTTGTCACCACTGAGGTGTGGCATTCCCGAACACGCCCAGTCCAAGGCCATTTCCGCACTAGCCTGTTATAGCGCGATGATTCCACGTTCAACCTCCTCTGGAATTCTGGGGTTTGCAGTTTCGGGAGGGGCCTGCCGGCCCCTCCCGAAACTGCAAACCCCAGGATTCCAGAGGAGGTGGAAAGTGGAATCATCGCGCTATAACAGGCTAGTGCGGAAATGGCCCAAGTGTGTCCAAGCGAATTCCCCCGTTTTCAAGTAAGTTCGCATCATTACAAGGAAATAAGTCAGAGAAACTCAAGGACTACATCCAATAATTAAGGTAACCCAACTGGAATGGACCCATTGGATCAATGAAGCTTCCATGAAGTGTTGATTCACCAAGTTTTTACGGATTCGGTGGGTATAATCTAAATTGGAAGAGAGCCAGCATGGTGTACTTGTTCCAGTAGGACTGTGAGAGATCAGGATTTGGATTCCCAGTGAGTGACTTTTTGGCCAGTATTCACTCAGCCTTAGAACAATTTTTGCCAAGAAAACCCCATGACAGTTTTTTCACCTCGGGGTCCAGGTAAGTAGAGCTGGAACAAACAGAGTTAGTCCAGTGGGATATTTCTCAACAGGCATGGGATGGAGCCAAGAGGTGTATATAGGATTGTAGCCCTCAGAGTACAAACCTAGGCATATTTACTTGGAAGTCAAGTAAGTGTCATTGAGTTCAATGCAGTTTATCCTCTGGTAAGTTGCTGTATGCCTATGGTTTTAGACTGCATTCCTGTGCACAGTTACAAGGTGCCTCTGAATAATTTGCATAGCATGACTTACTTGCTTTTATAGTTTGGAAATTGTACACAAATGGAGTTTTTTTTTAAAGTACAAACTGTCCAATTGGCCACTGGAATGTATTAAGGTAGGGTTGTATTTTGCACTCTAATGATAATTCTTATAAAAGGCATTTTGACATGTCTTTTTCAGAACAGCTATAGCAATACACTGAGATCCTCCATACTGAGTAAGTGGTTAAAGCAAAGCTGGTATGTAGAAGGGATGACTTTTGCAATCTCCATCCAAACCTCCTGGGACACTGAAGACTTGAAAATGTGTTGCCTCATGCACTTTTGTAGGGGTTTTTTCCCCACTTGATTCCTGAAGTCTTATCCTAGATTGGTAAACATAAACAGTGAACTCCCATGGAAATAAAATACACCAAATATATACTGTGACAATTACATTGAAACTTCAATGCAATCAAATATATCATTATCTTTTTATAATGTCAAAGTATTCAAATATTTGAGTTTCTTAAAAATCTAAGTGAAATGACATTTATAGTATGATTTATCATCCCCACACATTGTTCACTTTGAATATATGAAGGATGATGTATCTCTGGATTAGAATATGATGGTTAATATGCCAGTTGTTGCAAAATTGTCATCAGTTATACAAAGAAAGAAGAAAAAAAAAGCATTCTGTCAGTAAGAGGATGGATGATGATGGCCTGAGAGCTGGTATTTGTGCTGAAACAATTAAAATTAGAGACAGCAGCAAAGGAAATAAAGAGTTTATTTGAAAAATGGTCTTTTTATGTTTTAGAATAATAAGATGGAGGACAGTTGTATATTGGGAACAATGCACAATGTTAGGAACACTGTAAAGAAGAAAGATTATGTAAAATTATAAAGCACTATAAGTAATTACCACTTTACTGATTAATATTTTGAATTATTGTATGGTGGGAATGTCTACACCCTTGGGGCAGTATTTTTTTTTATTGATATAAAGAACATTTTAAAAAACTTAAACATAACTAATATAATTTCAGTGAATTTTTTTTTGCAAAGTTTAATCCGTTGGTTTCACACTGCTGTCTGCCACTGAAGTACCAGCATAAAACTGAGTAACATCAAGAAATTAAATTTGATTGCTCAAACAAGCTAATAGCTATTTACCCCATTCTAGGTATTAATTAGCTGATCAATGCTAAGATATGTGTCACTATCAGCACTGCTTTATAAACTCTTTGTAACATGTTTACACTCATTTACACTGTAACATAATTGTCAGTTGCTACTATTTGCATTTAGTTTTCCTCTCATCTCGTTGCTTTAAATAACTGCATCCCCCACAACATGTGTCTGCACAGCAGGGCTGGGAATTATGCAGGCCTCCAGGTGTTGTTGAGTTGCAGTTCCCATCAACCCTCTCCAGTATAGCCAGTGGTGAAAAATACTGGTAGTTCCACTCCAACATTGGGAGAGCTGCCCCTTTTTCCATCTGTGGTGTACATATGCACACACTTCCTAATTTAGGATACAATTTTAACCCATCTAAAGCAGGGCTGACAAAACATACCCCATGGGATATATACCCCCCTTTTGTGTCAACCTCCTGGATCTGTCAGCTGAACACTACATTCTGGAAGGGTAAAAGGCAGATTACAACTATAAAGAAACCCTTCTAAGTGTCTTTCTGTATTAGATTATATACATAGATCGTTCCTCTGTGTTCACTTAGAAACCCACTGTAATGAGGTTTGTTTCCTGGCACAGGTACATGGCATTCCTGGCAAACTTATTTTTTCCTCTCATTAGTTATCTGTACTCATTCTATCTTCTTTAGTCATAAAGAAAGTGATAAGAGTAGGTTACAGGACAAAGACTTTTTTTTGTTGGGTGAAAACAGCTTTAAAACATGAAAGAATACATCAAGAAATACTAAATACTGTATTTTCCTCCAGCTCTAACTCCCTTTTTCATGAGAATTTAGGCTGCAGTCCTATGCACACTTACCTGGGAATAAATCACACTCTATTCAGGACTCATTTCTGAGTAGGCATAAATATATAGGTCTAACTATTTTATGTATAAGCTCTTCTGTTTTATTTTTGTTTGATGGAAATAAATAGCTACATGAAAACAAAGGAGGGAAAACAAGTAGCAAATATCACTAAGAACCTTTAACAGTTACATCAAATGTGTTGTGGTGATTTAATTTGGCTAACCCTAACTGGTCCAACTGGTTTAGAAAAGATGTGGAGGCTGAGTCAAGCAAGCATTTGTAAACAAAGCAACTTCCTAGGTTAATTATTTTCTTTGTGATGGTGTAGCAAATAGTAACCCAAGACCATACTATGAACTCAGAAAGATGGAATAAATTAGATCTCTATCTAATTGATCATATAGATGTTACATCTGGTGACCCTGAGTAGGGCCTTAACCCAAAGAACACATTACAATCCACATCTAGTTCAGGAAAATGAGTATTTTGATATTAAATAGAGCAGGATGGTGGTGGTCCTGAAGTCTCTTTGAAAGCTGAATTTCCAGAACCTCCTGCTAGCCTCCGAGAGAGTGTTCACTTCCTTTTCTTAACCAGACAAAGGAGCAATCCAGGGCATTTTAAGGGGTTGAAACCAGCTGGTAGAAGGACACATGCAGCCATAAGTGGCACTTTGCCTATCCCTGTATAACAGTGTAACTATCCAATATATGTTTGGTCAGTGCAATATCCATTTATATATGTAGGCCCCATTAAAAAGACTGAAATATTTGTGTAAGCATTTTCTGGAGTCAATCTGAAATGTACTTAGGATAAACAAAAATGAGGGGCAGTTCATCATCTGAAACAGTGCCCATTTTCTTCAAATAATTTCTGGTATATACATAGATTATGTGAAGAAAAATCTGTGTAAACTGAAGGCTAATGGCAACCAGATTAAAAAAAAAGGTAGACATGATCATTGCTTGCTCCTGACCATACTGACTACCTCATTCTCACAAATTTCTCCATGAACAAGAGACCAAATCTTTTGTATGTCTTACTGAACAATGTCAGCACCATTCCCCCAAGCTCAAGATTTGTAACCAGCTGCACAATCAATACCTTAAGTTAAGTGCCTCTCAATGCACTTCAATGTTTTTGCTATTGTTCGCTGTTAGTTTTACTAGAATATTGCAGGATCTTTCCCATAAATGATTCCATCATGACTGTCTTGTGTTCAAGTATTTTTTTAATACTTTAGTATTAGAACCTCAAACAAGTATTGTGTACATTAGTCTTTTGACAGATCCAGCAGCAGGGGGTTGAATCACTGGGCATCATCAGCTGAGTCCCTTTTCCTCCCAACTCCAGGGCCCCTTTCTCCTTTTTCCTATTAGTTCCTGTACAGCTGTCTCCTCCAAGTGAGAATGCAGAACCAGCAGTATCAAGCCATCTCTGCTCACCTCCATAGGATGTTGAAAGTGGAATAATAGCACTATAACAGTCTAATGCAGAAATGACCAGAGAGAGAAATAAGGATAACAGTGTAAACTTCTGGTTTCTTTTTTAAAATTTTTTAAATTGATTATTATTTTTTATTATTATACTTATATTTACATAGTATATAACAATTATTATTTGGCTATGGATAGGATCTACACAGCTTATGAATATAGGAACATATAACAAATGTACCCAATATGCAGATTAAACAAGAAAAAAAATCAAAACAAGAAAAACAAGATTAACGCCACTAAAGGCACATCTTCATCTTATCTAATTCAATCTCTATAAACTATCAGTGTAAACTTCCGGTTTCAATTGTCTTCTTTTCTCCCCCACCCCACCGTGCAAAGAAGGAAGTGAGAACTGCCCAAAAGAAAAACGCAATAGTGAAATCACCTTTCTTCAGTAGATTTATTTGGGCTGTGACTTGCCTGAGAAAACCCCATGAAAGGCATCTGATCCCGTCTGATCTTGGAAGCTATTAAGCAGGGGCAGTCCTGGCTAGTACTTGGATGGGAGACCACTAGTGAATATCAGGCAATATCTCAGAGGAAGGAAGTGGCAAAAGAACCTCTGAGGATCCCTTGCCTAAGAAAACCCTATGGATGTCATGGTGTTGCTATAAATGGACAGGCATTTTGAGGGCAATTAGAGAGAGTTCACTGCACATATACTTAGGTGGAAAAAAAATAAGAGCAAAGAATGCACTTCCTAATTCAGGTCTCAAGCCTGATGTTGTTTTGTTTTCTTATTAGTTTTAAACGTTTAAAGACAAATGTGTTTAAAGACAAATGTGTTTAAATGGTACTGAATAGAACCTTGGGCGCGTCACACGCTCTCAGCCGCACAGAATCCCGCGATAGGTGGGTGGGATGTGACACACAACAACGACACGAGGCTTCAGTGCTGCATTTGGTTTAAGAGGGCAGAGTGTACCCAGTATACCCAGAAACCATATCCTGAGGAATCTAATTATTTTATATCAAAAATAGTGAGTCATAGAGATACTGAAAGGACATGTAGGTAGAAAATCTCTGTCTTCTGTCATACATCTCGCGGTATCTGGCAAATTGGCTCACAGAAACTTGAAAGGATGGTCAGCAGCCATGAGGAAGACAGTTACTCTCTGAGAAAGTAAACAATGCCTGGAATGTGACACTTTGAAGCAGGCATGCAATTCCGGAGAGAGAGATACTGATCTGGCAGGAAACTACAAGAATGTGTGGGTGTCTTTTCTTTGAACTACAGTACAAAGAAAATGATCCATCTTCATAAAAAGATGCAAATATTTGGCTTTTTCCAGGGCATGAGACATATAACTAGACACAGTTTCTGATTCTTTTTGGAGTTCTGTTTGGCGTTTTGGAGTTGTAGGTTTGAGAGCTTAAAGCTTTCTCTCAAATCTGCAAAACAATGAAGCTTGTAAACTCCCCTCAGCTCTTCAAGGCTTGGCTGAGATTGTTTCTTCCAGCTGAAGGCTTCTGGAGTGGTATCAAACCTTTTATGTCTCCTTTTCTTTTTCTTTCTTAATTTTCATCTCTTTCTAACTTGCTATAGTCTTGTATGTTTGCAGTGTGTGTGAAGCTGAGTGAGTGATTGTATGAATTTTAACTTTCTATAATCTATTAGCTCTTATAGTGAGTGTGGATGTATATTAGCTTAAGTATAACCTATTGTTAGTCAATAAAAGTTATTCATTATATCCCTTTGTGTGATTTCTGGCCTGACTTGGTTTAATTGGGTTAAAAGATCCTTAATTACCCTGTCCTCTTTGCATAACTAAGGAGTTGCTCAGAGCTAATTTTTCCCCACAAGAGACAGTTTTGACAGCTTTTGGGAATCCTCTTAAAGGAGTCCCATCAAACAGGGTAACAAGAGCTCATTCATATTCAGCAATTACAGGAGTTATGATTCCACTCTTGTCACAGAATCCTGGGATTTGCTGTTTGGGGCGGGAGCTTCCCAACAGCTTCTGTGCCTGGCCAACTACAAACGCCAGGATTCCAAAGGACGCAGCCCTGACTGTTAAAGCGGAATCGTAGCACTGCACCGGTGTGGTGTGAGCAAGAGATCCAACGAGGCCGGCCTTTGTTGCAACCTGAGGGGTGGGAGTTTGGGGCCATTTCCGCACTAGACTGTTGTAGCGCTATGATTCCACTTTCAACATCCTATGGAATCCTGGGGTTTGCAGTTTAGGGAGGGGCCGGCCGGATCCCTTGGATGTTGAAAGTGGAGTAATAGCGCTACGAAAGTCTAGTGCGGAAATAGCCCTTAACTAGATGCGCAACTGAGTGGCAGAGATGCCCGGCTGCTAAGCAACATCCAGAAGCAGCCATGTTAGAGACAGAAGAAATCTTGCGAAACTGATTTACAAATAAGCTTTTGCGGGCTCCAGCGGGCCCCTCCCGAAACTGCCAACCCCAGGATTCCATAGGATGTTGAAAGTGGAATAATCGCGGTATAGTGTAGTGTAGTGCGGAAATAGCCACAGAGTGGTCTGAAAGGTTCCACAGGACACCTTCCTTCTTCGGACTCGTCTCTCTCCGGTCAGCTTGCGGCATGAGGACTGGGCCAGACTTCAAGGGTACCCTCTGTTCCTCTCTCAGCCTCAGCCACAACAACTTCCACTCTTTCACGGGGTACACTGGAGGATATCGCAAAATTTCTCCAAAGGCCCAAAGCGTACAACAGTAGACAGCCTCAAGTTATATTGCAGGCTAATCCCAGCCTACAAACGGCTATATAAGTAACATGAAGGGGGACGGATTCTATTTGCATGGAAATTTCTGCTGCCACCGCTATCTTTACAATGTTTTAAAGCGTCAGGAGAAAAAAAATTCTCATTAATTTTTTTTTTTTAAAAAGGCGCAAGAAATGCCTACAGCAGGGATAGCCAAGCGGGTGTTGCCTACGGCGAAAAGAGAGAATTTCTCCATCAATTTCTCCTCACTGCTCTCACTTCCTCCCTGCGACTTTCTTTGAAGCTTCCAGTACAAACCCGGAAACTCCCAATCCTGACTGAGAGAGACATGTCAATTTTTTTCCTATCTCTTAGAAACTCACCATAGCCCCCTCCATACCTTTCCATAGGAATTGTGGGTAACCGGAAAGACGAGAGAGACGGAATGCCTAGGTGCCCGGCCAATCAGGATCGCGTTGGGAAAGATGGCGGCGCAGGGTAGTCGCGGGCGGTCTGCGGAGGAGGAGGAGGCGGGACGCTGTAGCGGGAGCGGCGCGCGGGGGGATTCGGACCTTCTACTGCACCCGGAGCTCCTCTCTCAGGAATTCTTGCTGCTGACGCTCGAGCAGGTGAGCGCGCGCGCGGGGGGGAGGAGGCGGAGGCGAGCCCTCGCCTCGCGCACCGGCCAAAGGGGCGGGGCCAGCGCTGCCCAGGGGGCCTTCTTAAACCGTTACTGAGGGCCTGGGGTCGGTCCAGGCTTCAATCTTATATTACGGCTGGAACACCAGTTTCTTCAACGGCTGCAAGGAGGTCGCAGGCTGACTTGCTGGAAGCTGGTCTGGCCTGCTTTTCAGGCGTAGATGCTCTTGCCTGTGTAAAAACCCTCGAGGGGAGCTTTCTTAATTATTATAATTTAGAAAAAAAAAGGACAGCAGGGAAACCAATGCCCAGAAGGCACCAGATCTTGAAAGCTGAGGAGAATCTGCCCTGGTTAATACTTGTATGAGGTACTGCCAATGAATAGGAGCTGCTGTAGGCTGTATTTCAGTGGAGGGACCTGAGCGAATTCCGTCTGAAGATTCCTTTTTTTTTTTTAATAATTTTTATTGATTATACAGCAAAGAAAACCCTCTGGAGATTCCTTACCTAAGAAAGCCCTGTGAAATTCATGGGGTCGCCATAAGTTGACAGGCAAATTAGACATGTAGGTCACCAGAGGAAGCTACTGTTAAAGATAAAGGAAGAGAGTCCTAGTTTTACAAAGGCTCTTCTGGAGACCTGTTGTTTCATACCCTTAGGAAGGGCATCAGGTTTCCCTGGAAGGTGTAGCGGGATGTCATGTCCCTTTGTAAATTCATTTGAATGTTGTCTTTATAGTTGGCATTTGGAGAAAGAATATCAGGGAGTGGAGATGCCTTGGGCTGGGTCCTCGTTGACAAACCTATTCGGTATTAACAGAATAATCTTTTTTTAAAATCACATATGAAGATGACCTGTTCTGGGAAGTAACAAAAATGTGTCAGAAAATACAGGTCTTTCATGTGTCTTAACATCACACTAAGCCTCAGAGGAGGACAGTAGCAAACCTCTGAACAAATCTTACCAAGAAAAAACAGTGTTAGCTTCACCTTAGCATCACTATAGGTCAAAAACATCTTGAAGGTACACAACAACAAGAGCAAAATGAAGATGAGCAGCACGATGTCAGTTGACAACAGTTATTTTAAAAACGTACGTTCCTGAGCTAGCTGATGTGGAAGATCTGCAGTTAGTTTTTCCCTGTGTATGAGGGCTAGCACTATATTTGTGTCTATTGGCTCCTTTGCTTGCTTGCTTGCTTTCTGGAAGCCAATAGCTCAAAGACCAGCACCAGACCAGGGATCACCATTTTGAGTAGCGTTGCTTTAATATACATAGTTATGTAGAATGTTTATTCTCACAATCCTATTTTTGTATTTCTCTTCAACAGAAGAATATTCCAGTTGAAGATGAGGTGAAGGTCAATAAAGATGGCCTTACTGATCTCTATGTTCAACATGTTATACCACTGCCTCAGCGCGAGTTACCAAAAACTAGATGGGGAAAACTGATGGAGAAAAAAAGAGGACAACAGGTGTCAAAGCATGGCATTAAAAGGTAATTCTGCATCTAGTCCTTGGAATCTGAAATCCTTCAGAGACATCGATGTACATGCCCTGGCTGGGTCCATTTAGCTCAGTTTTTCTCAAGTGAATAGGACTCTCTGGGATTCCAGACCAACTGTGCCTGGAAAATAACACACAAAGCCCATGCTTTTTAAATAGCTATAGTCCTCTTTCTTTCTTTCTTTCTTTCTTTCTTTCTTTCTTTCTTTCTTTCTTTCTTTCATTCTCTCAACTACAGTCTTCTTTCATTAGGGAAAAAGGTTACCTACCCATAACTGTTTTATATTCACAATTGCTACTTAGTCATGATTTTGCCATGGTCATATCTTCCTCACAACCTACTTTATGAAGCATCAGCTGCATGGAGAAGTGGAGGTCCATCCTGCTGACAACCACAGTGCAGTTGAATGTTGTTTCTATCAGATATTGGGGCCATCAGGCCAGAAGAAATTATGTAGGCAAGTACTTAGTTAAGTATAAACTGATACAGGATTCTAGCCACTAAAACAATGATTTAAAAAACCTAATGAAATCATTAAAAAAAATAATAATAATAAGGAACATGCTTAGGTGCCACCCCCACCTCCCAAAAAACAAGTTTAGGTAACAGCAGAAGCAGCTTATACTAGGAGTCTACAAATATGAAGGAATTCTAACACAGAAGAAATCATAGCAGGAGCATGAAACTGGTTCTGAGTGGGATTTATATACTGCTGGCGTTCAGAGCCAAGTATCTAGCTGCTGCTGAATAGCCAAATAAATTAATTAAAAATGTCTGGTGTAACACTTGTGTTTTCCCAAGCAATTGTGTCTCCCTTGCCTAACAGGAGGAGCTAATGCAAAGCAGTTCTGCCCAGCTTGGCAACAGACAGAAGGGACAAGGACCTAGTCAACCTTAGAATAAGTGTGATAGCTGTCCTTGGGTCTGTCTTGAAAAAAACCCTTTGCATAAGGTTTCTATGGGAAACAAAGATGTTGCCCAGTCCGCAAATACAAATAGAGCAACCCTGGCACTGAAGCAAAAGTCTCAGCTGTTTGGGATCTAAGACTATATCACAGGATTGTTTATTGCCCACTGCTGAAACATAGCGTAGAAATCAGGTTTGTAACATCAAAATGGATTCATGTTCTGGCTGAAAAGAGAGATCTGATGTTTCCTTTTATTAAAATTGTAAATTTTTTTGTTTAAAACTGTAGAACTTATTTAAGCTTGACTGTGGCTGGTTTAAATATATTTAGTATAATACCATCATAATTCCTATTGTATTTAATTAATTGTGATCCCTGAGGATATCAGCAGAATGCTATTTTCCTCCAGATAATTTTTTTTGTCACTTTCAGTATCTTATGATGCTGATGTAAAAAATTCCAAAAATTGGATCCAAGAAGTGTTGTTAGGATGGTGGTGGTTTTCTTTGTGATTTTCTTTTCATCTGTAGTTTGTTCCTAAAGATGTCATGTTCCCATTTTTTTGTCCAGCATTGCTCCTGTAGAAAATTTAAGAAAACGACCTCTCATAGTGTTTGATGGTAGCTCAACAAATACAAGTATAAAAGTAAGGAAGACAGAAGATGGGGCTGTTGATGGTCTAAAACTTGCAACTGGAGGTACAAGTACAACTTGCAGAAGACTCTCTGTTCCTTCAAATTCTTCAGCAGGCATGTCTGTTTCCACTCATTCACCGGACTTTAAAGTGGAATCTAGGATTAATGAAGCTAAACAGAACAATATTAGAATAAATAACAATATAACTTCTAGTCAAAAGCCGTCACCATCGGTGCCTGTAACAGGAACTACTATTGTAAAGTTAAAGAGAGCAGCTCCAAAAGAAGAATCAGAGGCATCAGTAAGTATACTTTCAGTGATCTGCAACTGTATTCTTTAACCAAGTACACATATAAATCATGGCCATCCCTTAGTAGCTAACATGTGAGATTTATCATTGTAATTGATTATCTCTCACTCTGTATAGGAGATCACTAGTGCTTTACGCACTGATTGTTCAGTGTTACCATAACTTTTATGCTGACACAATTTTATTATTGTTAAAATGGATATAAAACAGTTAATGAGCTTTGTTCTCTAAATCACTGTATTCTAGACTACAGTGGCCTTTTTATTTTTGTAAGAGTTTAGGGCACAGAACCCTTGCGAAAGTAAAAAACAAACAAACAACCTCCCCTGAACAACTCCCACCACCACCCAAGTGAGCACTCCCCCTCCCATTCCCTTCCAAGGCTCTCCCCTTTATTTCACTTGCATTTTGCCTGGATACACTGCCTTCCAGATGCCTGGGTGATGGGCAAGTGAATGGGAGGGGGCAGCTGTGCACCCGCAGAAGGCTGCACACATGCCTCCACCCTTCCACTTGCATTTTGTCTGGATGTATTGCCTTCCAGGCACCTGGGTGATAGGCAGGTGAATGAGATAGGGTAGCTGTGTGCCTGGAGAAAGTATGCACTCATGCCTCCCCCCTTCACTTGCATTTGGCCCGGGCACACTGCTTTTCAGGCGCCCAGGTGATAGGCAAATGAATGAGAGGGGGTCGACATGTGCCCGGAGGAGGCATGTGCTTTTGCGTTTCTCCCTGGACACGCTGTCTTCCAATCGCCCAGGTGATAGGCAAATGAATGGGAGGAGGAAGCAACATGACCAGAGGAAGGCTCGAGTGCGGGACTGACATCTGACATTCACTTACCTTTTGCCCAGATCCATTTAAGGAAGACGTGCCCCCCAGACAAAAGGTAGAGAAATGGGAGGGGGATAATGTAGGGAGATAGATGGGAGCCTCATGAATAATCAAGTTTGTGAAGGTCAAAACTGAATGTGGAGGAGGGACTGTATTTGAAAAGCTAGAGAGGTTTTTTAAAAAACATAGGAAGCTTCATTTGATCTCCCCCCCAAATGCCCACATTTTTGGGAAGATGTGTTTGGTGTGGAATAAGTTTTAGAATACCGTATAGTAATAATGAATATATTATACCATATATTTATTTGCAGTTATCCATGTTGTATTCCTTCAGCTTAGCTTGGATCCTTACACAGATAACCTGAGATAATAAAATCAATTGAAGAAAATCATTGCCATCACTCAGCTGGATACCTTCATCCTCAAAAAGCCTTCTCTGAATAGGACTTGGGCAATGCTGCTTGAAGGGGGATCTGCCCCAATTCAGGTGGATCTCAGTTTGGGGACGTTCTCTCCCCATCTCTAGCATTTCCTGAAGCCCATTCCCTATTGTTCCAGAGATCCCTCTTGATTCTCTAAAGAGGTTTTTTTAAAGCAGACATGCACAAACCTCAGAAAGTGAAGAAGCATCTCTTCTGTGAACTTCCTTGGGACTTGAGACCCAAGCCAATATTTCCAGTACACTGTCTAATGGCCTGAATCCAGTTGTTAGTCCTAACTAGAGTAAACCATTTAATCAATGGGAAGTCAGCACTTACCTCATTCGGTCTACTCTCAATGGGGTTGACAACTAGGCCAGAGGTGGGAATTATTCAACCCTCCAGAGATTGTCAGAATGCAGTTTCCAGCATTCCTTACCATTAGCTGCACTCAGTAAAAAAAAAAACTGGAAGTTGCAGGCCTAACAACATCTGGAAGATTGCACAGTTTTACCTTTCAATTTAGGTCAAGTTTCACAAAAATATTTTGACCCTGAGGTTGGGAGATGAATTTTTGGAGTGTTCTTTTCTTCTTGTGTCTCTCAGTACCATATTTTTACTTCTGCCACTAGATGGCAACATAAACCATGTTTCAGATATTATGCCGTGGCAGTACAAATGTTTCAAGTACAGTAAATCTAACGTTATTTAATTTTTTCCTCCCTCAGAATGGCCTAAAGCCTACGGAATCAAAGAAAAAGATCCAGCATGTACAGTGGCCATGAATGCACAAAGTGCTGAAATGTAAATAATGTTTAGTTTTCATTTCAGGACATACAAGTTGTATTGAAAAGCATTACAGATTGTGGTGGATTCTTCATAATGTTAGTAATCCTACAGTATGAATCAGGCACCATATTTTAGCCCATCACCAGAAAAGCACTTCTTGTATTGCACTTTGGGTTACTTTCTTGCCCTGTAAATGGATGGTTTTGATGGAACAAAATTGTTCTACCACATTACCTTTGGAATTCTCAAGTGTACTGTAGTTCAGCCCTTGCATGACCTATCCATGTTCAGTTGAACAGTATTGATTTATTCAGTAAATACAAATCCCTGTGCAATTGTGTCTAACTGCAGTGGAAGACTATACTTCCCCATTCTTCTGGATTTTCTATGGTAATCAAATAGATTTTGCACAAAATAGTTTATTAGCAGGGCTAGAAAAATATTCAAATCTTTGGTGCTTGTACCAAATATTTCAAAGACATCTGGACTTTTCCAGCCTTGCTGTGAGACTGTTACAGATGTAGCAGGGGGAAAGACTAGACTGTGTCATGTCTTTGCTTCAAATTGAAGTTCTTGTTATAATTGAAAATAGATTTCTGTTGTCTTTGGAAATACACAGATGGACACTTGTGTATAGAGAGTATTTAAGTGAAAAGTAATATGTAAACAAATGTGCTTTTATCTAGTACGTAAGTATTTTTGACAAAATACTTGGTACATTTGTGTAAGACCTTGCCTGCCTGCTTGCCAAGTGGCTGCTAAAATTTAGGAGAAAAGCTGGCACTTATTTGGAGAGTTTGAAAAGAAGGTATTAACTTACTGTACTGATGAAAAGGAATGGAAGTTTGCAAAGAAAAGATATCTTGCCCTTTATTTTTTATTTTTTTTGGTCTGTGGGTAAATGTGGCAAGTTTGTTTGGAACCGTATGATTCTCCTTTAGACTGTGTGAAGCCCGTCCATGTTGAGTATAAATGTTTGAATCACACTTCCAGGCACAAATAATATTGAATCCTATGCACAAAAGGAATCTTCTTCATTTAGATGCCCTGAAGATACTGGCAGTATCTTAGTGGTACAACTTACTAACTTAAATTTCAAAACTGATAAATTTTAGAACTGTTAATATGCAACTATTGTAAAATGAAATACAACTGTAGTAAGAATGGTCTAAAACAATGAGTAATTCAGCCAGTATTGAGCACATTGCTTCAGGGATTTCAGTAAGACAGGTAAGTATATACTACGCACCTATTTCTAATGTATACTAATGAGAAATAGAGGCCATACTTGTCTGTCTCAGAATAAGTGCCACTGAAGTTAATGGAATTTGCTTCTGAGTAGACATGCTTAGGATTGCACTGCTCATGTACAACTTCCACTAGATCATAAGATGTAAGTATGGTGTGTTTGCAGTGTTTGCCTCTTCCTGAATACTTCTGCAAGTTTTGTACTTTAGTACAGCACATTTTAATTTTGTGTGTTTTGTATCTGAACAGCTGTCTTTTTATTAGCCTTATCTGGTTGGAAATAAACTGAATTAAAAGTGAACTCTTAAGTTGTGTGGACCTGCTATATGCTTCACTTCTGTCTGCTGTCTGAGACTGATTGTGCAGGTGTACTTCTACACAAGTGCTTGCAAACCAGGCTTGCAACTCAGGTATATTTTTTGAAATCACCTTTGAACCGGGATGCCCATATGTCAATGGGCCAGGACTGAATTTGCAAAGCCAAAGGTAGAACTCCAACTATGCCAGTTCTGGAGATGTCTAATCTGGCCACAGTGTCACCTGCCTTAGTTACCTCCCATGCTACTGTAATATACTCTGTGAGGGTTAATATTGAAAAGTTTTTCACTGATTAGGAATACTATAACATGGTAGTTGATTCAAGCTGTTTATAGGCAATATGTGACTTCTGTGTTATGATAGTTTCACTGATTCCCTGTTTAGTTCTAGACACAGTTAAAAGTGCCACTTTTGGATCTCATAAAGCCTGATAAAAACATTGAGCCCAGATTATGTAAAATATAGCTCTTTCAAATTATTTTCCCTCATGAACCTGCCCAGGTTTTAAGATCTTCGGGGGGCATCTTTCTCTCTGTCCCACCATTCCCAGAGGTACATTTAGTGTGGATGAGAGAGAGGGCTTTTCTGGTAGTCACCCTCAGGCTTTGGATCACCTTTCCAAGCAAGGCTAGATTAATCTACTTGTTATAGTCCTCCTTCTGGCAGGAAAAGACTTTTGTTCAGCCACTGGTGTTTTAATGATATATTGTAATTAATCATTCATCCAGAATGTTTTAATTATATTTGTATCACTCCTTTGAGTTCTGTTTTTGGCAGAGAAACAGGATATTAATTTAATAAATAAATGAAGTGTGGAAATAATGGTATGCAAACATCAGCTTCAAAAACTGGAGTTTTCAAGTATGCTTTATAAATGACATTGTGGTAGTTCTGCAGTGCTCCAAATATTTCTATAAAATGGTTTTGCTGTATAATCCATTGAACAGCATTCTTTATTATTATACCATACAGAAGAGTACAATTTTTCCTTGTCAAAAGAATGTCCAGAAACCACCCTGAAGGAGTGCAGCCTAGTAGATGGCACATGTTGTGACCACAGCTGCTTCATAGTTCTTCTGAAAAATGCTTTATACACTGGAATTCTCAGTGAAACTCTCATAGTGATGTGAAATATATAAAGATCTGTAGCAGAGTCAGAGTAGGAAACACATACATTCTCAGTTTTAAAAGAATCTGGTTGCTAAGAGGGATGGAAAGAATATTCATTATTAATTCCCAACTCAAAAAAAAAAAAAGATTTCCTGACCATCTGGAAACCCCATCAGGAAGAATAATAGACCAGTAAGAATCTTACACAATTCTCTCCCAGTCCTGAGGCGTTGAGGAAGAATTGTTTTGTGTAGAAAAATGCAAGGAATTGTGAAGAAAACAGGATTTTTGTACAAAAAATGTCTTTTTCTATCCAGAATAATTCTTTTACAACACTAGGATGTTTGAATGTAGGGAACGTATTGTGAAGGAATTATTTGTTTTCCCCTGCTTTGGGGCAAACCAATGTAATTATTTGTCCTTGTATTCAAGGACTAGATAGTCAAGGATTCGCATATCTAATTGTTAAAGCAGGACAAATTACAATTAGTGCACATATTACGGGGAGGACAACAATGAAAAAGTATGAATTACTAAGGCAGAAATCCTGTATATGAGAAGTGGGCAAACGGTAGCCTGTGAGCTTGCATGTGGACCACAGGGCTGCTATTATGGCCCACAAGTGCCCCCAGAGGTCCATTTCACACACACACACCCAAATGATCTCTATTTCCATTGCATTTGGAGTTCCCTTGGATCCGGGAGTGGGGGAGGGTTGAAGCACTTTTTTTTTTTGCTATATTTTTGCCTTAAAATCAAAAATGTCCTCTAGGGGGCCAGGACAGTCCCAAAATATGAGAATTCCTCCATGTCCTCTGGAGGGCATTTGGTGGAGGAACTGTTTTGTTTGTTTTGGGGTTTTTTGAAGGAATGGCTGTGGACAGCTATGTACTTAATTAAAGGGAAGGGATGAAAATGAGTTCATCTCTCAATATCAGCCAACAGGGATTGTCTCCCAAAATAGGAGAAAAGGAGCAAAGAAGCAATGTGTAGTTCCTTTGCACTAACTTACCCTGGCTGAGGAGGAAAAGGATTCCTATCAAACCTTAGCAGCACCAATGTATAGCAGGATAAGTATGATGATATCACACCTGAGGTTCTGAACAGTGCTTGAATTTATTCATTGTACAAACATATTGAATAAATAATGATGTAATTTTGCATTAGCAGTATAAATTACTGCAGCTATTTAGAGCTAGAATGTAACACTGCTTTGTTGCCTAATATTTAAGAAAATGGGGCAATTTGTGTTCATGCAAGGAGTAGTCAGCCACTTCGCTGTTCATTTCCAAAAGAGCTTTTTTTGTAACAGTCTCTTTGATGTCTTTTATTGGAAACTGAAAAATGTCCTTTTTTTTCTTTTTATATAAAGAGATGAGCTATTTTCTTCTATTTTCATAGATTCAACATGTTTAAACAAAAGAGCTAGATACAACCTTTTCCCTAAATGCTAGTATTTATTAGAAGTAAATTTTAAAACACCACCATTTCACCAAAATACAGTAAACTTGTTAGAAATACATTTTCTTCATAAAATACATGGTGCAATGAAATTTCAGAACTAGTACCAGAAACTGAAAATGTACTTTGTGCAATGATCTTTCAATATCATGCAGTCATGTGTTCCACTTAAATTCCATGCAATCTGATCCTGTGTATGTTTATTTAAAGAAAATCCCACAGAGTTCAGTAGGAGTTATTCCAATGCAACAATGCATAGAATAGCAGCCTTAATCCTTTATTTTAAGGCATGAGACAGAAAAAATTCTATGTATTTCCTATATATAATCCCCTTCACATCTGCCATAAGACATGAGAAATAATGATTTTTTTAAATCTAGCTAAACAGTGGTCATGGTAATCTTTTGGGAAGTGCTATTTTCAGAAGTATATTGCTGTTGTAGTTGTACACTGTATCCATCTGCTAAAAAGAAATGTATACCGATAACATCTGAACAACTTGCAACTGATTCTTGAATTAAATTTATTGACTAAGATTTAGTGTCAAAATCACCTTGCCTCCTTTTCTCCAATACATTACTACTATCTATGAAAAAAAAAGTTAACTGATGAGTACATATGTATATTGCCATAACAAGACACCACATTTTTACTTCTGATCCAAATCCATACACATCATTACTCGTTTTGGAAAATATATGCATTTGTAAGAACAGCTATTTAAAACCACTTCTAAATGTCTTTCCCACACTCAGGGCACAGGATATCATCCCTTTCTGTAAGGAAACCACGGCCCACTAATGACAGGGAGCACTTCTTACAGTTGAAGCAATCATTGTGCCATTGGCGTTCCTCGAAAGAGATATATTTGGTTCCTCCAAGTCCTGAAAAAGCAAAATAAATCATTAGAAGAAACCATGGTGCATCTCCATGTAAAACCATTTGGACAGAGACCCACATCATTAGGTAGATGAAGAAATTCTGTGGCCTTAAATGGCTGGAAATGTTGGTTGGAATCCACTATTGTAGTTCTGAATGCATACTTTAGAGTTATGCGCTTGTGACTGTTACGTATTCATGATCTCTACATAGTCCTATGTAAGGAACATGAAAGTCCTCCATTCCTTGCTTACCAGTGGTAGACACTGTGATCAACAGAAGTCTGTTCCCCTGTCAATTGTTGTTTCCAACACCCCTTGCATCAACAATCTCCAGCACATGGGAGAATTACAACAGGGTTCCTGTTTCTGCTTGTCACACCCAAGATAGGTCACTGGGCAGTGTGGAAACAGCAGTCAGCTGCTTCCTGAGCACTGGGAAAGGATCCCATCAACTGCAGTGGCTGCTTCCCGGTAAGTGTGGATGGGGGGGGTTAGGCCAGGATTCGGTGCGCAGCACCATAACTAAGGTGCTTACATATCCATAATCCCATACAGGATCCTGGCTGTTGTTTCTTAATTGATCATCCACAAGGTATCCATGGATAATTCTTCATTCAGGATTCTGGATTCCTGTTAATCCCTAGATAAAATTATATGGATAATCAGTTGTGCTACAAGTTTTTGATGTGTGTGTGTATAGACAAGATCTAAAAGTCACTCCTTTACATTACGTTAGGTAATTCTTATCAAAACATCTGATCAGGGTGGTTTCCAACACAATTTGAAACATGGCTTGGCAAAAGTGTCAAATCTTTCAGCCTCCTTTGGGCTTGTATTTGTTTTGGAGAGTACTTCATGCACTGGAGGATAATAAAATCCCAAGAATATTTTAAAAATGAATAGATAGTTGTAATATTTAAGAATATGGCATTCACATTTATGTGTTTCTTGTCAGGAAAATATATTTGATTGTTACATTAAACATATTGATCCTTTTGTTTGCCTAATGTTTGCCTCAGCCTTTCAGAATGAAGTATCTACAGTGCACCTTCGATATTTGTGGGGGTTCCATTCCAGGAAATCCCCCGAATAGTGAATTGCTGCCATTGTATTCAATGGAAGCAATGTGCCTGTGGCTGTTTTAGTATATACATGCACACATCACTGCCATTTTAGGTACAGAACACAAAGTGGTGCTCAAATGTGCATTTCCAGAGACTAGGTAAGGAGGACACACTGTATGTTATACTGTATACTGGCATCCTGACTAGTGGCCATTGATGGCCTTAGCCTCTACGTAAGTATTTAATTTTGTTTCATTTGGCAGCTATCACTACAACAGAACATTCTTCAAGGGAAGTAAAAGTAAATCAAAATTCATTTTCCTTGTGATCAAGTCCTTCAAATTCTTGCACTAGCATTTATAGAATAGCACCAGTAGCTATTTTCTTCTCACCTGCTTCTTTGCAGCCAACCCAAATTTAGTATGCCTTTAAAAATAAGAAGTGGAGCATATTTTTTTCTTTTTGTATTTCTTAATTGTTACACTTAACATTGATATTTTTGCTGAGTTGAAGCCCTAGTGGCTTCATGACTTAAATATTAAGTGACTCGGCTGATTCCATAAGCCTAAACACTGCCAAAGCCAGTTGTGATATTTTGTTGTGTATTCTGTACTCTATGCAGAACTGATTTATTGTAATTTTTTGTGGTGCTGATGATTCTTTCCTTTTTTTAAAGAAGATGATAGAAAGATACTTACCACTTATTGGATTAGTGCATCCAGCACACTTCTTAGCATAGAGGCTGCAAAAGCAGTTTAGGCAATATGCAAACTCATCCCGAGAAGTAAAACGTTGTCCAGACAGCTGTTTTTTGCATCCAGTACATACAAAGCACTCCTTGTGCCATGGCTGCTCCCGATAAGTAATTCCTCCTGTAGTGATTGGCTGTTTAATTGTATTTTTAAAAGAAAGAGAGAAAAGAGTTTGCTGCTTACATACTATGTGCCCTTCATTTTCATTCCTTTTCTCTATTCTTATAATAAATATTATATTAAGGGTCTTTCGAATTAAAGCTTGGAAGAGAGAGATTTTTTTGGCTGTGTGTATGTTTACTGGCTGGCCAGGTTTTAAATTCAAAAACCCTATTCCTGGAGACTTCCAGGATTAAAAATTGATTCTTCTTAATTAGAGAGGGAGAAGGGAATGGAGGTATATCAGTTGATCCAGGACAGTCCTGGTGTAGAAAGTAGCCAGAAAAGGGCTATCTGTGGCCCACAGCCTGCTCTTTGCTACCCCAATCTGTAAGCAACCTTGTTTTACCTCTCTAATCTTCTCAATACCAGGTTTGTAAGATTCACCCTCTAAACATCTGAAATATAGGTAAATATTGTATTTTTGAGAACTGGTATCATGTTGTTATACATTTAGATTTCACAACTGTTGACCACTAGTAGATGTAGATACAGAGTTGACTTTCAGTTTTTGGTCCAAACTAAAATAGACCATTTTCCCTAGATATCAAAGTGGGAGTAGACATGGTGTTGCTTATGCTTTAATAGAGTGCCACGTTTGCATCAGGAGATGACTGCATGAGATAAACAATACCTTTTTGCACTGGACACATTGCATAGCAAACTGCTTTTCGTAGCAAGGGACACAGAAATTTTGATTGTCTTTGGGGATGAAACTCTTTGTTCCAATGGGCTGTTGGCATCGATGGCAGATAAAGCAGGTCTCATGCCAGCTATTCCCTTTGTATTCCATTTTGCGCGTACCTGTGAGAGAGACCATAATAGGAAATTCTGGTTCAACTTTCATATTACTACCATGGTTACTATCAAGGAGAAGTAGTAATCTGTGTTCCGCTTTCCAGGAGAAACTGGACACATGGCAGAATCTGGGCTTGTTTAGAAATTGGAAAAGTTATTAAAAAAAAAATTGCAGCTCCCACAATGCCCCAGCCAGCATGGCCTCTGAACATGCTGTTTGGGAGAATTCTGGCAGCTGTAGTCTCAAAAAGTAACTTAGTCTAAGTTTTGGGGTTGGCATTATCAGTGAACTGTTATTTGCCTCATATCTCATAATGTACATAGATCAGTTCTATTACCCAGTTAGTTCTTCAGTGAGGCTACTTCTTCCCTTTTAATGGCCTTCCATCAGCATTTACTAGTGAGCATTCCTTTGTGTGAAGCACTTTTCCCCTCCCATTTCTCTTTTCATCTTCTGTCAGACAGGACTTTGGAACAGAGGTCTTGGATCCCACTTAGCAAAATGAGCCCAAGAAGCCTCCAAATGTGTCTACATTTTGAAGTAGAATAATGCATATTACCATATAAAGAGCCATTTTCAACATCTAGCAAGCCCATTTAATCCAGAACTACCAAACTGCATCAGTGTCCACATTTAATTCCTTTGTGTTAATGACAGCCACCCTTGTTGGAACTGAACCTGCATTCTAAGGCTTTTACAGTCACATGAGTGGCATTTGGCACCATCCTTAGATCATATTCTCTGTTCAAATTACCAAGCCTCCACTGAGATTTGTCCTTTTATTGTTGAGCTTTGAGGAGATGAGAGTCTCTTCAAGGTGCAGAGAAGATTTCCCAGCACTGATGAGCCTAGGCAGATCACCAAAATGGAAACTTTCTCATGTACTTCTAGCAAAGGTCAGACATCCCTGGTATGCAACAAAGAAAACCACTAAACTTCCTAGCTTCTTGCGAATGCTACCAGACTTCCCATATGCTGAGCTATCTCATGTTGCATTGATATTTCCTCTTCGCTGATGATTGCCTAAATAATCATATAACCCATTAGGCTTTCTTGGAAATGTCTGCAGTTTATTTTTCCTTCAGATCTATCTTCAGATCCCTCAGAACCCTAGTTGTTTTCATTTACATCTATCCCACAGTAATAACAAATTGCTACCACCTCTCCATTCTTTTGACATCCAAGATGTATTAATGAGCTCTTGTGTCTTCCTTTCTACTGCCATCACCTTGTCCTGAAACCCACCCATTCTGGGGTAGAAGGCCATCTTCCAAGATGGCCATTCTTACAACTCAACTGCTGGTTGAGTGTTGGATGCAACTGAGTTAGGCCCATTTTGGAGTAGCTGGACTTGTGGATACCACGTCTGTAGAATTGCCCAGGCCAACATTTTGATAGTCAGGACTAAACAGTGAGCACTTAAACATTGACAACAACAGAGGCTCCTCACTTTCCTGGGGTGCAATTTGAAATAAAAATCACCTGGAAGGCAAAGTTTAAACTTTCTCCAGGCATATACAGTGGGCCTGATCCAGGCTGGATCTATATGTGCTTACATGAATATAACAAAGAAAATGATCCTAAAGTCCATGTTACTTATTTAATATAGTCGTGTGCGGCATAGCCCAAATAGATTGTTACTTCAAGCTGTAGGTGAAGAGTTGGTTTAATCCTTCTCCAGAAATAAGCTTCCCTTTGCTTTGCATGTTAGTAAATTAGGTTACTGGAGGTCTAAGTTTATTGTTCAGAAAAAGTTGTTACTACTTAATCCTGTTAATTTTATAAACTGGTCCTGAATAGCTAAAAAGTGATGCCTGGCACTCTCAGCTGGCTTGGACACATTTTGAAGCTCAGATTTGCCTACAAATACAGAAGAGATTCCATTTTTTGCCCTCACAAAAGGGTGTATGTGTGTGTGTGTGTGAGAGAGAGAGAGAGAGAGACAGACAGACAAAGAATGTGCATGTGCACACTTGCTGATCCACAGTATAGAAACAAACCACAGCAAAAGAAATTCAGATCAGAATTAAAGAGAAACACAATTTAAATTCTTCATGTGGTCCTTTTTGGCTCCTACACTGATATCAGACAACATATCACCTTATGGTGAATGAGCCATGTTATCATCAGCTGCAGTTCAAAGAGAAATTGCTACTACACACTATGACTGCAAGCAAGCTTTTCATTTATATCAATATTCTAAAGATTGCTGATATTTTTATTTATTTAGTTTTATTTACTAATAGTATTTCTGTATCACCTCCAAGGGGATCAACAAATAAAAACTAGTTAATAAAAAGATAAAAACATTTTTAAAACACATTAAAATGCTCTTTAAAAAACCCTCAAAGCAGTCTAAAACCAGTCCTAGAATCTAGTATTGAAACAGTTAAAACAACAGTTTCCAACATTGAATACCAGGCAGAATAGCACTGTTTTGGCTGCCTGCCATAAGCTTAAAGGAGATGGAGCCAGCCTAACTTTCTTGGGTAGAGAGTTCCACAGCTGAGGTGCTGCTACAGATAATAGGTAGGATTTATTCTCCTAAGATCTGGCTTTACACTAAAACGTCTGATATATCAGAATGTTTTTTAAAAGTGTACTGTATTCGAACAATATAGCCAGTGTGTTAGCAGATAATCTTGCTCTATGCCATTCAGAATGACTTTTCATATCTTACCAGTTATTGTATTTTAATTAATTTTGTTTTTTCATTACTATAACTGGATTTAGATAAATAAAGATATAATTATTACTGAATTATTGTCATATGACTAATACACTAACAATAATAAAGAGTAGGTGGACAGCTGAAGCATCAGCCCTTGACAGAATGAAAAGATACTCTATGAAACAAAGCTCATCTGATAACTAACAGAGTTGGATGGTTTCACCAGGGAGATGCTTGACTCCACATCTTTAAGACAGTTTGAGATTCTACTCCATCACCACTACTATGGTATGGTCCCTTTGGGGCCTTTGCTGCCTTTCAAGGTGGGACAGGATAGCAATATTGTTTCCAAGATCAGACAAGAGCTGATGCCTTTCGGGTAGTTTGTGTTTATTTGTTCCACACAGCAGGGACTATTCAGTCAGCAGTTGATCTTTCTGGCCAAATATCAGGTAATGAAGTTTTATTATTGCACTTATACTCCAAGTGCACTCCTACAGTCAGATCTGCTTGGACCCCATATATTATTATTTTTGAAAATCAGTACTATATTGGCGCTAAATACAGGGACCATTTGAATCTTCTTCATTTTCCGTGTGGTCTGGCTTAAAAGAACATCTCTCTGGTCAACATATAGTCTGTCACAATGCTTGTTTGTTGAAGCTGAGTAAAAATTCTTGTGACAAGTAACGTGAACCAGGAGGGGGCACCAGACAGAAAGCTATCTTGATAAACTAAGGTATCACTTTGTTTCAAAATAATTGCTGGGTGCTCAAACTTGTATCATAATAAATCTATCACTTTCGCTACCACTCCTCATCTGCTTTATTGATACCTTGCATTCCCCAAGACTTTAACATTTCACAGATGAAAACTAGGACACCCCCAATCAAGCAACATCAGAGTGTTGTTAAGGAGAAAGAGCAAACTAGGAGAGGTTGCAGCTGTTTGCATTTGCCTCAGTCTATAAGGAAGGACAAGATTCTGCCCCATCCTCTCCTCTCCTCTCTACTGAGTTGAGTGCAAACTACTTTTGTACTTTGAACTCAGTTTGCAGCAGTTAAAGAAAGCTGAGGGCAAAGGGGGAGAAAAAGGAACTGGGACATTTGAAAAGCAGATGAAAAAGTGGGACAACACCCAACTGGGACTCAAGGCAGCTGCAAGACTGCAATTATGTGAGGCAATTGTGGTTTGAGGACTTTGTGCAGCCCCCTAACAATTTTTTCCCTGCTTAGCAGCTGACTGTGAGATGGAAGAGAAGTGAACAACCACAAGAAGAATGTATATGTGTGATAAGGTTGGGACAGTAGGTGTACCTCTAGAAGAAGCTTTTTTGTGCATCTGCCAGGCCTTGTTTGTTGGCCCAGTCTTTCACCTGTAACCCTTGCATGTTTTCTCATCCTTTCTTCTATTTTTAATGTCTTTCCACAAAAGATCTATGGAGGAAGAAAAGAAGAAGAGGCCTGTTGGATGAGTCCAAAGGCCTATGTAGTGCAACATTCTGTTCACACCATGACTGATTAGTTGTCTGTGGGAGGCTCACCAAGAGGACAATTCCACCTTTCATCTCATTTTCCCCTTCAATTGATAAAGAGAGGCATTCTGTCTCTGATACCGTAGAGGACTTAAAATTACCCTGACTAGTAGCCACTGGGATCCTTTCCGCTGTGAAATTATCCAGTCTGTTTGTAAATCCATCCAAGTTGGTAGCCATAAATCCCATCATTTAACTATGTACTGCATAAAGCAGTACTTCTTTTTATGTCTCCTTAATATCCTACAATTTAGGTCCAGTGGATGAACCTAGGTTGTAGTATTATGGGAGGACTCTTCTCCTTATTTACTTTCTCCCCACCATATATAATATTATACATTCCATCATGTCTCACCTTATTCCCTTTACATAATAATAACTGCTGATTGGCAGTTTATTTTAATCATTAATTAATTGTGTAATTATGTTTGTAAGCTGCCTTTCTCCTGGAGTGGGACCCAAGGCGACCCAAGTTCTAGAGCAGCCAGTCTGGAAGCATGTTAAATGTTGTAACCTATGACCACAGCCCTTTCCCTTCCAGAATGTATTACACATTTAGGAGCTGCTGCATGTTGCAGGACAAAAAGTCCTTTGGAGCATTAGGGGAGTATCTATACTATATAATTACAGCAGTTTACTCCCACTTTAAGCACCATGGCTCCACCCTCTGGAATCCTAGAATTTGTAATTTCAAGAAGGGCGCTTCAAATTCTTCTCTGAAGTGCTCTAATTAAGTAGCACTAAAGAATTCTAAGGACCACCCAAACTAGAAATCCTAGGATTCCATAGGATGGATCCATGGCACTTAAAAAGGGATCATTACTGTCATTACATAGTGTGGATATACTCAAGGATCTGAGAGGGGGGAAAATACATTTTTTATCTTCCCAATCTTGAAGTTGTAACAGGGCCATGTGTATAATGGGTTAAAAGATCTTGAAATACATGATGGGAAATTCAGGCTTGAACCCCGCATGATCTCTCCAGACATCTCCCCATGTATCATGATAACAGGGACAAAAGGAAGGCAAAATAAAACCAAGGGAAAGGTTTCTGGAGGGCAAGGAAGAAGAAAAGACTCTTGTGTATTTTGAGTGTGTGCAGTAATATGGCACATGCACAATCTTGGACATTTTCTTTCATATGAAGTGAGGTAGGATGAAAATGAGAGAAGTTCCTGCCTCATCCACAAGAGCATGGTGGATTCAGTCCATCTGTTTTGAATACAGTTGCATAATTGTGTGTTTTATACTTTCCTGTCTTGTAACCAGAACCTCTCCAATTTTAATGTCATGCCTCATCAAGCATAAAAATTAATTTGAGGATAAGTGACATGAGAGGCAATTCAAAAAGGCTTTTTTTAAAAAAAAATACCAGTGATCATCTGCTGATTACACACTGACTTCCTGACTTATAAGAATTGCAAACTTTTTTTGGGAGGGGAGTTAATTTTTATCTCTATCTTCTGACTCACCCAGTATAAACATATCTCTAAGCTATTTCATTCCATTCACCAATGGAAGATTAAAGCATGTTTAATTGCCTTTGAATCCATGATTCAGGAAGTTGAACAGCTGCTAGCTTTTGAGGGCATGTCTGAAAATGAAACAGTTCTATGAACAATCAAGCCTTCCAAATTTTGGGGTTAACTTCTACCATTTTACTTTTAAAAATTGATCAACTGTGAGCATTTTTATAGCCCTGTCCCTCAAATTCAAAAAGATCCCAAGACATACCAAGAAGATGACTATTGTACAAGGAAAGTTGGTACATGTGGTGGTGGTGGTAGGAGCTCAGAGTGATCTGCCTACCATTCCCCTCTTTCACCTGCAGAGCATTTCTTGTCACCATTGACACAAAACTAATTGCCTTTAAAAGGAAGGTGGTTCCAGAGGCCAGCATCTGGCAATACAATCCTAAATGCACAGTGAAGATCTGTTTGTTAAGAAGGTCTTCCAGAAGGTGGTCCACGTTATCTGAAGGACTCGATCTTACTATAAGAACCTGGCTGAACAATAAGGTCTTCAGAAGAGGTGCTTCTCTGAATCCTTCCCCCTACACAGGCATAGAGAGGGCCTTCTCTGTGGTTGCCCCTAGACTCTCGAACTCGCTTCCTTAGGAAGCTAGGCTGGCTCTGGGATCTTTTTATACCAGCAGGCTCTGGGAAACTGATTGTTTTGCAAGAAAAGGGCTTGCTTTGTTTTTAAATCAATGTTTTAAATGGTTGTAATTATTCAGATATTAATATTATTTTAATCATAACTTTTCCTATGTTTTTAGCCACATGTGCCTTTACCTGCAGTTATTTACCTGTAATACTTTTTATTTTGTAAGCTGTCTTGAGTCCCAGCATTGAGGAAAAGGGAGGGCACAAATAAGGGAACAGAACAGAACAGAACAGAATAGTCTGGTCCAAATTGGTAGGCCATTTCCGCACTAGACTGTTATAGTGCTATTATTCCACTTTCAACATCCTATGGAATCCTGGGGATTACAGTTTAGGGAGGAGCATTTACAATTCTCTGCCAGAGAGCTCTTTGGCCTCAGTAAACTACAAACCCCAGAAGTCCACAGGATGTTGGAAGTGAAATAATAGCACAATAACAGTATAGTGTGGAAATGACTGTAATTGCTACTTTAGGACCATTAAGAGCATGGCCAAAATCCATCTGTCAATGTGTTACTACAGTTATGCTGTGTCTGGTGAGAGCACTAGATATCTCTTGATATCAAACTTATTTGGCCTTTATTTGACCTTTCTCTGCAATCCTACTCCACGTGTTTGCAAGGGCCACCAGACAAGTACGTAATAGGCGTGGCTGTTAATGGTTGTACATTCCAAACCTCATTTAGGCAGGCAACTTAATGTCTCTCTGATGCTTCAGGGACCACTCCTTCTTGCAAACCCGCCTTACTCAGTGCAACTTTACACAAAGATGCCCGGCCGAGTGCCGAGCCAGTCCTTTATGTTGGACCATTTGCATACTGGCCATGCTATTGTCATCCAGCACTAAGCTCATCATGCAAAACCTGACCTTTTCCAGGGCTATTGTCCCGCTCTAAATTTCCTCTGTTCTCACCGAGCATGGCATGGCCTGTAGGCACAATCCACTCTATAAAAAGTGCCTAATTCCGAGCCCTCCTCGGATCGCTCCTGAGTTTCATCCAGCCTTGCTGTCGGTTTGCCCAAGGAGCTCCCCTTAGCGAGCCGCGCTGAGCTTTCTTCCCTGCAACTCTCCATTTTCTCCAGGACTACGAGAAAGGTGTCGTATCACCCATTTCCCCCCAAAACGCTCATTTCTCCTTTTCTAGTTAGCTGTGTGCATGTGGTGTCTTTTATGTTGCTTATCTTTTAATAAAGTTATTATTATTTTTACTATTTTAAAACACTGTCTGACTGCTCTTCTGATCTGACGCTGTATACATAGGGTAAAAGATCCCAGCTAAAGTTATCCTGCCTCTTGTTAGTTTGAGAGAGTGCTCGAGTCTAATTTTCCCCATCTTGTGTTTTTATTTGGTTATTTGGGCGTCCCTCCCAGGACCCCCATAATACAGGGTAACAAATGCCATAGACAAACTGTGGTCCTCCAGAAATGGCCATACTACAACTTCCTGGCAATTATCAACCTAAAATCACCAGACTGAAAACAGGAGATGAGTCCTGTACCTTTAACAGTTGTATAGAAGAGAGAGTTTCAACAGGTGTTGCTTGGTTGCCTGGCTAAATGAGAAGTAATACTTGCTGAAATTCCCTCTTCAACACAACCATAAAGGTACAGCATCTGTCTCTAGTTTTCATTGTAACAAGCCCATTCCTCACCAATGGCTATGCCAGTGAGGGCTGAGGGCAACTATAGTGTAAAAGTGTATGAACAGTTGTATTTTGCCTACTCCTGCAATTGTTAATCCCAACTTTGGAATCGATGAGACTCCTGTGTATTGAGTTACCATTCAATAGATCTACCCTGTGCATGTTCCTTGGTTGACTGATGGGGTGATCAGGGCAGAAGGCAGATTGTGACAGAAGAGAGGATAAAGAAGACCAAGGGAGTTCATGGTACCTTTCTATTCTGCTTCGGTTAGACATCTGGAATACTATGTCCAGTTCTGGGCACCTCATTTCAAGAAGGATATTGACAAACTGGAGCATGTCCAGAGTAGGGTGACCAAAATGGTGGAGGGTCTGGAAGCCTTACCCTAAGAGGAGTGGCTTAGGGAGCTGGGTATGTTTAGTCTGCAGAAAAGAAGGTTAAGAGGGGACATGATAGCCAATTTTAGATATTTGAAGGGATGTCATGTCGAGGAGGGAGCGGGCTTGTTTTCCACTGCTCCAGAGACTAGGACAAGGAGCAATGGATTCAAACTACAGGAAAAGAGATTCCACCTAAGCCTCAGGAAGAACTTCCTGATGGTCAGAGCTGTTCGGCAGTGGAATATGCTGCCTTGGAGTGTGGTGGAGTCTCTTTCTTTGGTAGTTTTTAAGCAGAGACTGGATGGTTGCAGAGGCTGGATGGTTGCCTGTAGTTGCAGAGGCTGGATGGTTGCCCGTAGTTGGGAATGCTTTGATGTGTGTTCCTGCATGGCGGGGGTTGGACTGGATGGCCCTTATGGTCTCTTCCAACTCTATGATTCTAAGACCATGGGGATACAGACCCCAGGCCATCCATATTAGATTCATAGAGCCATAGAAACTTAAGAGTTTGAAAGAACCATAAAGGCCACCTAGTCCAAGCCCCTGCCATACAGGAACACCCCTGAAAAATGCCCATCCAATTTCTATTTACAGACCTCCAAAGAAGGAGAATTTACCACCATCTGAAACAAACCATTCTACTGTTAAACAGCTTTTAAAGTTAAGAAGTTCTTCCTAATGTTTAGGTAGAATCTCTTTTATTGTAATGTGAATCCATTGGTTCATGCTCTATTGGATGGATCAGAAAAAAAAGCTTGCTCTGTCTACTACATAATACCTCTTCAGATATTTAAAGATGGTTGTCATGTCACCTCTCAGTCTTCTCTTCTCCAAGCTACAGTACTAGCCACTTAGTACGATTGTTACCATGCCATACACCCTCATGCTTTGATATGATTTAATTGGCAAACTATATTAATTGGCAGATATGTTTAATTGGCATAAAATAAATCATACACACTTATGGCTGAAATGCCATGTGGAGAAGAGACACTGGCTGGAAAGCAGGTCAAAGATAACCTGAACATGGCTAGGTGATAAATTCACTGAGAATTATCCAGGAAAGCCTGACTTAATGATTCTAAGCTAATTCTCTCAATGAAAACAATAATCAAGCCCAGATACAGCAGACAAGCATCCCTGCTGTGTGAATTTCCTACCGAAGCTTTGCACCATTACATTATCCAACCAAGACATTGAAACAATCAGTCCATTCCAGACCCCTTTTGTTTAATCTGCCAGAAAGCAATTAACTCAAATGCAACATAAAAGCCCTCCGTTTTGAGCAGGCCAGTATAGTACCTGAAATGCTGGACATCACTAGGTCACCTTGAATTCTGATTTGGTCTCCCCTTAGACACAAATCTAAGCCACAATGCTGCTTCTTCACTACTTTTCTGGAATGATAAATATTGCCCACTCTCTGAAACTTTACTATCAATCTTTCCTTCCGTTAGCTGTTGTGTGCATGTGTGACTGTTTGTATCTTGTGTGCATGTGTGAATGAATTCCCCTCCATAAAGCACATTTTTAGTTTACTTTTGAATATGTGGCTGTTTCTTTCCTGTGTGACTCTGTAAACACTGGTGGAAAGATCTCATTAAGTTACCCCACTTCTCACAGACCTCCTAATTCTGAGCTAGTTAATTCCCCTCTGTCACATGGACATACTGGCATTATGGGTGGACCCCTGAGTCACCCACATTTTGAGTGACACTATGGCAAGTTACAAGCAGAGCAGGGAATTTCTTTCATGGAGCCATGTGGGAGAGGGCACTTTGGATATGCCCCCTATTAAAAGTGAGGAGATGTTAGGGAAATTGTCAGCAGATATGTTTTATAGATGGTAGCTGGGTCAAATGCAAAGTTAAGACAAAGGAGCACACAACTGATTTCAGAAAGTTTAGGATTAGGTGACTTAAAGCCAGAGCACAGAAAAATTACTTTTTGGACTATAACTTCTCAAATCCCAATGTTCTGCCTAAAGCTCATTCCCAAAGCAGACAAAGTTCTTACCTGGCATGATGGTCTTCTTGCACTCACTACACTTGGAGGAATATTCATTTGAGTAACATTCAGTACAGAGAAGGTGCTCTTCTTTTGCAGCAAAAGGTTTGTCCACCAGCGAGTTCTTACACTGGAAGCAGTGGAAACAGGTTTCATGCCAGTGCCGGTCCTTGTAGGATAGATCCTGGATTAAACCCAAACCAGAGAATGCCCTTAGCAAACCAGCTGCAATGTTAAGAGGACTATCACAGTATGCATAGGGACTGAGTAATCAAGAGAAAAAAAATAGCAAAGGTCATATTCAAATAAAATCAAATTCAGCCACCAGTTTGCCAAGCACAAGACTTAAAGAATGAATGGAACAGGGTCATGGATCTGTAATTCTTCCTGCTTTTTAACATATACAGCTTACAATATTACATCTTGACACCAACCCAAAAAGAGGATACAAGATGCCAATTTACATAAAATTAGCATATGCTGTTTTACAACTACAGATGTAAATTTAGATATCATTTTTTGTCAATTGCCATCAAGCCGATTTCAAGTTATGGTGACCCTATAAATGAGAGATCTCCAAGTCACCCGGTCATCAACCACCCTGCTCGGATCTTGCAGATTCAGGCCATGGCTTCCTTGATTGAGTCGATCCATTTGCAATGCAGTCTTCCTCTTTTCATGCTGCCTTTTATCTTACCAAGCATTATTGTCTTTTCTAGTGGGTCAAGTCCTCTCATGATATGACCAAAATGCAATAGTCTCGGTTTAGTCATCTTGGCTTCTAGGGAGTTCAGGCTTGATTTACTCTAGGACCCATTTATTGTTCTTTTTAACAGTCCAAGATATCTGTACAACTCTGCTCCAGAACCACACTTCAAATGACTTTTCTTCCTGTCAGTTTTCTTCACGGTCCAGCTTTCACAACTGTACATACAAGTTGGGAATACAACGGCATGGACAATCCTGACTTTAGTATTTTGATCATTACAGTAAAGGTAAAGAACAACACTAAACCAACCATTGTGCCAAACTACAACCTGAAAAACTTCCCCATAGAATTTAACAACAGTGTGAAAAACAGATTTGCACTATTAAGCCTAATTGACCCAGAGCCAGAAGAACTCTGGACTGAAGCCAGGGACATTATTAGGGCCAAAAAGAAATAAAGGAGTGGCTGCACAAGTTTGCTTCTGCCTAAGCCTACTGGGAAGGAAAGATTCTTCTCTCTCCTGTCCTGTTCTCCCTTCTGAGTTGAGTGCAAGCTACTTTTTCATTTTGAACTTGGTTTGCAGCAATCAAAGTAAGCTGAGGACAAAGGCAGAAAACGGGAGGAGGAAGAAAGAGAAATAATGGCATATCTAGTGAGAACAGCACCTAGGGCTACCCTCCACCGCTGCTAAATCTTCCAGCACCCCTTTTTTGGTGCTCCTCTGGCATTGGCGTCTAGGGAATGTACCTTACTTGCCCCACCCTACATAATGCCTCTGGAGAGAAACAGAGACATTTTAAAAGCAGCTGAAATGGGGACAACAAAGGATAACAAAGGATTAATCAGGACTGTCCCTGCAAAATCAGGACAACTGGAAGGGTACACTGTTTCAAAAGTTGCTTTGGAGACTTCCAGTTATATGCAGTGCAGGGATTTGTAGATGCATACAATTGCATAAGAAAGTCTTGATACAGGAATCCTGCGTCATTAGGTTCAAAGTGATAAAGAGACACAGCATAGCTTTAGCACAGCCCACCTATGGACTAATGTGGAAACATTCCTGGCAGTAATCAGCAACCATGTCTCAGAACTCCCACACTCATCAGAGGTGAAAAAAGAGGAAATTCTCTTTGCAGGCAGGATAACAATATTTCATGTAACACACCTGGAGCCACTATCATCTGTAGACCCTTCCCTCATTCTTCTCCTTTCATCATCTGTTGCCCTGGAAGCAGGATTTCTTGTGAAATCAACAAGATTCAATGTGCATAGATGGCCAATGGGTCAACTGTGAGTCCAACATCTATATAAACTGAGCCAGAAAGGAGTAGAAGAAAAGCTTAGATGGATGGCTCTTATTGCCACTATTCTAAAGACACTGTGCTGCTATCCTATCTTGTTCTTAATGAATCTTTTGTAAAAAGGGAAAATATGGGAAGATTTGTGGAAAAATAACAGGAGAGTTACAAGTGGAAGCTTTCATTGTGAGAACCCCTTCATAGAATTCTGTGACTGGTGCAGGTCTTCCAGATCTGCAATGTGTAGCACTCCACATGTTGGAAGGTTGTAGTTCCCATCAGCTCAAGCCACCATAGCCAATGGAGAGAGATGGCAGGAGTTGCAGTCCTGAAACTGGAGGGCCACAGATTGCCCAAACCTGTTCCTTGAAGAACAAATGATCACCACAGCTTCTCCTATAGAAGTCTATCAACAGAAATACTGGCTCATTAGGCTAATATAGGCAGAGTGAGTGTTTTAAGGCAAATTATTTAGAAAAAAAACACTACTTAGAACAAAAAGAAAAAAATCCAAATAGTTTAATCTTGTTTACTTTTAAATGGCCTGATAAATGTTTGTTTTTATAGAACTTAGTTTTCATAAATGATCAGATTCCTTGCTTTTCATTTGCTCTGTTCTGTATTATCCTTCTTTCTCAATTTCTCTTCCTGCTCCTTTCTGTTTTGTTTACATAACTCCCAACCAGAATAGCAGGACCTTGTTTTAAAAACATAAATCAAGAAGCTCAGGCTCCATGCCAGTTCCATTTCCTCATAAGCATGCCTCCTTTGTATTCTGGCCCTTTATTCTATGCTGCTAAACAGAATGTAGAAAAAAGTGCAACAGTTTTGATCCTTTGCAGAGGATAATTGACTTCCATGGGACACAGAGACATGTGATTTCCTAATGGACTATGATCATTGGTGGATTTCTAAAAGGATCCTAAAATGCAATACATGATCTAAATTAAGTTGGTCATGCTACCCAAATACATACAGTAGGGGTGAGCAACTTTGGCAGGTCAGATGTGGGAAATAATTTAATACCCACAGCAACTCACTAAAGGCTGCAGTGACTCTAAACTACTGAAATTTAGGGTGCATTGGTAGAAATGCAACCTCGCTTCTGGTTTATAACACTGTGGGCAGCAAATACATACCTTGTTTTAAAGGACATATTCTTTTAAATGAGTGTGTTTCTCCTTGGAAACATGGTGCATGCTTCCCATGGACCTAGTTTTAAGGTGAAAATGCAGGGAGGCATATACTGTGGAAGCCATAAAAAAATGGGTGGGAATAGTGCACCAGAGTCATGGGCCCCAAATTTCCTATTTTTGGTGTACAGCATGCATTTAGCCCCAACAGGAGTATTTGCACAGTAAACATTCTTCTGTTGTTATGAAATATGGCTTCAGGGGAGTAGAGATTTATTGGTAGCAACTACATGGGCATCATCATATCTTAGTGAGTCCAAAAATGGTACCACAAAGGCAGTAGTACACTGGAGTACATTTGCTTTTTTATTCCTGCCTTACTATTAAGTGGTTGTTACTATGCTATCAACTTTTTTGAGTGTGTTGTGCTGTGTGTGTCAGTCTGCAAGCAAGCACGTGTGTGCAAACTGGTCTCCCTATACACAGCAATATTTTCTTAATCCTTCACAAGAAAAAAAAACAACTCCCCCCAAATTTCTGGCATAAAAAAAGCTATCACCTACTTTATCTGCCCTTGTAGAAAGGCTTGTTTGAAAAACATGGAGAGATCGGATAACACCTACACTCCCCAAATCCATCCATCAGGGTTGAAAAGTTCAGCTGATTAATTCCTTGCTCTGAGATTTGCTGAAGTTGGGCCAAGCTTTGGGATTCTTGAGTGTCAACACATGCAAAGGGCCCAAGGGATTTAAAAGATCTTAATCAAAATAAACTCTGGAGAGGAATTGCTACCCTCTCTTTCTGCCTGTCATCTCCAGGAATCTTTGCACAATATGAGCTTGGTTCTGATTCTGTTTTGAGTTTTTCTGTTTCTGCTTCTGTGTGCTGCACCACATCACTCACAGAGGGGCACAGTTGATGAAGCTGGACCTACTGCCAGTATTGTTGCAAAGGCCTTATTGTGGTTAATACATTGATTAAGCCAACCCAAAAGACACAAAATCATCTTGCAAGCTTTCAGAAACACAGCATTCTTCTTTCAAAAGCTTGCAAAGAGAATGTTGTGCCTTTTCACTTATTTCAAGAAGAGACATTCTCTAGAGTTAGGGGTGCAGGGCTCACACAAAAGTGGAAAACCCACAAACACCAAAATGTTTGTCTGTGTCTGTTGAGACACGGTGGGGAGGTTGGGCACCCAGGGTCAGAAAATGGAGGTGGGTTGGCATGGTAGCCCTATATTTCCTTTCTTGCCCATCTCCTTCCTTGGCTGTGTGTGAGAAAACTTTGGGAGAGGGTTTGTGGTGCTGTGAAATTGGGCTGCAATCCAACCTTAGCTGGCCAGGCAGTGGCTGGTGGAGAAGTAAGTGAAGGACCAGAGGCAGGGCTGCGTGACCTGATTGGAGCCACCGAGAAAGTTTCCCCTGGAAAAGAAGTGCTTGTGATGAGGAGGGGACAGAGCTTGGAAAAACTCACAAATAATCACATCTGTGAAAATTAAACCCACAAATGTGGAAGGCTGACTGTACCCCAATATGGGCTTTGGAATTTGTCTTATGATCAATATGGTGATCCTTTACATTTGTATTATTCTGTTTCCAGAACCAAATGAAATCATCTACAAGATACTATTTCACTGAAGGAAGTAATCACACAAGATATGAAAGTTCTGTGAGTAGATTGCCTGGGATTTTTTTTTTTCCATTTTAATTCAATCCAAAACTGAATTGGGAGAGGAAAGCGTTTAACCCTTTTCTTAGAACTGTTTTCTTACTTCATCCCATCCTCTTCCCTAAACAGTTCTTAAATTTACAGGGAGGGGCATTACTTGTTTCTCTCATTCAGAGGATCCCCATTAACTGAAGTCATCTTGATGGAAAGTAACAACAATAACAAATATTTCGCTCTTTGATAGTGTTACATTTCTGTTCATTAATATGATCAGGTGTGGTCACTCAGAAAGCCAGTAAGTTCTTTGTGGCCAAACATTTGGAGCAGCCAATACATTCTTAAGAGAGAGGGAAGAAATCCAGAAGGAGGGAGGGAGGGAGGGAGGGATACTTTCACCAACAAGATAATGTCTGTGTAAGACAAGTGTAATGGATATCATAATGAACTCTTATTTCTGAAACTGTGAAAACATCCAATAACTGAGACATCAAGTAGGCTTCGGTTGTTTCCTGGATGACCTTTTAGACTGCATGTGGGCAGTGCAGAACAGATGATCAAATAATTAGGTCAGTGAAAGGCACATCCAAGGTACCTTGCTATCACAGCCAATTGGCTTTTTACATTCCTCACAGGTGTTGGCGTACAGGCTGTCGTAACACTTGATGCAGTAGGGGTTGTCCTCCCTCAGGATGTACTTCTTGCCAAAGAGGGTCTCCTTGCAATAGTGGCAGTCGAAGCGTTCTGTCATTTTGATGTCAAAAATGTCACCAGCCTGTCAATGAGAAAAGGAATAGCTGCAGGTTAGAATGGTATTGTCCAAAATACCTCAAAAGCAGGCATATTACTTTTGATCATGAAGCACTATTGTCCTTGATATGCAAGGAAGAGAAACACAGAAGTGTTTATACTAGTAAAGCTGTTGGTGTTAGGTGCCTTCAAGCAAACTCCTACTTATGACAAGACTCTTACAGGGCATCCTTATTCAAAGGATTCTTGAGTATCAACACATGCAAAGGACCCAAGAGCCCTTTGCCTTCTTTTGAGGCAGAGAGAGTGTGACTTGCCCGAGGTCACCCAGTGGGCTTCCATGGCTGAGTGGGGATTGGAACCCTGGTCTTCCAGACTGCGAGTCCAACACTCAAACCACTACACCAAGCTGGCAGTATACTATTAAAACTGGTGATTAATTCTGGATAGAAGTAGGTGTAAACCTCCTCTGCCCCACAACTGGGTCTCATTAATTAGTGGATAAAGAAACAGCTACACTTCAAAAGTAAAATCTCATCTTCAGATGGCATACATTTTGTTGTTGTTGTTGTTGTTGTTGTTGTTGTTGTTTTTGTTGTGTGCCTTCAAGTCATTTCTGACTTATGGCAAACGTAAGGTGACCCTATCATGGGGTTTTCTGGAGGCTGAGAGAGTGTGCCATGCCCAAGGTCCATGGCTGATCAGGGAACTGAACCTTGGTCTCCAGGTTCATAGTCCAATGTTCAAACCACTACACCACACTGGCATATACTTATCTTCCCCCATTTATTGAATGCCACTCCTAAACAACTAAATGGGACTGTGGTATGTCTGCCAATGTTACTAAGATGGACATGTTGTGCCTTACTGACCTGACATAATACAGTTTCATCTATTGTCTTCATCCAGAGCTTGGAAACTTCAGTTCTTATAAGAGACAAATGATAGAATGGATGAAACTGGATGAAACCCAGTCAGTCAGACTCACTTTCAATTGTAGAACCCAGCCTGCAGTCAGAAGGACTAAAAACTCACATGAGGGAAATGCTATGGGGAATCTTGAGGGTGAAAAGCACTCAAACACACCAACACGAGTCTCCGGCAGTCAGGGCTTCCCTTGTGACATCTGCCTTGACTCTCAGGCAATATCAGTATCTGATTTCTACTCTTTCTAGGCATTACATAGGCCATGCAGCTTTTTGATTCTGCTCTGGTTTTAATCATACACAAACGTCAAGGAGACCCAAAAGCCATTACATGTATTCATCAGCTTACTCCCTATGTCTCTAATCAGTCAGCAGCAGGACAAGGAAGATAGCAGCGGAATTCATTTGCACTGGCTTTGTCAAAAAGGGATTTCCAAAGGCAAACACTTGGTCTTCACTTCCTGGCATTTTGCAATCATCACCAACACCAGCAGTTGCATGAAGCAATGTACACAGCACTTCCTTGCTGGTTTTCAAAAATATACCAATTAACCACTGTGGGACAGAGGGTCAATCTTGGCCCACAAAAGCTAAGGTTCAAATTCTCTCTCAACTATGAAGCTCACTGATTGATCAACTCTGGGCCAATTGTACTCCAGCAGTTTAACCTGCTTTTCAGAGTAGAAGATAGGGAGGGGATATTAAAGGGGGATATACATGTGTGCTTCCCTAACCTCTTGGGCCATTTCCGCACTACATTGTTAGAGTGTTATTATTCCACTTTCAACATCCTGTGAAATCCTGGGGTTTGCAGTTTAGGGATAGGCATTTAGTGGCCTCACTAAACTACAAACTCCAGAATTCCACAGGATATTGAAAGTGGAATAATAACACTCTAACAATGTAGTGCGGAAATGGCCTTGGACAGAGCTTGGAAAAGTTACTTTTTGGATTCCAGCTCTGGAAAACACAGCTAGCTTGGTGGCCAGGAGATTTTGGCATTTGTAGTTCAAGCTTTGCTGCTGGATGGGATACAAAAGGGATGAAGAAAACTCCAAAAGTGCATGTTGTGACTCTGTTTTCCTTGGTTGCACTTTGAAGGAAATATGTAAAGAACAGGGAGAAACTGCTGAATAAATCCTGAATACAAACCATCTTGATGTCTAGAATATTAATTTGGCAAACTGGTTTCAAGAAGTTTTCTCAGTTTTTGTGCATTGTTAATTTCATTCATGAAGATATTATGATTAAAACTACAGCAATTCCCCTGAATACCTCATCATAAAAGAAAAAAAAAGCAAGAAAAAAATAGACAGGACCACCTAATGTAAATCCCTGGGCAAACAAGAAGGCTTTGAACTGGTAGTGCTGACACTATTTCAGTGCTGCCCCAAAGGCCGTGCAAGGTTATTCCGCAATTATAGTGGCACAATCCAGAAGGTTTTTCTCCTTGCTGATACATTACAAGGACTTGGGAAAGCAGTTTTTTCAACTACATCTTCCAGAATGGCCAGAAGTTATAGAAAAAAGTAACTTTTCAGTGCTCTGAGTGATGTACCTTAACTGCTTAGAGAAAAATGTCTCCTAATGGCCTTAAGTCCCTTGTGCTGACTGTCCCACCAATGCCCAGTCTTGTGCTGTATGAAAATAACAATATATGTTGTAAAGAGCACATGCAGTGTATGTAGAAAAAGGTTCAGGCTCAGTCCCCTTCCATCTCCATTTACAAAAGTCAGCGAGCAGATGATGTGAATTAGTTCTTTCTGCCTGAGCCTATGGAGACACCCTGCCCTTGTGATCTCTTCCAGCTCTGTGATTCCACATGTCATTTGTCCAGATATTTAAAGATGGCTATTGTGTCACCTCTCAGTCTTTTTTTCTTCAAACTAAACATACCCAACTCCCTACAGGGTTCTTCATAAGGCTTGGTTTCCAGGCCTTTGTTAATCTTGGTTGCCTTTCTCTAGGCACATTCTATCTTATCTATATCCTTCTTGAACTGTAGTTTGCAGAACTAGATTCAGTACTTCAGGTAAGGTCTGACCAAAACAAAGAAATTTTGGCCCAGCTCTCTAATCTGTTAAGGTCACTTTGATTTCTGATCTTGTCCTCTGGGGTACTAGTTACCCCTCATAATTTGGTATCATCTGCAAATTTGATAAGAATGCCCTTTTTTTCCATTATCCAGATAATTTACGAAGATGTTAAATAGCACTTGGCTTAGGACAAAATTCTATGGCACCCCACTAGTCACTTCTCTCCAAGAAAAAGAGGAGACATTGGTAAGTACCCTTTGAGTTCAGTTGAATTCAATTATGGTCCAAATCCACCTAACAGTAGCATTGCCTGGCTCATATTTTACTAGCTTGTGTTTAAGAATATCATGGGGACCTTGTCAAAGGCCTTAACTCAAATCAAGACATGCTGCATCCTCAACATTCCCTTCATCTACCAAGCTTCTGACTCTATCCAAACAGAGATAAAATTAGTCTGATGTGACTTGTTTTTGAGACACTCATGTTGATTTTTAGTGACAACATTCCTTTCTAAGTGCTTACAGACTGTCTGTTTAATGATCTGCTTTAAGATCTTTCCTGCTACTGCTGACCCTGGTTAGCTTCCAAGATCACATAAGATCTGGTACCTGTAGGGTATTAAGATGCTCTCAAGAAGCAGAAAGAGACAGTTATGGGAAGTGGAAAATAAAGCTCCATCTGTTGTAGTTTGTTGCATTTGGCAACCAACCTGTATTATACGTACATCAGAGTAGAATTTTACAGTCATTAGTTGTAAATCTACACAATACTGTGCATGATCAATACCAGGTCAGGGATCAATGAAAAATGATAGCTAATCAATGCCTGATTTGTTCAAAATGTCAGTCAGTGACAACAGTGTGTGTTCGTCTGGACATTTTGTAGTTGATAGATAACGTAAAGCTTATGGAATTGGGTAGCTCTGGGTGAGGCTCTTATTCAACGACAAGGAATTCTGCAAAAGGTTCAGATATTATCTGTGATTTGTAATTTTCCTGTGGTTTCACAATGCTTCCCTCATCTGTTTTCTTACCAGAAAAAGGCTTTTATGGCACCACCATCTTGCTTCGACTGCAGCAACTCTTTTTATGGGGGGGACCAAAAATTAGAAGTACGAACTATAATGTACCATAATCTATAGTAAAGATGGAAGTAATGTACTGTAAAGTAATATAAAGGTAGAAGTGATGTAAAGTAATCTAAAGACAGCAACATAAAAGCAACGAGGAGGCAACACTATTAATTTTTGCAAAAAAAGAAAAAAAAAGAAGAAGAAGCGGTAACATTGTTATTTTTTCCAGTATAACAACTGATATTTACTTGTTGCTGTTTGAGGAGTTTTACGGCCCGTATTGAGTATGCAAGATAATGGAAAAATCAAACTACACCTATACCTACAATTGAACAGTGGTGGGCCACCTTTATGGAAAACAGAAATGCGGACATTGTTTCATAGAGGTTAAAAGGGAAATCAGACAAAGATATTAACAAAGAGTAGAAGATTGTTTGGGATTTGGGTTGGGTGTTGACAGAAAATAATGCATAATTCATGATTGCAACTGTTTTATAAGCTTATTTTCAGAGAAATATCATGGAACATTTAAGGTTGAGAAATATAGCAGGAACTAACGACTCAAGTATAATTACTAACAATTTCTTGCGATGTGTTGTTTAACAAATCAATGAATTATCAGTAATTGTAATCCAGAAAGGAAAGGAAGCAGATGTAACAATGTATTTAAATATTACAGGGATAATTATTTGTTTTATTTGTTGAAACTATAATAAAATTATAAAAAATAAAAAAAATAAAACACGTTTGAGGAGTTTTAAATTTTGTTCAGTGTTTTTTAAAACGATCAAAATGATCATTCTCTTAAGAATGAGCTTCTTTCTCCTTAGACGACTTGCCTCACTAAACAAGAGGTGGGGAAAGGTGTCTGGGCATAGGAGATAAAAAGGCAAGCTGTGTCCTACCTACTGTGCCCCTTCTGTGTCTGTTGGAAGAATGTGGGTGGTGGTTTGACAGCTCTGCAGTATGACTTTGCTTGACCTTTGAGTGTATGCCAGGCCATACAGGGCAATTTAATCTCTGATACATTCAGAATGTATGCATCTACCTTTCAGAGCAGTCAGTCTCAGGCGACAGCTTTCATCAAATGAGTGAGACATTGATGTGTTGCCCAGTATTGAGTATTGCAAGTTGTCTTATTTTATAAGTTGCCTTGACTTCTCTTTTCCTTGAGACCTACAGTGTGAAACTTACAAACATAAATGAATCAAGAATCTAAGACTCAGAACTGGAGCTGAGCTTCTTATTCTTACAGAGATTCTAATTTTCTCAGTCTAGATGTAAAATTTTTCCTGGAGTTCATGTAAAATGTACTCAATATTAAAACAGTCATTCTTTCCACACCATCTCTGAAAATATATCTTCTGCTCATTTTTTATCTTTTTAAAATCTTTCTGTGCATGTAACTTACCACTTGATGTAATAAGTACTGGCAATTGACAGAAGAAACCACTGTCTGATTTGGAGTTATACATTGGGTTTCCCTCACCTGGTGCCACGATTCATGAGAATGATGGGTTGTGCAATCCAGTATATGTGGAGGGCACCAAATTGAGGAACAGGGTTGCATCAAGTATGTAACCCAGCATAAGTTAATTGTGACTGTAAATCATTGAGACTAATAGGAACAAAACTGCACATTCTTGCTGAATAGGACTCTATGGCTTCATCTCTACTACCTGCTTACCTGGGAGTAAGCTCCACTCAAACCTCAACATGGTTTTCTGCTAGACTGTACACTTATACCTCCCAATTATCCAGAGAGTAGCTAAAACAGATCCAATTTCATGCCTGGCCCCCATCCAATTGTAATAGATGGTTACTATGGTGACTATTCTGTCTACATTAAATAATAAATTTGATTTAACAACCTCCGGGAAGTATTGTAAATGGGATTTATAGCAAACCAAGACATTGTGGATCTAAGGCAAATGTATTATGGTAGAAAATGGGAAAGAATAATAAGGCACACAAAGCCACCTTGGATGTCTTTTTAGCTAGAAAGCAGAGTTATATATATTTATAAATGAATATATAAGTAAAGCTAATAAGACACGAAAACTGGTGTTGACTTACTCAGATGTATTTTGTCAGCTATGCAGATTATTTATCTCAATTATAGGAAAAAAGCATAACACGCATGGAACTTGAAAGAAACACTTGAATGATATTTTGATAAAAATCATTAAATTTAAAAAATGCAGTTTGGATCTTTTAGGTCTTGAAGGGGCAGCATGTACATATACTTATTCCTATCATGGTCAAAACTACCTTTGTTTTCTGTTTTTTCTGCTATTGTAAAAAAAATAATAAGGTCCTTTGTTGCTCCTAAGAAACAGGAAGTATTGACAGAGGCAAAAAGAGGTAAATTGCTGAGCTCTCACTTATTTATGATGTTTCCCCGGGCTTAACCAGCATGGCACTTAGAAGTCAAAATTGACTCAATGTGAATTGACACAGTGCCATGCCTCTTGCTTGCATTTCTATTCAGAAGCAGATTATTTCCACCCCAAAGGCAAAAATAATTATTCCTACCCAATCTCTTGCTATTGTTCAAATTTTTGTGGGGTGGGTGGGGTGGGTGTGTTAAAAGAATCAGTTCTATTCCCTTACTGTATTGTATATTTTATAGGCAATTGTGACTGTTGCTTTATTCTATACAACCATTGTCCTCTATCTAGCATCCTAGCCTAACATTCTATCCTTTGTTAGTTACAGCAAAATCTCGAAAGGTTTACTGCTGATTCCTGGGGGATAAAAAAGGGATCTTTACTTACAGGTAGGTAGTTAATGGTACCCTCTGGAGTTGGGATGGGGAGTCACATCCATGAATGAATGGGCAACACAGTGACCGGCTGGCATGGAGAAGAGGAGATGTACAGCTAGCCAGGGAATCCTCCACACTGTGCAAGCAGCTCTTCAGATTTCTGTTCAGCCGTCTGTGTTGTGTGGAAACAGGCGTCTGCCTTCACAGCCTAGTGAAAAACCCCTGTGTATCATTTTACCATATAAGGAGACAAAGCACTGGAGAGACTCACTCTTTGAGGCTCAGTGCAGCTGGCATCTAACACAATCCTACGGGAAAGACAGCCTCTCCACACACCTTCCTCCCCCAGGTCATCCCAGTAATGTTTATTCCTTGCATCCCCGGGTGCCTTTTTGTCTAATTAATATCCTGTCTAATTAACATATTAATATCTTTTCAGCCCTATGTTTGTCACAGGATTCTTGTTGTCTTTGTTTTAAAACCTTTATTCCTTCTAAGCAATGCCTTTCAGTCTTAAGCAATTGCTGTCTGTACCAGGAAAACTATATAAGCATATAAAATTTATATATGTACTTACGCAACCATGCAAACATCCACACCTATCCCCACTTTTATCTTGTACCTTTTTAAGGTCATAAACAAAAGGATTGTGGTGCTCTCCTCTTCCACTTCCTCTCCCTCCTCTAGCTACTGTAAATTTGTCCTACTGTGTAAAGAAAGGGTGATCAAAGGTCGTATGTTTCAGAGTGAAACCATTGGTCTACCTAGTTCAACGCCATCTCCACTGACTTGCACCTGCTCCCCAGGGTTTGGGGCAGGATTTGAGAGGTGTAGTTATGTGGCAGGAGGGATAGGAGCACTGCCCCCAAAAAAGAATTCTGCCCCCTCTGTGAAATTTTCCTTCAGGACCTCACATTTCTAGCACTGCAATAACTTAAAACTTCAGCTGAGAAATACAGTTCAAGCATCCAAAGAAAAAGGACAGGCAAAGTTACCAAGGGACTGTGAGCAAAATAAACAGAAGAGTTCTAGGTGTGAACAATTTTCAGTGCCTTGATCTTTGCAATGGTAGAAATGTGGGAACAGAAGGAAAATTTCACTGGAAGGCAATGCCGTCCAAATATCATTATGATATGTGTGTGTGTGTGTGTTTGGGTGGAGGGAATGGTGTTCTTTTACAGATCCCAAAGCTACACCCCTGCAGGGGTCCTTTCCAATGTTTGGAAGTAATGTCTTAGAAGTAAGAACATAAATAAGAAAGTAACAGCTCTTATTACTTGGGACCTGATAGACGGTTCAGACTAGATGTGATGTAGGAGGTTGCTTGACCCTTTCCCATCTTTTTTGCTTATAACTAGTTCCCTTAAAATGTTTTTCTGTCTGTTGGGTGGAAGGAGGAATATGGGCATCTCATATGTTCTTGAAGGCAGGGATAAAAACAACCTGAAATAAGAAGACAGAGACTTACAGTGAGGGAAAGTGTTAAGCAGCTTCTTCCCCTAGGGCTTTTCCATGGTTAAACTACAGGATTCCTTTTAAATGAAAGAGCGGCTTAAAACGGCAACACTGTATTGTGTGTGTGTGTGTTTTTAAAGAAAAATTAACTCCCTATATCCTTGAAAAATTAATATTCTTACACTGTGATGTCATGGCACTCTAACACTGTGCTACCAAAAAAGTGACACCAGTATTAAGGTTTTAATAGCAACTTTACGGCATGACACTGTCCCCTTCTCCTTTAAATTAAAGCAGTATGATGTCAAAACACCATTTGGCTTTATGGTATTATAATGCAGTATCTTTCATTTTCGGGGCACCACTAGGGCTGCAACATTAGGTAGAGATCTGTGACCCTACAGTTCACAGGTGTTTCAAGTACAGTATCTGTTTCCAGTATAGATTCCACTTGCTCTTTCCCTGTTCACTTTCCCCAATGTAGACATTGTAATTTTTACTGTTTCTATTTTACTTCCTTTTAACTTTTAGGGCAAGACAGGCACACTGCAAGGCAAGACTGAGATGCCTTCTGCACCTTCATTTCTCCTGTTGACCTCTACCAAGATGATAAATACAACTGCACCTTCACTTTCTAGGATAGCCAAACTCTTGTATGTTTACAAAAAAAAAAGAGAAGGGCAGAAAAAACTCTTGCCTGGAAAGGATAGGTGAGTGAACAGGAAAGAGAGTACTAAAGAGGGTGGATAAAAAGAGCAAAGAGGAACAGTGGTGGGCTTGGAGGTGGAAAAGAAAGGGCAGAGGAAAAGAGAGAGAGAGCGCGCACACCAGGATGGGGAGAAAGAGAGCTCAGGATAGGGTTCAAGAGAGAAAGACTGCACAGAGAGAGAGAAAGACTGGTGGGGGCAAAGCAGGGGGTAGAATGCAGAACTTTTAACAAAGTCCACTGAAATCTTCTTGTCCAGGGTACCCTCAACAATGGAAGCACTACTCCCCTCCTTTAAAAAATTCTAGCTAATAAACAATTCAGCAGTCATTAAAAGATGGACTGAGAAAAACATGCATGGGAGTCATTGGTCCAGATCTTACATCACTGCAGCAGAGTGTAAATATCTGCTGCTGTAATTACACTAGGACTGCATTATGCAACTCTTACACTGAATGACGACATGGTATGATGTATGTGGATCAGTGGGTGCCATACATGGCCAATAGGTCATTGCACACTCACAGGGCGTAATGTGCCAAGGTCTCTTCCCATGCTATTCTGTGTACTTTAGTATGCAACCCTGCTTCTCCCTCGATCATCTGAATATGTTCATTATGCATTCTCCACCAATTTCATCCTGTGCCCATAGTGAAACTTATGCATGCCTACATCATCAATAGGATTCTGGTCATAAAAGGCAGCCATTGCAAAGGTTATACTGTGTTGTGCTGTGATAGTTTCAGCTTTACAATATGCCACTGATCATGCTGGGCTAAAAGGCATCTACAATCTTAATGGGACAAAAGAGGGCCCAGACAAGGCTTGTATCCTTGTCCTGACACATTCATTGCATGTTACAAGGGCTTCAGAGAACACTTGTAACCCTCCTTTGGTTTCTCATGGCTTCTTCAGTTTTGTTACTTACTGTGTAAAATCTGTCAAGAAAAAGATGGAACAGCAGTGTAGTGGTTTGAGCCTTGGACTACGGCCATTTCCGCACTAGACTGTTATAGTGCTCAAGGTCCCTTCCTAAACTGCAAACCCCAGGATTCCATAGGATGTTGAAAGCAGAATAATAGCACTATAGTAGTCTAGTGCAAAAATGACCTACAACTCTGGAGACCAGGGTTTGATTCCCCACTTGGAACATGGAAACTCACAAGGTGACACTCTCAGCCCCAGAAAACCATGTGTTAGGTTCACGTTAGGTCACCATAAGTCAGAAATGACTTTAAGGCTCACAACAATAACAGTCTTCAGATTGCTACCTAATGAAGATCCTGCATCTGGAAATATCCCCACATACATTTCTGTAGTCTGAGAAAAGACAGAACAGAAGGCAGGGAAAATGCAGGATGGCAACACTTCAGTGTCAGCCTGTTGTTGAACACCAGTTACTGGGAGACAAGAATGTGTCCATCCTGAATTTGTAGCTGCTTTCTTTTCTTTTCTTTTGTAAATGTTATGCAGAAAGTTACACAGTACTGTACATAACACATGGTTTGTTCTTGTGAGCTAAACTTCAAGGGCAAACTAAACTCTGGGGGAAAAAACATACAATGTGTAGTAGAAATTTATTTTCAACAATCAGTGACCAGGCATTTGATTCTGTAGCCACAGATGAGAGAGATTCCACCAATTAAAGTCCACGATGGGATGGAAGCCTTCAGACCTTCTAGTATGTGAAAGGGCAGAAGGCAAGGTCAGAGCTCATTAAAGAAAGTGTCACAGGATATAGCTGAAATTTAAGAATTTGGGTTATTAACTAGGATCTTATGGAAAAGTTGCCAGGGCAAATGAAAAGCTCTTGAGAGAAGAATTGTTTGATACCACTGTAAGCTACATAACACATAAATGTCTGTTTTTTAAAAATGAGCTTGGAGTTTTCCTGTGACTCTTAGAATCACGCGCATGCTCCTATGTGGGGATGTGTTTGCAATTACTATACATGTCTGTGCAAGACTCAGAGCCTTTCTGCACTAGACTGTTATAGTGCTTTTATTCCACTTTCAACATCCTGTGGAATCTGGGGTTTGTAGTTTACTGAGGTCAAAGAACTCTCTGGCTGAGAATTCTAAATGAACCTCCCTAAACTGCAAACCCCAGGATTCTATAAGATGTTGAAAGTGGAATAATAGCACTATAACAGTGTAGTGCGGAAATGACCTCAGTATCATCTTATGATCTGAGTGCTGAACAATGACTCCAAGACACTAGGGTTCAAATCCCCATTCAAACATGGAAACCCCAGGTGAGCAAGTCACACTCTCTAAGCCTTCAAGGAAGGCAATGGCAAACCTCTGAATAAATCTTGCCAAGAAAATCCCATGACAGTGGTATGGTCAGTTGTACTGAAAGCCACTGGGCGGTACAGCAGAACCAACAGGGACACACTTCCCTTGTCCAGTTCCCTGTGTAGGTTATCCACCAAGGCAACCAAAGCTTTCTTGGTCTCATTTTTGTTGTTATGTACCTTCAGGTCATTTCTGACTTATGTGACCCTAAAGTGGAGCTATCATGCTTCCTGGGAGCTGAGAGTGTGTGATGCACCCAAGGTCATCCAGTCGGTTTCTATGGCTGAACAAGAAACTGAACCCTGATTTCCTGGATTGTAGTCCAACTCTCAGGCCACTATACCACACTGGCTCTCTCTCTTTTTCTCTCTCTCTCTGACTGTTTCCGCACTAGACTGTTATAGTGCTATTATTCCACTTTCAACATCCTATGGAATCCTGGGGTTTGCAGCTTAGAGAGGGGGCCCCTCCCTAAGCTGCAAACCCCATGATTCCCTAGGATGTTGAAAGTGGAATAATAGCACTGCAACAGTCTAGTGTGGAAACGGCCTCTGTCCCATAACCAGACCTAAAATCAAACTGAAATAGATCTACCGGTAGATAATCTGTTTTGTCCAGAAACCTCTGGAGCTGGAAGGCCAATACCTTGGCAAAAATGCTGTGTTGGACACTGGCCGATAATTATCCATTATAGAGGGATTCAGGAATGGCTTTTTCAACAGAGGCCTCCTTCAGGCAAGCTGGAACTCTGCATTGTTATAAGGAGGCATTGACTGTTCCCTTCACCCACTCAGCCAGTCCCCCTCTGGCCTGTTTAATAAGCCATGAAGGGCACGGGTCTAGCATACATGTGGTTCTCTCACTTGGATGCTTCTCTCTCAGCATGAAGACAGTTTGCTAGATGGCTGCACTCAAAATACATTCTTTTGTGACTCAGACTCAGGACTTGTTGATTCAAACTGACTCTGCAAAATTTCAAGTCAGTGATTATTCTTTTGAGATAATGGTTTCACACAGGAAAAATGGTTTATCATAGCCTTGAAACAAGTATGTTTTTTTCAGCTGCTTTACCACACACAGAGCATACTATAAACAACAAAAATATCTCAAGCTTCCCACTTTCTTCAAAAATAGCAAGCATAGAGCCCTTTTCTTCCCAGGGTGGCATGGATTTTAACAGCAGGTCTATAAAGAGAAGGTGATAGAATGAGAGCTGAGGAAAAAGGATGAGGAGGTGAAAAAGCATAATGGCGAGTTTCCTAGTAAAACAGGAAAAAATATAAAATATAGCATGGTATAAATATCACTGCCATTTGTCTCATGTGTGAAATGGAAAATGAAAATCCAAATCTCTCCAAAATAAAGACAATATATGATGCTGCCTTAATAAGATTATTTTAAAAAGCTGATGTCAGTCATTGTGCAAGAAGTAATCTTCCAAACAAAGCAACTGAAAACGGAGCTCTTTGTTTAGCATTATAGCCCAGCTTCTTTCAGTTTTATGCTGAACGTTTTCAAAGCAAATGAGAAGACTATATCTTTAAAACAGATATTTGAATCGCAAGAAAGAATCAGCCCTGCTTTCATGGAGCAATACAAATAGCAACATATAAATTTGAGTGTCGGATGAGTGCTGGTCAGGGATGGCCGAGTCAGCTGTGATGTTAAGCACTTCTTCAGGTCTGAGGTCAGAAGTTTCTAAAGAAATAATAACAGGCATCCTCATGCCAGATTTTCCTGTGGATTGCAGGCCATGAGGAAGGAACAATGAGGCAGCAAGCTCATTTACGGCCCCCAGAAAGATTATGTGACATATGCTCCTCTGTTCTCCAGTGAGTAGAGTAGCCAGAGAAATCAGAATAATAGCCAGCAGGCTACAAAGCAATATTTCAGCACCTTTGAGATGAACTGAAAGAAAGATGTTTGTAGCAAAAGCTTTTGCAGACTGAGGCCATTTCTGCACGAGACTCTTACAGCACTATGATTCCACTTTCAACATCCTATGGAATCCTGGGGTTTGCAGTTTAGGGAGGGGCCAGCTGGATGTTGATAGGATGTTGAAAGTGGAATCATAGCGTTATAACAGTCTCATGCAGAAATGGCCTCAGACAACTTCATCAGATGCATGGAGTGAAATGCCCACAAACAGATGTTTATACCCATGAATAAGCAAGTTTAGTGTGTGTGAATAGCAAAACCTGTGGGTTGGTGGTGAGGTAACAGATTCGGTTAAAGGATGGTCCTTGAGGGATAAAGTTGGGAAGAAAGATATTGCCCAAATCCAAGATAACCATAGAAATGATGGAGGGAGGTTCTTGGAATGTAGCATAATGCTGGCTGGGAACCAGAAGGCAGTCGTGCTAAAAGGGGCAAGAGAGCTCTCATGAGGCTGGGATGTTATAATATGTGTACTTTCCTTGTTTCTTGCAATGATTTCCTGGTTTTCTCCAATCATTTCCTGACACACTAAATGTCTGCCCATATTTTCTTCACTCCATGCATCTGATGAAGTAGATTCACTCTACAAAAGCTTATGCTACAAACTTCTTTCTCTCGGATAGCCTCAAAGGTGCTATGATATCCCTCTGCATGTTGATCCAAACTAACGGGGCTATGTCTTTGAATGCAGCCAGCAGACTGTCATTGTTGTGCCCAACAGCTGCTGCTTCAAATGTCTGCCTCACTCTAGAATGGAAAGAATATTCATTATTATTCATTCTTAACCGGAAAAACAGGTTTCCTGACAATTTAGAAAACCACATTGGGAAGAATACTGTATTTGTTGGAATATAAGCCTCATTTTTTTCCTGAAAAATACTTTTGAAAATGTGGTGTGTCTTATATGCTTTTGGTGTATACTATACACCAGCAAATAGTATTTGACAGTGTATAAATGGGGTGCATCTCATATATGGGTGCATCTTATACACCGGCGAATATGGGTAATAGACAGCAAGAATCTTGGGCAAGTTTCTCACAGTATACGAAGTATTGCAGGGGAAATACTCTATGCAGGAAAAAATGTGTTTCCCCCCACAAAAACCTGTTTTCTGCACAGAAGGCACTGTTTCCTGTGAAGAAAATGGGATTCTTGACCAAAACACCTTGTTCTACACAGAATAACTCTTCCACAATGCTTCAGAATGTTTGAATATAGGGAGAACCTCCTGCAGTGGGGACAAAACTACCATAATTATTCATTCCTACATAAAGGGAGTAAATATTCTAGGATTCACATCCGACCTCACTCTGTCTTATGGTAGAGGCAGTCCTGGTTCTTCTGGTGGGCTTACTTACTGATATGCTTGGCATCAGCATCAGCAGCACTGTAGCAGACTGTTTCCCAACCCTGCCATCGGAGGAACCAACATAGTACCAGATATATGCACAAGTTAAGTAAATGCCAAAGTGATCCCTACTCCCAAGTAACAGTGCAGCATGAGGACATTCTGCTTTATTCCTGTAGTCACAACAGTGGCTTTAAGTGATGCAATGCAAAAGCACACAAGATCAGAGTGTTTCTTTAAAATCCCAGTTAGCAAAGATGTTTATAGTATCTCTTCCTCAGTCTTTTATGTACCAAACAGGTAAAAGCAATCGCAAGTCATGGAAAATTAGGTGAAGAGTGAGAAGAAGACTATTCATTGTGTGTTTCTCATCTGAAGGAATATGCTTGGGCATCTTCCACCTCCATGCGTGCGGCCCAGTAACACCATTAAGCTCACCAGAGTAAAAAACTGACCTACTAGCACCACTGTCCTTAGTCTGTCCCTCTTGCCCTGCACCTCACAACTGCTGTGGTGTTTTCTGCAGCAAATGCATCAAGTGTGGAAGTAAAACACATGCACAGTCCAATCAGATCTTCCCAACACACAGGGGCAGATTTTAATTCCATATCTTACATGTTTTCTGCAATAAACACTCATAACCAATGTCACATGAAGTGCTGTGCTATCGTAAGACTCTCCAAAAAAAGGTAGCTGCCTGTTCCTAGCCCTGCTGGGTCTGATAGCAGAAGAGGCAGCCTATAAATAAATCCCAGTTATCATATTTTTATTATAAAGGGAAAGCCACACTCTTCATTCATACTCAATTTCTAAAACTCATGAACCGTGAAACTGGCTCAGCCAGGTTTCACTCAGCTAATCATCACTGTCTGGCAAAGCAATGCTACTGAACAGTGAACTAGATTTATGGTAGAGCAGCTCAGTATAGAGCAAGTCTAGAAAAAGAATCATTCCTCTAATAATGATTTGTCCTATATAAAAGCAGAAGATCTAAGAAGGATGTTAAAAAAAAAAGCAGAACACCTGCAGAGAGTATATGAAAAAAGCTCCAAAAATATTGATAATGCATTTTGTATTTATGTTTAGTTAAAGCAAGGGGGAGCTAAGGGTGATCTATGAGCTACATGTGGGCCCCAGGTCATTTTTGTGGCCCCCAAAGCCACCCAGGTGTAAAAAATGCAATCCCTCCCAAAATACCTTCAAATGCCTTCTAGGGGAGGTGGGGGGCATTTCTGCCTAGAGGGTGTTGGGGAAGATTGTGGGAAAACATTTGATTTTTGCAGGGGGGCTCAGTGAGGGAGGTCTGACCCTCCAGAGTTTCCTGGGGGCTAATATTGCCCCCAGTCTTCTATAGTTGCCCACTCCTGGATTAAGGTATCCTTCAAGCAACAACAATGCTTGCTTTGTATGTAGAACATTGGCGCTTTCAGGAGACAGCTAGCATACCACTGCCATTTCTGGTCAGATAGATTTTTTTATGCGTAAGTTCAATTAATGCAATGGAATTTGGGTTATGAATCAAAAGAAAGTGACTTAATTTTCAGGGACACAAAGCATCAACTGCTCTGGAGATTTGCTTCTGAATGATTTGATTTCTATTCTTGATTCACTGAACTGAACTTAGGTTTGAAAGTTAGGTTGTATGTTATAGCACTTCAGACTGAAATAACACATCTTTTCCCATTCACAGATCATTGGCCCTTGGACTGTAATACATCCTGAACATTAAAAGAAAACAATTACCCATATTAATTTACACAGTCTGCAAATATTCATATACAATCAGTCTAACTGCCCTGTGCATGCATGCTTTGTAAATGAAACACAGCACTCCCTTGAGATCACTTTAAAAGGCAATTCAGTGTGATGAATGCTCTAGGATGGGTGTTTGGCAGCTGTTAATGCTACTTTGCACAATGATTATGACAAAGTCTCACACAGATTAGTGGGCTTGCCTTCCCCCCTGTAGCCTTCACTACTTCTAAATATACAACCAGGATCATCTAAGTTCTCAGGAAAAACAACAGGAAAAGAATACAAAAAGCTACACAGGATTCTGTTACCTTTTAATGTCCCAGTTTCCAAATATTCAGTGGCAAAGGGAAAATTTAAAGTGATGAGAAGTGTTTTCTCATAAGAGTATTATTCCATCTCCATGGAGCCAAAGCAAAAAACTTCTCCTTTGTACTTTTTCACTTTGTGTGAAGAAAGAAATTAATGATAAATGTGACAACTCCACAAGCAACCAAGCACACAGAAGTATAGCTGAAATTGCTCAAAGTTAAGGATTCTGATGTATTAGAAAAACACATAGTTCCTTTAAATGTTGGGCATCTTTTATTTGCAATATTGCAGCATCACAGAACATTAGAGAATGCTGAGACCTTTTATCATGCATTTGGGATGGGTGTTTTTTTGAAAGGGGGATAGAAATAATCCCTGCATGGCAGGAGATTGGACTCAGTAGCCCTTGTGGTCTCTTCCATTTCTATGATTCTAATTAAAATATACAAATAAAATATTTTTCCAGATCAAGACGCAAAAGCTCCAACAGCCATAGCTCACATCTCACAGCTATTTTAAGGAACCCAATTTGCAAGACTGTGTCTGTCTCTTTGTGATAGGTGATGAAAATATTGCATTTCAAGACAAATGTAAAATAATTGGAACTGCAGGAACTACAGAATCTAATTGGGAATAAGTCCCAGTGAACCCATTGTGTGATAGATTTGCATAGGATCATACTATTGTAATGCTACCCCATATTTTCTTTCCTTTTGTAGCAAAAGGATAATGAGGCATTGAATTCTCTTAACATTTTAGCAACACAAAGCATGTAAAAACAACCTCTGAGGAAACAGAGCACTGGCTCTTGATTGCCGGTTTGTCCATGGTGGTTTTTAAAAACCATGGTGTATGTTGATGTTCCTTGCAAATAGTTAAAGAAGGAAAATCCAAATGTTCCTTTAAGACCTCTTGGGGTCTTCCTGAAACAGCACTGCAGAGTGATAAAAGGAGCGAGTGCTGAACACAAAACCAGTATTCTCTTTGCGCTTACCTTGCTGGACGATGTCTGTGTGTTCTAGTCAGAGAGTGAAGGCGGACAAAGGCCGGCACGGAGGCTTACTGCTTTATTGGATTACCCAAACTATGTATTTAGCAATTAGACCATCAAGAGTTCCTTTGCCAGATGAGCTATAAATACAGTTATCTCCAAAGAAGCAGCTATCCTGGGCGATAAGAACCACAGCCATCTCTGCAGGAGCCAGCCTTTTAAGGAATCATTTGTTCACAGGGCCACTCATCTGGGATGGAAGCAAGAGCGTGGCTTTGCTCTCTTACTCATGCAGCCATTCAATGTCTTACTCAGGGCTAAGCATGTTTCTGGGCATTTTTGCACCCAGTGAGTCCTATGTGGAGCTTAGAATTATTACTTTTTGAGACTACAAGTCCATAATATCTGGTAGCCATGCTAGCTAGGAGGTTCTGCGTGATGTTATCCAAATAAATAACTATTCCAAGAAATGACTTCCAGTTGGTTTCTGTTCTTCCTGCCTTCCATGAGTCTGCTTAGAGATAATGACACATTTTCCAGTGGTCCAGCTTTAGCAGGGACAGTCCCGATTAATCCAGTTTTTCAGCGACTTTAATAAAGTCCCATTTTTCTCTCTCCTCCTCCCACCTTCTTCCTTTGTCCTAAGCCTATTTCAAGTGCTGCAGAGTTCAAAGTGCAAAAGTAGCTCCCACTCAACTAACTCAGAAAGGGGGAGAGGAGAAGAGGGGGCAGAATTTTGCCTTTCCCAAGAAGTTCAGGTGAAATAAAACTGCTGTAGCCTGCCCTAGCTTGTCTGTAATTCACCCTTAATAACTTATGTGAATAGGAGTTTCTCTTCTTTGTCCAATTGGCATTTCCTCTGGCCATGATAAGTCTTAAATCTTCTTATGAGTAACAATGTGCTTGTGAGTAAGGCAAGGGAGGCAGGAAATTGTTGTGGCTGGTAAACCACATGTACAATGAAAAGGAAGGAGGATACAGAGGAGAGGAAGTGTTTGGGTGCATTCTAGGTGACAGCTCTGAGTACTATCAGTCAAAACGGCATGTTCCTTGGTATGTTGATTAATGCCAAATAAAGGAATGCTCAAATAGAGCTTTTACAGAATTATTTAAGGAGATTGCGGCCTCCCTATTTAGTGCTGCTATTCAATCTTTCTTTCCTTGGTGGTCTTTTGCGTGTGTGTGTGTGTTTAAAAAAAAGGAAAAAACACAAGAGAATTACAAATGAAAGATGGTATTATCTGCTCCCATCAGCACACTTCTGTGCTTGAGGTAAAGCAACATCTGGGGGCAGCTTTGTCAGTGAAGGATCCTGGTGGAAGTAATCTTCTTCTCAGCTGAACCTGGAGCCAGTTCTGCATTAGACTGTTATAGCGCTATTATTCCACTTTCAACATCCTCTGGAATCCTGGGGTTTGCAGTTTAAGGAGGAGCTGGGTGGCCCCCTGAAACTGCAAACCTCAGGATTCCATAGGATGTTGCAAGTGGAATAATAGCGCTATAACAGTCTAGTGCAGAAGTGGCCTGGGACTCAGAACTTGCCCCAGCCTCTCCCTCATAATGTAAGTTCCAGAGCTTGAAAAAAATATTTTTCCAGGTTCTGAAAGTCTGGAAAATGAAGAACGTGGGCTTGTCTGGAGCCTTAGCAAGTGCTTTGCTATATAGTATGCCCACTCAGTTTTTTTGTTTTATTTTAAAGCATGTTGTGTAGCAACCACCGTCTATCGTAGTACATAGCTGCCCATCCTGAGTGTGGATACAGTGCCTCTTTTCCATTGCTCGAAGTTGTTTGAGGGCTCTCTGCAGTTTGTGGCCCAGAAGTGAACTCCAAGGTACAGTCCTAACTGAGCCACTGAGCACTTGCTAAAATCACCTGTCTTTGGCTACATTTCCAATGCTTGTTCATTACAATCCTCTTAGATTCTAGATGGACTACGCAGTGTTCTATGCCACCATGGAATTAATGGACAGCATCTCTCTCTCTTTCAAGAGAAATAAAGTTATCAGTTTTATTCACATATGTTTGTATATTTCTAACAGTAAGCCATTGTGTAGGCTTCTTTGCTGTCTATATATCTGGGAGCCCCTTCCTTCTCCATGTGTGATATTACCTGATGTGCTTGATATAATAAATGGCTCAGTTTGCTTAGGGCAATCCTTTCAGATTGGGAGCATGCTTACCAACAGACCAAGCCCTGAACCAGTTAGACAAAAGCTCTATTCAGCCATACTCTTATTTGGATTTAATTAAGATGCATAGAACAATAATAAAGAGGACCTCTGTTACTTTTCTCATCATCCTCCACATGTCAGAGCTTGGAAGAGTGATTTTTTCTGGACCACAGCTCCCAAATTCCCTAGGCAGCATGTCCAGTGGTTCAGTTTGTAATTAGTTTTCTTTTTCCAGTAATAAAGTATGACAGAACTCCCTACCCTCACATGGATACCAGCCTTGGGTTCTTGTCAACTCACCTTGTACCTAAACCTAAATATACCTAAACCCTGGATTTATAATTCAGAGCTATAAGATAGTTAAAACACGGGTCCAGCAAGTGTATTCTTTTTTCAGTTCAGGTTTCTATACATGTGTGTTATTTCCTTTCAGACCCTCAACTGGTTGATACCCAGGCAGAGATATAGAACAAAGCAGCAGCAAAAGTTTATTGAATGCAGACCATTTTAAACACGAAGCATGTACACTGGTTCAGTTCTTATTTCAATGTGGCAAACTGTTTCTGCTTTTAACTTTCCCTGAATTCGCACCTCAGATAAATCACCACCAGCTCTTCTTTCTGAATTCTTCCTGAGGCTTTGAGGCTCATACGAAAATGTCCCTTATAACTTATATATTTGGAAAGGCAGCGGGAAGAGTTATACTTAGTCATAGACTTACTTTTCTCCAAAATCAACAGGATTTTAAGAGAATGTGGTAGGGTGAGAATGAAATATAAAGGGTGAGAAAGTTGCTGCAGTCACTTGTAGCAGCTGTGGTTTGTTTGTATTCTTGCCAGAGGATGTGGATAACTACACCTGCAGCAAGTGCAAGTTGCAGCAAGTGCAAGTTGATTGCTCTGTTGGAAGAGAAGATCCAGCAACTCAAGGCCTCTGTATCTACTCTTCAGTCTATCAGGGAGCATGAGGTTTTCTTGAGACAAAGCAGAGCAGACCATCCTGGATGAGGACACACAGGGAATGTCTCAGAAGAGGAGGTCAGTTCTTAAACACAGGAGGTAGATATTTGAAGAATGTGACACATAGAATTAGAAAAGCCAGGGATCTTTCTGTGAGTTTGGAGCTACAGAATTGATTTGAAACTCTCTGCCTTATCAGTGAGGAAGAGGAACAGGAACAAAAGCAACAGTGTCAGTCCTCATAGGAAGTGCAGGAAGGAATCTTGAAAGATTCAGCACATGGATTAGCAGGGGATAGAGGAAATGTGCAGTGGAGGAAGGGGACTCCCTGCTGAGGGGAACAGAGCAGTGATTGTGAGCCTGACAGGAAGTCTTAAGAAGTGTCTTGTTTCCCTGGGGTAAAGATCCATGATGCAACAGAACCGTTGACAAAACTCATCAAGCCTACTGACTGTTATCTCTTCCTTTTGGTTTGTGTGGGAACCTATGACACTGCAAGACACAGTCTTCAAGTGATCATAAGGAATTATGAGACTCTCAGTAGGAAGCTGAAGGACCTTGATACCCATATCATTTTGTCTCCCCTTCCAACTGAAGGACCCGGCCCAGGGAGGAGAGAAAAATAGTGGAGGTGAACAATTGGTCCTGCAGATGGTGCTGCCAAACATAGCTTGGCTTCTTGGATGATAGTGTGCAGTTTCATGAAGATGGACTTCTGGCAAGTGAGGGGTTGCAGTTGGCAGGAATGTTTTTGCCAAGAGTCTCACAAACCCAATCAAGAGGACTTTAAACTGGGGGGTGGGGATAGGAGACTTTCAAATGCTGGACAACAACCTGAATATTAAAAGGGAGAACTGGGTGACTGGTACAAGAACCCAGCAGTGGAAGGAACAATATCTTAAATAAGCAGCTGGGGGAATGATGCATGGTCTCAGATGTCTCTACACTAATCCACAGAGCATGGGAAATAAACAAGACGAACTTGGAACTCTTAGCACATCAAAGCAAATACGGTAAAATAGGTATAACTGAAACCTGGCGGGATGAGTCACATGATTGGAATGTAGCAATAGAGAAGCATAACCTATTTTCAGAGAAATAGGTCAAATTGAAAAGGTGGAGGAATAGCATTATATGTCAAATATGTTTATACCTATGGAGAGAATAATGACTTAAATTTTGGAAGCCAGGTTGAGAGCATCTGGGTAAAAATCATTGTCATTTTGTGTGGGGGTCTATTACAGAAGCCGAAACCAGAGTGAGGACTTGGATGATGCCTTCCTAGAAGAGATGACCAAACATTCAGAAAGAGAGATGTAGTAGTAATGGGAGATTTCAACTATCCTGATATTTGTTGGAAGTCAAAATCTGCCAAGAATTTAAGGTCCAACAAACTCCTCACTTGCCTTGCAGACAATTTCAAGAAGCAACCAAAGGATCAGCTGTTTTAGATCTGATCCTAACCAATGATAACCTGGTTATTGGAGTGGAAGTGGTGGGATCCTTAGATAGGAGTGAACATCTGCTATACTACAGAAAGGTGACACCAAACATATTCAGACACATATTCTAGACTTTAAGAAAGCTGATTTTTTTAGTAAACTATTGGAGATACTGGGTATGATCCTGTGGTCAGAAATACTAAAAGAGAAGGGAGTTCATGATGGATAGGAGTTTGAAATTTGAAGGCACAATTTCAAAGAATTCCAATGAGGAGTTAAAATAGGAGGAGTCTTTAAAAAATGGATGCCTAAAAAACCTCCAACTTAGCTAAGATTTAAAAGTGCCATGTACAGTAAATGAAAAAAAAAAAGCAAAATTACCAAAGAGGGGTTTAAACAAATAGCCAGTATGTATAGGAAAAAGTTAAAGTCAGAGAAGTTAAACTGCAGGATAAACTTAGATTTGCTAGAGAGGGCAAAAACAATAAAAAGGCCTGTTTTGTTTATGTCTGTAGCAAAAGGAAGAACAAGGTAATGGTAGTGTTACCACGGTTATGCTACGCCTGGTGAGAGCACTAGATATCTCTTGATATCAAACTTATTTGGCCTTTATTTGACCTTTCTCTGCAACCCTACTCCACGTGACAAGCACGTAATAGACGCGGCCGTTAATGGTTGTACATTCCAAATCTCATTCCGGCAGGCAACTTAATGCCTCTCCGATGCTTCAGGGAAAAACCTCCTTGCAAACCAGCCTTGCTCAACGCGACTTTACACAAAGACGACTGGCCGAGTGCCGAGCCATTCCTTTATGTTGGGCCATTTGCATACTGGCCATACTATTGTCATCCAGCGCTAAGCTCATCATGTAAAACCTGACCTTTTCCAATGCCTTTGTCCCGCTCTAAATTTCCTTTGTTCTCACCGAGCATGGCATGGCCTGTCGGTAAAGTCCACCCTAAAAAAGGTCCCCGATTCCGAGCCTTCCTCGGATCACCCTGGACTTCCATCTAGCCTTCCTGCCGTTCTGTCCAGTGAAGTTTTCCCCTCACTTCCTGACAACTGAGTCTGGACTCCTTGGATCGCTCCTGAGTTTCATCCAGCCTTGCTGTCGGTTTGTTCAGAGAGCTCCCCTCAGCGAACCGCGCTGAGCTTTCTTCCCTGCAACTCTCCATTCTCTCCAGGACTACGAGAAAAGGTGTCGTATTACCCATTCCCCCGAAACTCTCCATTTCTATTTCTCACTTAGTTAGTGTATGTCGTGTCTTTTGTGTTGTTTGTTCCCAATAAAAATATTATTTGTTGCTTTAAAAACTGTCTAACCGCTCTCTGACCTGACACTGTAGACATAGGGTTAAAGATCCCAGCTAAAGTTACCCTGCCTCTCGTTAGCTTGAGAGAGTGCTTGAGTCTGATTTCCCCCATCTTGTGTTTTTATTTGGTAATTTGGGCACCCCTCCCGGGACCCCCAACATACAGGGTAACAGTAGGGTCACTGTGTGGAGGAGATAGTGAAATGCTAACGGGGACAGTGAAAAGGCAGCACTACTGAACACCTTCTTTGCCTCAGCTTCCTCCCAAAAGAGAAATAGCACTCAGTCTGGGGAAAGTGGAGCAGACAATGCAGTAGGGGAAATGCAGCACAGTATAGATAAAGAGGTAGTACAGGAATAGCTGGCTACTTTAAATGAATTTAAGTCTCCATGGCCAGATGAACTACAACCACACACATAAAGGAACTGGCAGAAGTAATCTCAGAACCACTAGCAAACAATCTTTGAGAATTCCTGGAGAACAAGAGAAATCTCAGCAGAATGTAGGAGGACAAATGTTGTCCTTATCTTCAAAGGGGAAAAAAAAGAAGACCCAAACAATTACTGTCCAGTCATCCTAACATCAATACAATGCATTACACAGACAGTCTGTAAGCACTTAGAAAAAAAATGCTGTGGTCACTAAAAGTCAACATGGGTTTCCCAAAAACAAGTCATGCCAGGCCAACCCCCCCCCCATCATCTTTTGGATAGAGTTACCAGCTTGGTCAATGAAGGGAATGCTCTGGATATAGCATACCTTGATTTCAGTAAGGATTTTGACAAGATACCCAATGATATTTTTGAAAACAAGATAGTAGAATCTGGGCTAGACAATATTACTGTTAGGTGGATTTGTAATTGGTTGACTGACTGAACCCAAAGGGTGCTCACCAATAGATCCTTTTGCTCCCGGTGGGATGCCACAGGGTTCTGTCCTGGGCCCAGTGCTATTCGGCATCTTTGTCAATAACTTGGATGAGGGAATAGAGGGCATTCTTATCAAATTTGCAGATGTCACCAAATTAGGAAGGGTAGCTAACACCCCTGAAGACAGGATTAGAATTCAGAATTACCTTAACAGATTAGAGAGCTGGGCCCAAACTAATAAAATGTATTTCAGGGAGAAATGTAAGGTGCTACACGTGGGCAGAAAAAAACACAAAATGCACAGATATAAGATGGGTGACACTTGGCTTGACCTTAGTACTTGTGAAAGAAAGCTACGAATCTTAGTGGACCACAAGCAGAACATGAGTTAGCAGCGTGATACTAAAACAGTGTGAAACTAAAACAACCAACATGATTCTAGGCTGCATCAATATAAGTATAGTGTTTAAGTCAAGGGAAGGAATAGTACCACACTATTCTGCTTTGGTCAGATCTCACCTTGAATACAGCATCCAGTTCTGGGCACCACAGTTCAGGAAGCATATTGACAAGCTGGAATGTGTCCAGAGGAGGGTGACCAAAAAGGTTAAGAGACCTGGAAACCATGCTGCATGAGGAACAGTTTAAGGGGCTGGGTATGTTTAGAATGGAGAAGAGAAGGTTAATAGGTGACATGGTAGCCATGTTTAAATATTTGAAGGAATGTCGTATAGAGGATGGAGCAAGCTTGTTTTCTGCTGCTCCGGAGAATAGGACACTTCCTCAAGAGCAGTTCAGCAGTGGAATACCCTGCCTCAGATCATGGTGGAGTCTCTTTCCTTGGGGATTTTTAAACAGAGACTGGATGGCCATCTGTCCAGAAATGCTTTGGTTGTGTATTCCTGCATGATGGAGGTTGGACTGGATAGCCCCTGTGGTTTCTTCCAGCTCTATGATTCTGTGATTCTATGGTATAGGAGTTTAGAGTATCAGACATGGGGCCCATTCACACTTCAGAATTAGAGCACTTTTATTCCAGTTTAACTGTCTTGGTTCCATCATATTGAATCCTAGGGTTTGTAGTTCGAGGCTAGGACTCTAGAGGTCCCTCACTGTGAATTCTAAATGCCTCTCCTCAAACTGCCAATCCTAGGATTCTACAAGATAAATTAATGGCAATTAGAGTGGATTAATTCTACAGTTCTGTAGCGGGAAGGGGCCGAAGGACTGGGGAAGATCCAAGTTCAAATTACCACTCAGCCATGAAGCTGTTGAGATTGGTTTGGGCCAGTTAAGATATCTCAGCCTAACCTGCCACATTGAAAACTATTTATACCACCTTGAGCTCCTTGGTGGAAGGGTGGGATATGACTGCAATAAATAAAATGAATTTGAAATTCTGACTTTGGGTATAATGCACTAGAATAGTGTTGTTGTTATGGATTTAAAAGTCACATCTCTGGCAATAACTCTGGTATTTTTCTATGAAAGTGCATTTGAAACAGGACTCAGCACAGCACATCACAACCAAGGCAGATTTTCAATGTCAGAGCTGAGCCCAGGAATATATGAATGCATGGATGAATGAGTGAGAGGCCCTTTGTGCAGGTATAAGAGATCAGTCTTTACAGACCCTCTGTGTGTACAAAGGGTGCATTTCTTATCACTGAGTAAGGAAAGTAAAATACTCACTGGGATAGTATAGTGTTCTTGTTAGACAAGAGCTGCCATGTCAAAAGGTATGGATTGAGTTCTGACACCTTTTGTTTTAAATCAAGGGTGGCACATCTCTTTTCCCAAAACAGAGAGTTGATATTTGGAGACTCTGCCCATTTCTGCACTATATGGTTATAATGCTATTATTCCATTTTCAACATCCTACAGAATCCTGGGATTTGCAGTTTAGGGAGGAGCCTCAATGGCCCCTCCCTAAACTGTAAACACCAGGATTCCATAGGCTGTTGAAAGTAGAATAACAGTGCTATAGCAGTGCAGTGCAGAAAGGCCTTCTGTGTCAACAGGATAAAGTTTGGGGACCTTACTTTGAACAAGTAGCACATGTTCCCAAGGCTTGATCATAGACAGAGGACAAGCTAAAAGAAGTAGATTTAACAAGACTATGTTATGATATACAGTGACAGAACACCACTTTCTCTGTCTAGGAGGAGAGCTTTCCAGTGTGATAGCCATAGGAACCTGCTATCGCTATCCTGCCACTCACAATGGATTAAAATCTGCATTGCAATGCCACTGAACCTTTAATCTAATTTTGTGGATTTAAAAGATAAGAACTGTATATGTGATAGGCACCCAGAGAATCAGGGGAACAGAGATAGCAAAGAGGAAAAAACACACAGAACTATATTCCGTTGGAAATTTCTACCTACTAGGTGTTGGCAGATTCTTTTTTTCTTAAACTAACAAGGAGATTTAATGCATTAGAATGGTGCCTACTGTTTTGGCTTCTTCTTTAGCTCTTTGGTCTCTGGTATCTTGTAATTTTTGATCATAAGTTTTAATTTTCAGTGTTTTGTCTCCCCCAGAGATCTCTCTAGCAGATGTCGGTGCCTAGGATGTGATCCGTGCCTCATTTTTGACATCCACATTGGTGCATATACTGGTCCAAGGAGGAAGTGCTGTGACATGGCAATGCATGAAGCAACAGAAGCTGGGAACCAGGTTGGCTGCAGATTCCAACAGAATAACCAGTATTGCAGTATTGCTTAACATGCAAGGGTTTATATTGGACTTCCAACAGTCAAAATGCATTGGCTTTCATTAAGGCATATCATATCATGTAAAGAGTGACGAAACATTCAGCACTTATTTTTTTTTGGGGGGGGGTCTTCTTATGTAGAAAAACCAGGCTGAGGAAAGGCAAACCTAGTGTGTATAAAAAAAGGTTAACTGCTCACGTGAAGAGAGCCAGAGTGGTGTAGTGCTTTGAGAGCTGGACTATGATTCTAGAGTCCAGGGTCGATCCCCACTCAGCTATGGAAACCAACTGGGCAGCCCTGAACAAGTCAAATTCTTTCAGCCTCAGAGAAAGACAAAGACAAAACCCCCTCTGAAAAATTTTTTACCAAGAGAACTGCATGATAGGTTTGCCTTAGGGTCACCATAAGTTGGAAATGACTTGAAGGCACACAACAAGAATGACTCATGTGAAAATCAGCTGGATGGTAAAAGAGAGAAAAGTTCTTCCTCTGTAATTGGGGGGGGGACCTTCCAGAGTAGATTTTATAGGCTGAGCTCACATTTTGTAATTAAGCACACTATTTTGACTTTCATACACCAGCTATCCCACACCCTCCAACTGTTCTGATTTGGCAAGGACAGCCTTGATTAATCCTCTATTGTCCCAATTTTTCAGCTACTTTGAAAATGTTCCAGTTTCTCTTTCTTCTTCCCACTTTGTCCTCAGCTTACTTCAGTTGCACAAAATGAGTTCTCAGTTCAAAAGACATTTATATTGATTTAACTCAGCAGTGAGGAATCTCACCTTTCTCATTTGGCTCAGGCAAAAGCAAACTGCAGTAGCCTCTTCAAGCTTATCTGTTTTTCCCTATTAAAACTTTGCCATCTTGACCATGCTGGATGTTACCAGGCCTCATGTGTTTCAGTTTTCTTCTGTGAAATGTTGAGAGTTATGCCATATTGACCTAAGAAGTAAGAATTGAACAGTTCCCCTCATGTTGTTGAACTGCAACACCCAGCATTCCTTATACTTGGCTATGTGGCTTGAGTTCATAGGAGCTGCAGACCAAAGATGTGTGGAAAGCTTTACAATTCCCCTGTCCACCCCCAGTCTCCATTAAAGTAGATGCCTGTCAACATTTAGGAAAATTTCGTTGAGTCAATAGGTCTAGCCTGCTTGCGGCTAGCAACCAGATTTAGGCCTTACTGTTTACCAGTTTCTGTATACAGTTAACAAAGTCTGTGACAAAGAAGCTCCTTTTTACATAATCTTTTCATGCCAGGAGAGTCCCCCTTTTTCCTTGTCCTCTATCTAGCTGGAAGGTTTTGTTTTGCTTTTTTAGCAGCATACAAATTGAGGGAATGATGGAAGGCTAGATAAACATGTACTTTTGATTCCAGGATGGAACAGCCTCTCTGAAGTAAACAGTGCAATGAAGCTTGAGCTGGGAAACAATGGGATTCTAATCTAGCCAGTCTTACTGTAGTAGTGTGTGCCTGCCTACAAGAGGGAAGATAAAAGGCAGCTGTCTCCAGAATCCCTTGCTTAACATGTGTGAATAGTGTTACTGTAGTTTCTAGTCGGGGCCTGTGGTATATTAGATATCATTTGATATCAAGAAATTGGTCATCCCAAACCGTTCCTGTCCATGTGCTTGCGAGGCCCCCGGACAAGCACGCACACGGACATGGCTGAAAATAGCTGAATAATACAAGATAAAATCCAGGCAGGCCAGCAATTGCTGGAATGCCTCTTCAGGAGACCTCCATGCAAGTACACTTTAAAACCACATTATGTATGCCTGCAGTGTACAAAAGACTCCCTGCCCTGAGCAGGCAGCTTGACAAGACGAATACCAACTGTCAAGCATTCCTCGTTCGCATACTGTCTGCGCTATTGACAACTCTGTCATAATTCAATCATGCCAAATACTGACCTTTCGGAGGCTTTGTCTCTAGCCCAAAACCCACTGTTTTCCCCGGGAAAGGACTATCCTACAGGCACATTTTCCCCTATAAGACCCCTTGATTTTGAGTGCTTCTTTGGATCGCTCCTGGCTTCCTTCCCACCTTGCTGCCACTCCATTTGCCAAGCCTTCCTCTCAGCTTCCACGTGCTGAGAATCTCCAATCCAACTGATGTTTCTTCTGTCTACCTGGGCTTCAGGATCAGGTGTAGTATTTCCCCTGAAAAATCCCTCTTAAAATCCCCTATCAAACTCCTACCTTTCTTTTACTAGGTCTGTGTGAATGATTGCATACATACGTATTTACTGTATTTCAAAATAAAGAAAACAATTATTATTTACTTCTGCTTGATTATTGACTTGGCCTGACCCCGTAAACATTGGGTCCAAGATCTCGCTAGGTTGCTCTGCCTCTCGCATTGCTATAGCTTGTGCTCTTGCTGACTCCCATTCCCCATTATTTGGAGCACATTGAGGTGTCCCTCACGGGACCCCAGAAATCAGGGTAACAGAGCAAAACCCAGAGAAAATGGGAAAGCAGATGTCTGCTTTACCAGCTACCATCTCTCCTCCAGCAGAAGTCTATATGCCATAATGGTAATAAGAAAAATGGAGGCTGGTGGGAAAAACAATCTGGGTGCATTATGGAAGAAGCTTTCAGTTGGTCTCTAGAAGGTTCAGAATGTTTTGGTTTCCTTGGTTAGAGCTTACTTGACCTGGAAGTTTTGCTTCATTCATGCATACTGTTAGTTTTCAACAAAAGGTTTGCCAAAACATGCTGAACTGTTCTACATTGCAGTGTGGGAACGTATTCCTCTTATTTCTGTGCTATTTTTTACCTCTGGTACAATTTTTTCTGTTAAAAAAGTGATGTCCAGAGACACATTGACCTTGTTAACTGAAGTATACCTGTAGAATTCAAAGACATTACCATGTCAGTCTGAATCAGTATGCAAAGGGATATTGTAATACCTTTGAGACACGGAGGAAGAAGCATAAGCTTTTGTAAACTGAGGCCATTTCCACACTGGACTGTTATAGTGCTATTATTCCACTTTCAACATCCTATGGAATCCTCACAGGCCCTTCCCTAAACTGCAAACCCCAGGATTCCATAGGATGTTGAAAGTGGAATAATAGCACTATAACAGTCTAGTGCGGAAGTGGCCTCAGTCTATTTCATCAGATACCTGTATTTTCCTTTACTTTTGTGTTTTCTGCTTGTTTTCTCTTCTTAAAAAACCTTAATAAAAAAACCTGCTCTGGTAGTCATCCCCTGCCCTTTTCTACAAACAGTAAGATTTATAACAGCTTCTGTTTTACAGCTGCTTTCTGCACTTTTCTTTCTCAGGCCAACTGTAGCATTTCTTCATGTTTCTTTAGCTGTTGCGGGAGATCATGCTAAAATTACTTCACTCATATTTATATTCATTTCGTAATCTAGCAGTCTAAATCCTCATTAATCTGGACAGGCTCTCACTTAATAATATGCCTAGATATAATTATCTATTACTTGCGACAGCACAAGTCACTGGTTGCAAAATAAGATAAAGTTTAAATGTCAGAAAACTTCATCTGAGTGAACTGTTCACATTTTCCACTTTATACAACTTGTTGTCCTTAATTTATGCATGTGATCCTGATGAGCCTGTAAGTACTTAAAGACCAAAATCACATTTATTTCATTAGAAAGTAACGTGCTTACCTGCTTTTAGGCAATTTATTTTTATTTAATCAAGCAAGACGGCATTTCCTTGAAATGTTATCAGGTGACTGCAAGGTCTGATCTTTTTCTTAAGTAGATGGAGTGCATTAACATGAATATTGCTCCTTTATAAAATGCAGTCCAGCCTTCTGCAACACAATGCACTCTTCATATTTTATACTCTAACCCCCATAATTATCCACAAATGGCCATACTGGTTGAGGCTAATAGTCTAAAACAGCAGCCTAGGGAAAGTTAACTTAGTCTATTTCCTTTACACTTTGGTTTGGAAGCCTCTGCTATCATGTGGCAATAATCCCAGCTTTTTTTTCCTGAACAGTTCAATTGAAAAATAGATTTTGAAACACTAAACAAATAAATGGCGTATATGTCTTAGCACATCAAACCAGTATTGTTCTTTCACATTATAACTACATTGCTAGTGAGTTAAAGTGAGGCCCTTTTCAAATATAATGGGTCACAGAGTTTAACTTCTTTGATTTCATTTTTTTCCATTTTTGATCTGTTCTTCAAAATGTACTCTCCTTTTTTATCTGGAAATAGGTGCATGGTGTTGTTCTGACAGGGGCCAGTAACTGACAGTTCCATTTTGGTAGTACCAATGACCTTAAAACAGACTTAGCACCAGTTTGATATCACTTTAATTGCCATGGCTTCCTCCAATGGAATGTTAGGATTTGTAGTGAGGTACTTGGAATTCTATGCCACAGAACTCTTGTGCTTTCATTCAATGGAGTGCACTAAAGAATCTGAAGTGGTGTGGAGCTATTTGATATGTATGTTAAACAGGGTGCAGCAGGGTTAGAACAATATGAGTTTGTGGTAGAGACTGGAGTAATTTACTCAGGATGCTGTTGGAAGGTAAAAAAGAAACAGTTATGTCTATTGTCTCAGAAAATGCATCTTGAGATAAGGAGACAGAGAAAAGAAGTTGACTATACTTAGTTACAAGAGCCTCTAAGAGCTGGCAGTCATGTGTGGGGGTATGCTAGCAGCCATTATTAGAGTGGAGCTATATGGATGCTCCCTTCTCAGTCAAGATGAACAAAGCAACTAACTTCTTGAAGAAGGGGGTGATCTCAACAGGTAAATGTAAGGAAGAAGCAAAAGGCTTGAATACATAGACCAAAGAAAGATAACAGAGAACTGAAACAAAAGACATGCATTATCTAGCACTGATGCCTCCTTAGTCCCGGTGCCCCTTCCGAGCCATACTTCAATCCACAAGATTCATCTTCTCTATCAGGAACTGAAAGTAGTCTCTAGGAAGTAGCTTGGTGAGATTATCTACAATCATCTCTTTTGATGGACAGTACTTCATCTCAGTAAGTTCCTTTTGTTATAGATATTTCAGAAGGTGATATTTCAGATCAGTTTTCTTGGTGTATGAATTGTCCTTCTAAGTCTGTGTGAGTTTTATTCAAGTTTCATTGTCTTCTTAAAAGTTCTACAGGCTTTGATTCATTTATTCCAAGGTCCTATAGCAACTGGCATAGTCACATAAATTCTTTGCATGCTTTGACATCTGACACATGTTCTGCTATGGTAGATAAGACCGCTACAGCATCTTGCTTGACCAACGTACTATTTCACCTTCATAGAAGGACAGGCTTCCCCTGGTAGATATGTGCTTTGGAGGATCTCCAGCACACTCTGCATCTATGTGAACCATTAATCCTGGATTTCTGGTGGCTTATAGCTTTAACTCAGATGTACAGAGCCCTTAAGTATCTACCTACTTTTCATCACATTCCAGTCCTTTTTACTCTGTGAACTGGTTTTCATACAAAGAATTCCAACTGCTGAGGCAACATCTGGTCTCATGGTGATGGCTAGGTATTCCAGCTTTCATATGGCACTCCTGTATTGTTTATTATGTGATAGAAGCTCACTATGTCCATCTTTCTTGAAGTAGTCTGCTTCCATAACTGTGACCTCTGGGCTGTCCTCCTTGAGACCTAGTTCCAAGAGGTTGTGAAACTTTTGCTCTCAACAGAGAGATACCTTTCCTTTCCCTTTTTTTCTGTTTGTATTCCCAGGTAATAAGTGACATCTCCCAGCCTTATTATTTCAACCTCTTCATGGAGAAAATCAGCTTCATCTTGAGAAGCCAAAATCAAATCATCAACATAAGTCAGTATGTAATTCCATTTATCATTTTTATATTGTGTCTAGAAGGGTCAGCTCTGCCTTATATGAATCCTTCTTTGGTGAACCTCTTGTTTAGTCTCTCATTCCAAGCTCTGGCAGCTTATTTTAGATCATAAATACTTTTCTGAACTTTGCAAACAAGTGGCTTGCTTCCTGATTTCTCAGATCCAGGAGGCTGTTTCATGTAGCTCTCTTGATTTCTCCATGTAGCAAGGTGGTCTTGGCATCTAAGTGTTCAACATGCATCTTTCTGGATGCTGCTATGCTTAAGAGTTCCTTTATTGTGGCATCCCTCACTACAGGAAGAAAGGTCTTATAGTCTTCACCATATTTCTGTGAATAGCCCTTGACTACTAATCTGGCTTTTGTATTGCTGGATTTCTTCTTCTGCATCTTGTTTGAATTCGATAACCCATTTGCATCCTATAGGCTTCTTGCCTATTGGTGGTTCTGTGAGTATCCACGTTTGATTTTTGTGAAGAGCCTCTATTTCTTTTCTCCACTTACATGATTCTGCTGCAGGCAGTCTTTCAATTTCTTTCCAATTTGAAGGCTCATATGGTGCCACTTTGCAAGATAGGACAGCCATCAGGGTATTATGCCTTTGTTTAATTGAGATGAGTATCTGAGGTCATGTGGTACCTTCCAGCTCTGAACTTCCCTCTGTCTTCTCTGCATCCCTTTTCATTTCTGTATTCGCTTCCATCTCTTCATTTTCAGCAGATGTTTAAGGTAGGCAGACTTCATCTCTGCAATTAGACCAATATTTTGTTAGCTCTTTTATACTGTGATCTTCCTCTGCATCTGTTTACATCTGTTGTCTTTGTTTCATCTAAGCACATAACACTTCTCACTGTAATTCTTTCTGTTTTCAGATTCAGAATCCTGTATCTTTTGCCTCCTGGCTCATACCCTACCTTAATGCCGTCTTCAGCTCTGTCAAGTTTGGATCTTTTCTCCTTTGGTAGGTGAGCATAATCCTGGGATCCAAACACTCTGATATGTTCCATACATATTTGTCTCTCATGCCAAAGTATAAGTGGAGTTTTATTGGTTGCTTTGGTTGGCAGCCTGTTCTGTAGGTATGTAGTCTACAGGTATGTAGCATCACAGTCTCTCCCCAGTATTGGTTGGGTAGCTTAGAGTCTAGCAACATAAACATCACCATTTCCATGACTGATCTATTCTTTCTCTTTGCAATTCTTTTTTCTTCTGGCATGCAGGGAATTGCATGCCTACTCTTTCATGTATGTTTTGGGTGTGGTGTGACATATACTCATCAGAATTGTTGGTCTGAAGAGCTTGAGGCTTTCTGCCAAATTTGTTATTCACAGCGGCAGCACATTCCTTCACTGTCTACAAGCTCCAGCTTTTCTCTATGAGTAGATAGATCACACAGTACCTGGAATACTCAAGGCTAGTAAATAATGATTCCCTCCTTTAGAGGTGATGTGAATGGTTCCATACAAGTCCATGTGCATGACTGCCTCTTTGCTTCCAACAAGTGGTACTTAGGATTGTCTAATATATTCCTTAGCTCTACAGCATTGAGACTCTCTGGGATTCCACAGGTACAGCCATGGCAATTGTGGTAGTATCAAACCACCAATAATGTTGTACTGTGGATACTCTCAGTTTTCTAGATTAAGCCCAAGGAGGGAGTCCAACACAGTTTCCTATCATGCAACTGACTAACCATTCAATGGCAAAACCAAGGACAGAAAAAGATGCACAATGCATTGGGGAAGCAGTTTGTACACATGGTTTTGTGCACACAAAGCAGAGGAACAAATACACTACTTCTTGCGCAACTGGAAAAATCATGGATCTTCACTAGCACACTGTTTCTCTTTGCTAACATTACACTGGATTTAGCCCAGGGTCTTCACAACCAAGAACAGTATTAAAGCCATCTGTTGCAGCTGTTTCCTTTTTCTTTTCCTATTTTTTTAAAGCAGCAGCCTGTGGTTATTTTGGAACACAGTATGTGTTAGATAAATATTCTTTTCCATGGAACATTCATTTAAGTCAATAAATCATCAGGAGACATACGGTATGTCTAGTATCAATGGATAAGGGCAGCTTCTGAATATAATTAGAGTATCCGAGGGGCAAATATGTTCCAGCAAAGATATCCGAGGGGCAAATATGTTCCAGCAAAGTGGGTACCCTATTCAGCAATGCTGACTAGGATACCCACTGACCTACAACACAGACGTTTCCCACTTACCTCCCATCTAGATTGTATTCTTTTTTGCTAATGACACAGAGCTGATCAGATGTCATATCTGAGAGGTCACTGTTGTTTCTGCTGAGAACTTGAAGATCCACCAGCTGAAGTTATGTGCAAAATACTGTCTCAGGGAAAGTGGGCTTGGGGCAAAGTTATACGCATTACAAATCAGGTAATAATGCACCTGTTGGATGGCATCTTCCAGCATTCCTCACTGCTGACTTAGACTGATGGGAGTTACAGTCTAACAACATCTGGAGGGCAGCATTGTGTCCATCCTTGCCCTACGTTAAGTATGTTGGCTAGAATCCTGTTAATCACACAAATGTTTTATGCAGTGGCCCCTGAACTTTTGCAAGGGTTCAGAGTGCAAACCTCTCATGAAAGTTAAAAAAAAAACATGCATAACTGGGTCTCCCCCTCCATTCTCCTTCCTGGCGTCCACATGCCCTGACTTTCTTCTGCCCATGTGATCAACAGACAGGCAAATGGAGGAAGAAACATTCCTCCCTGCTCCAATCGTCTGCCTGGCACCCATGCACCCTGCTGCCTTCCTACCCGTGCAGGTAATAGGCAGGCGAATGGAGGGGGAAACACTCCCCCAGTTCCATTTGCCTGCCTGTCACCTATGTGCCCTGCTTTTGTGCCTGAGCAAAAGGCCAGGGAATGGAGGGGGGTCTTGCAAATAATCAAATTCGTGAAGGTCAAACCTGCAAATGTGGAGGGAGAACTGTATATGTCTTTTTATGAATATTGTACAAACAGCGAGATACCTGGAGAACTTCTGGGAGCAAACCCACCATGCAGTTTTGTAGCAGTTTTGAGAGGTTTTTGGCCACTGGGGGAAGGAAAGCACCTGTGAATGGGGTCTGGGAACTGTAGAGATCTCCCAGGGGCTTCAGGGACTGCCAGACTGGCTTAGGCCCTGCCTTCTCCAGTCCTGCTTTAAATGAAACCAAAAGTGGTGCCAAAGAATATAACTGGATCCCACTTCTCTCTGTGACAGTATCTTCCCCACATGGCTGATTTTTCCATTAGGCAGTTAAGTGGCTTATTTATTTATTTATTTATTGTATTTATATGTCACCTTTTCTCCCAAAGTGGGACCAAGGCAGCTTCCAAAAAGTTTTAAAAACTTTATTTAAATTTAAATTTAAACACATTAAAAACATTTAAAACACATAAAATTATAAAACCTTACAATTTTTTTTAAAAAGAACTTAATAAGTGAAAGTTTCCCCAGCTCACTCATTAAAAACCTGCTTGAAAAGAAATGTCTTTGCCTATGAAAGGAAAGCTGGGAGGGGGCCAGCTGAGCCTCCTGTGGAAGAGAGTTCCACAGATTGGGAGCAGCCACTGAGAAGGCTCTCCCTCTCCATGTCTTCCCCAGGCGAGTCTGGGGTGGTAGTGGGACCGAGAGAAGGCCTTCCTCTGCAGATCTTAAGGCTCTGGCAGGTTCATATAGGGCAGGTTCATATAGGGAGATACAGGGTTTTTTAGGTTTTTTTTTTACTTTTTTGTTAATTATTTTTATTACAGATTAAATTACAAAAACAGATTAACATTCAAACCACAGACGTTACTTTCCAAAAAATAGTATAATCCCCCCACCCCTTCCCTCAATGGCTTAGCAGAGGTTTAATTAACTCTTCTCATATAGAAAAATCTTCATTCAGAATGTGGGATATGGATTTGATTACATTATTAATTTTACCATACTCCATATCCTCTTTAATCTTCATAAGGACTAATTCCCAACCTGATTTCCACCCCCTTTCCTTCAGTATTCCCATAAACTTTAATCTTCTTTTCCTCAAAATATCGAACAATAAATTTTCAGCCAGGTATTTATCAACTTTGTTTAGAGGTACAGTTTTTAAAATAGTCCTCAAACACCAGAATTTGGGTGTCATGATCAAGCAATATATTGTTAGTTATTATTGTATTTCTTTTACTGCCAGAAAGTGTAAGAAGCAGATTGTGAGGCTTTTTAATCTTTTCATTGTTGTTACCGCTACTATCATCATCATCATCATCACCACCACCATCATCATCATTATCATTATTCTCTAAAACAGGTTGGCTGACTTTGGCTAATAGGATCTTTGACTTGGCTAGTCAGCATTAAGCAGCAAAATGTCTTGGCCCACCCCAGTCTGCCTCCTCCTATTTCTGAGATGTTTCTCCATTAAAAAATTCTTTTCAAAACCATGTTTTCCTGTGTTCCTTTGTGACAATTCAAATAAAACACCTGGACTATTGAGGCAATGCCCTTCCTTTCTTGAATGCAACTATAACAGTAAAAGCACCATGTGAATGAGAACAAACTTAGGATAATTTAATTAAACTGTTCATTTTTTTTAAATCTGAGGATACCATTTGGACTGTCTGGAAAGGATGAGGACAGATAATTGCATTAACGAATGAGTCAAAGTTCAATGTAAAACTAGAAAGGCAGCTTGTACAGTGACTTCTAAGCTCCCAAATCCTGGTATTATGACACTATTTTTGCCTTATTGCAAAATGCTCTTAAACATGTTATTTGCTGTTTGCTTGAGAACAATATTTTCCCAGTTTTGATTTTCTATTATATGTATGTGTGTGTGTGTATTTAAAGTTGTTATATGGATGCCATTAAGGCCAATTACCATGTATACTTTATTTTCTTTCTTTTTCCTTTTTCTCTTCTTCCTTTACACAAGGCATTTGGAGTTGTGAATGTTCAACTTGAAAAATCTAGGAGATTTCAAAGACATTTGCAGTAGCTATAGAGAGAGCTTAGAATGTCTTCCTTTAACTTAGCAAGATTTCCCCCCTTTCCTTTTTACATTTTGTAATGATTGTATGAATGGGCATGTGTGCCTTAAAGTCATCTATTGACTTATGGCAACTCCATGAATTTCATAGTGTTTTCTTAGGCAAGGAATACTCTGAGGTGGTTCTGCCAGTTCTTTCCTCTGAAATACAGCCTACAATACTTGATGTTCACTGGCAGTCTCCCATCCAAGTACTAACCAGAGCTGGCCTTGCTTAGCTTCCAATTATCATTTACATATGTGAAATTTAATTAGTAGTGCAGGTTAGAAATACCTTTCTACTCATACTTTACAAGAATTAAAGTTAACAGAATTTATTCCCTGACAAAAGTGAATAGGATTACAGTCCTACCTACTAAGATGGAAGCAAGTCCAATTGACTTTAATGGGACTTACTTCTAAGTAGACCTATAAAGGCTTATACCTATCTATCCGTACATCTTGTGAAACATTTCTGGAGTCTGAGCCCTAAAACAAAAAACCTAAACCCTTTGTATTGTAGCAGCTGAAGGCCTTAGACTTTCCAGATTTGAGAGTCTTGATTTTATCTGGTGTTTGTATCCAGTGAGGAACATGACTCTACCATGAGTCTTGCCACAAATATGCATGTTTTTGTCCCTAGGGGAGAAAGGTTTGTGGTTACAATGCTGTTCAACACTGTAATCACTCACACTCTTTCCCATTGCATTTGTTGTGTTCTGCTTCCAATTACGAGACACTGGAGGAGATGGAGGTGCTGCAGAGGGAAGATCACCACACAGTTAACCCCATTCCATGATCATCTGTTAATCAGAATCATACTTAACCAATGGTGGCTCATGGCCCAACCCAGAAATGGACATATATTCATGCAACGTGTCATTTTTTTCATGAACATATCATTTTATTAGTTCACTCTGGTTGAAAATGTGGCTTCTGATCCATATATATAAATGAAGTACTAAAATCTAAGTCCTACAAGAACCCTTTAAAGAAGAATATCTCCTCCATTAACAATCTTCCTAAAATCCCATCTCTCTTGTACCACCATTAGACAACAGGTGGGACATCCCACACCAGAAGCAAGTGTTGCACTATAGTGGTAGTGCATCCTCGAGTCCATACATCAATTTGTAATACTGGACACAGGAATTTGCATCTGAGTAAGCATGCATGGACTTGTGCTGCTGAATCATGACCTTAGGGTCCTTAAGATAATTTCAGAGTTCATATTCCTATCATGAAGCATGTTGATATGTTTTTATTATATGGCATTTCTATTGCTCTCTCATGGAAGCCATTGGGAGGAAGAGTGATCTTGAAATGTAAACGATATTTACACAATTTGAGACCACAATCGGAAAAAGCCCTGCTATTGCTGCCTGAACCTATCATAGGGTGTGATGCCTACTGCAGTCCATCTGGCAAGTGGAGAGAGATGATCCCTACATTATGAGGAGAAGAGAGATGGTCCTTACATTATAAGGATCACAGGTCATGAGAAGCAATAGTGGGAAACTTGTGAGCTCCAGATGTTGCTGGACTTATGGACTATAACTCAAACCATCTGTGACTATTGCCCATATTGGCCAAAGATGATGGCAATTGATATCTATTGAAGTCCAAAAATGTAGGGAAAGATATTTATTTGTTATTCAGATTTTACCACAGAGGATTGCTTGGGTCACCAGTCAGGAAACTGGACAAGAACTTTATCATTTTATCATTTCCCTCCAACAAAAAATTAGCAATAATAAGAAATCCTGACCCTCCCTAAGTCCAGAGTCACTTAATGTGTATATTATTTAATTACACTATCCACATTGATCTGCACAAGTGATGCCCAAGGTATCTTAGATTTAACAAACCATTATGCTGCACAATCTGTGACTTCAACCACACAAACTTTATTCTCTGTCTTTGCCAAGTTTTGGAGGTGACTCTGAACATTTGGACCAGAAAATTTCAGGAATTCTCCTCTTCAGAAAAACAAAGCCTTTTAACTGAGGAAAGCAGTTATCAGAAGGGGAAACACTTCAGTTTGATTCTTACAGTTGTTTCTAGAAAGCGGTTGTAATATGTAGTGAAGGTAATGCAGTTTTAACAAAGAAATGCAATACTGGATGGATGCTAGGTTCATTATATATCTTTAAAAAGATTCTGTAAGCTTTTCTACAGCCCATATTGAAGAGGCAAAATGGAAACCTATAGCCAAATCTGTCTGAGTTTTCAAGCTAATTTAACAATTTCCTGTCAAATAGCTGCAGTTTCAGTTCAAGCTCTGGGTTTTTAGTCAGTACATTTGTAATAAGTCTAAAATGTACGATGAAATGTCCCAAAGTAGTAGAGTTTTAAAAACTGTGCAGTGATTTTCAGGAGCCTGCATACTGCATTGTGGAGTATACAAGCCCAGGGGATGGGGAGCTGATGTCCAAGTCAACATTTTTTGCTCCATACAACATCTTTTTGGAATGTTATTATCAAGGACTCCAACTGAAATGAACAGCAGCTGGTTCCAATTAGATCATATCAGTTTCTCTCTTGAAAGCCCTTGCTAAAATGATTTCTGATGCAAGAGGCTAATTCCTAATCCTAGCAATTTCTTGCATGGCTTGCCGAGCAGACTTTTCAGCTACGAACGACTTCCAAATACTCAGATATTGTAACTAACTGGCCCTACTTGAAATTTTTTGACATGATATGTCAGCATCTTCTTACTGTTTTAAAACAGCAGTTTCAAATACCAGACAAATTTTTGGAACATCTGCAGTACTTCACTGAAAAGAAATTTTGGGACATTAGTAGCAAATCTGGTTGAAAGCACAAAAGAGAGAGAGAGAGAGAGAGAGAGACCTGTAAACATTGTACCTTGTGGTTTTAGTGACGCAAAGGTCATAATCAAAACCAGCAGTAGTTTCATTCCAGTGGCCAAAATGAAGATAAAGCCCAATGAAGAATATTTCTGACAAAATACTTTATCATGTCCACATTCATTAAACAAGTTGATATCAAATTGTCTTTGGAGGGAGCATCGCTATTGGTATTCTTGCCTATTCCAGTGTTCACATGAACAATGCAGACAATAGCACCCATGCATTATGATGCTATCAGACAGCCATAGTTTCTTATCCTTTAAAGAAAAGAGGGAGATTGTCTCTGGGTCCTCACTTGAGTTTAAAGGGCCTTACAACATAATGCTTGTCTTTTGTGCTGTGTTTTTGACTCAGAGAGAAAGGAAAGCCTCATATTTGCATAATTTTGACACAAAAAGAGGAAATCTGCCCCTCCTACACCTAAACTTACTAACCTCACTACTTTAAAGACTATCCCCAGAAAATTCAGTTCTGGTTTCCAAGATGGGCTGAAGCAGATAAGTGTGGAAAATATTCAGCACAGAGGCAGCTGAGGCTTCTGAGCTGAAAGGACAGGTCATGAAACAGCATAGTATAGCAGTGAGTGTTGGACTGGGACTTGGGAATAGGGTTGTCCTCATTCATGAAAACCCTTGGGTGACCTTGTCCAGTCAACTCTTCTCAGAGTGGTGAGGATAAAGTGTCAAGGAGAAGAGTTATGTACTAGAGCTTATAAAACCAAATAAGAAAAGAGATAGGTTTTGGTTCTATACTGTATACATTCTCTTTACTGATAACAGTTAATTTCCTCTCTGCAGATTTTAAGCCAGACCAGTAAGTGAGTACCTGTCTATGAAACACATATGTGAGTGGATTGACTCGTATTGATAAAATGTGCTCAGTATCTAAGGGAGAGGGAAATGAAGTACCACAGGATAATGCACAGCATACCATTCTTCTCCCCATTCACTGTCTTTCCCCAAAAAAACCTGATACAAGACTCCTAATTGACAAGGCTCAGTAATAATTTTTTGCCCATCTTCCCCAATTACAATGTGGCCAGGGATGCTGGAAATTAGGGATGGGCCAACTGAATCTTTGAATCTTGAATCCTGGGTAAGGATTCAAGATTCCCGAATCGAATCCCTGTGCCAAAATAGGCAAACTGAATCTTTCGAATCCACCAACCAAATAGATTGTTGGAGACTGGGACGCCTGAAAACCAAGGAGACCGGGGTGCCTGAAAACCAGGGAGACCGGGACTCCTGGAAACCTGGGAGACCAGGACACCTGAAAACCTGAGCGACTGGGATTCCTGAAAATCTAGGAGACCAGACATACAAGGGAAGATAGTAAGTAGATGAATTTTTTCCTTGCAGTAATAATCGCCTTTGCTAACAATTTCAGAAATTACATCTAGGGTTGTATTCTAAGATATTTAAATTGAACATTTCATATTGAAGTTCAGTACTTGACTGGAAGCTACGGGCTTAAGATTTCAAGGACAGCTGAAATATTCCTTTGCAGAGCTCTCTTGCAAACCTCTTTGAGACACAATTCTGGGATTTGGAGTTTTACAGGGTGTCACAGCCTTCTCTGCCAAAGTGTGCTGGTGTATCATCAAACTACAAACTGCAGGATGCCAGAAGGACCTATGCAAAGAAAAGCCAGTTTTGACCTGTATTATCACTGGACTGTAGTATGTGGTCCTGTTTACATAGGCAGGAGAATGTGGGATCAATCCACATTTTCCTGCCTATGTAGAAAGAGCCTTCATGTCATTTTCAATCTGAAGAGATCCTGAGGCAAAACTATGACAATTGTCTTGGTCAGATTTCTTCAGAGGCAGGTTTGCCTTTGCCTGGGCTTTTGCTAAGGCTGAGAGAGTGTCTCTTGCGCAAGATTATCATTCTTTCCTTTGCTTTTTAATCTCTTTTTTAAAAAAGGATTCGAAAGATTTGAGATTTGTGAGATTCATGGATTCCCAGAACCTTCCAGGGATTCGGATCCAGAAAATTCTGGATTCGTCCCATCCCTACTGAAAATGAATTTTGAGTGGGCCTACATCCAAACAAACAATTTGAGGATGGGAGCTCTTGCATACCCCTTGCCTTTTGTGCTCAGATTATTGTGAAAGAGCTAGAAAGTAAGATATGCTGCCCTAAAAATATGGAAACCCCTTCCATATTTGTCTGTGCTATCATTGGTAGAACATAGAAAAATCAATTTCTGCATATTAGGAGACTGTGTGCCCACAAAAGTAACTTTCCAGGCTGTGCCTGTCAGTTGGTTTTGTTCTTGCTTTCCACCACCCTGGAATGAGGCAAGTAGTTTGTGCAAGAGATTAGGAGACTTCAACCTCCTTTTGGAGGTTCTTCAAGTGATGAAAACAAAAGCTATTTCTGCCATTATTTGGCAAAACATTTGCTTCAGAAAACAGCAAAATAGAAATATGGTCTTCAGCTTTTATCTATGGCTCTGTAATTCATTTGCTATTTTGATCCATGTCATTTCATGCAACTGACTGCTATCTAATACAACCATTTACACTTCTTATATTGAATGGGAAATCATCAAATCAAGGTAAAGTAGTTTTAGATAAACATTTAAAATACATCCATATCTTGCTTTCTCAACAGATAGCGCTGGAAAGTGCTGCGTATATATATATATATAGTTTGTATCACAGCAAACATTTTCTCATCATCTCATCCTGCCAAGAAATACAGGTCACATTTTAATTTTCAGTTAAAGGTTTATTAAATTACCAAATTGACCAGGGCTGGTCATGCCATGAAGCACAGTGAAGCAACCTGCTTCAGGCAGTAGTACCATTGACAGACTAAGACAAAAACTGGTGTCTGCAAGACTTATCAAACTGTTGGTCCTGGGAAGGTAAGGGGCTCTATCTACATTCTGTTTCAGGCAGCAAAATAGACTGTGTCAGCGCTAGGGCAGATTCAAACAAAAATATTATTTTCCCCCCATTAAGGACTGGCCATTAACACCAAACTGCAATGGGTGATTCACTTTTAATTTTTTGTTGTGTGCTCATCCCTCCCTCTCTCCCTCTCTCTCTCTTCTGTTCTCGCAACAAAAATAAAGGACAGAAAATGGACTCACTATTGTCAAACTTATGGTTATTTAGCAATCCAGTGGTAGCTCTAAGCAGCCGGCTCATTAGAGGTCAATAGATTAAAGCTTATTGGCTCTCTTTCAGTCAGCAGTAAGTACCTCTTTATTGTGTGCTGGTTGTTGCCCTTTTAAAGTCAATGAGCAGCAGTGTTTCTTATCAGGGTTACATTTATACATGTGCCTAATCTTGGAAATGACAGCTTCTGCTGCTGTTTCAAGATATCACTTTCACGGCTTCACAGTTTGCCCTCTGCTCTTCTCTCCCTCCTCAACCTGTACCAAATTAAAAACAAAAAACAGATTCTGAGAACTGCTCCCTCCTCTCTCTGCGGTTCACTGATTCATCTGCAGAGGTGGTGAATAGCTACTGATGGGTTGTGTTCAAGGTAGCAAACAGTGACATGAAGAACCATGTACAGTGCAGAATACCCTTCAGAGTTTCCAAATATAAAAACCACCCAACGGATAACAGTTGTTCAGATGATATACTCCTATTATACAGTGAAGTGTCTGCAATAACCTTCCACTGAAAGAAGTGTAAGAGTACTTAAGAAGAGCTCTGCTGGTTTAGACTACATAAAGGCCTGTCTAGTCCAGCATCCTTTTCTCAAAATGGCTAACCAGATGCTTCTGAGAAGCCCACTTCCCAGAACACAATATCCACACACAACACTATTTTCTACATTCATCTTTGCTAGCAGATATTTATCTCAGATGTTAAGCCATTTCCAGCATTGTGTAAAGCAGAGGAATGGAGAAGGTAAATTGGGATCTCAGAGCTGGGGGATCTGTAGTAGGTCTGCAAGAATTTTTTGAACAAGATCAGCCAGGGAGTTCCATGGTTGAGTGAGGAACTTGGACCTTGCAGTACAGGACTTGAATCTGCTGCACTGACACTCTGTACAAAAACGTTTAGTCTTTTTGTATTCCAGTACTGATCACAGAAGTAGTTTTATTGTGGCGCAGAGGGGCCACAGCAAAAGATTTCAGGTTTGGTTGCTACCAAATCCAGTTCTTGTATATAAATAGGCCTCTGCCCCAAATCTTGGAGAGTTTCTACTTTGAGTTCTATGAGAGCTATCCCAGGTACTGAATCCTCAAATAGTTCCCATAAAATCTGGAGCAGCTCATGTGAAGCAAAGCTTGGGGGTTCAGCTCATTGGAGAACTCCTATAAACCCAGAGGTCCTGTAAAACCCAGTGTGGATTTACTGTGCACAAACAGCAGTTGCCTCTACTGTGGATGGTGCTCATCTATGATTGGATAGCTCTGAGGAGGCCAAACTACAGTCCTGTGATTTAAACTAGTTTATAGCATATTCAGTATTTTTTTCCTTGTAACTGTGACTTTTTACAATGACAAGAATAGCTATCACTGACATAATAAACACATTAAATATCAGCATATCCAGAATGCAACTTCTCCATCACCAGACAGTAGTAATCTGCCCCCTACTCTCTGTGAGTACTAGAAATGATCAGATGGTCTCCTGGCAGTCAGACGTCTGTGGTTTTCTTTTAAAGATAAGAATTAAGATATTCATTCATTCAGTCATATGTACATAAACTATTTCTATATCACCTCCCAGCCTACAAGGGCTCCTGAACTGATGAACACATAAAAACAATTGAAATAATACAAGGATAAAAGCATTTTTAAAGCACATTAAAATAATCTTCAAGGCAGTCTAAAAACAATCCTAGCCTCCAGTGTTGAAACAGCCATTTCAAATACCAAATGCCAGACAGACCAGCACTGTTTTGACTGCCCGCCAGAAGTTCAAAAAATGATGGGGACAAGTCTAACTTCCTTGGCTAGGGAGTTCCATGGTTGAGGTGCTACTACAGAGAAAACCTTGTTACATATAACCACAAACCAAGCTTCACAATGTGTTGTGACATGCAACAGGACTTTCTCTGAAGATCTCACATTTCTGGCAGACTCATATGGGAGGAGGTGATCTTTCAGATATCCTGCCCCAAATCATTTAGGGCTTTGTAGGTCAACAGCAACACCTTGAATTGAGTTCAGAAGCAAATTGGAAACCAGTTTAGTTCTTTCAGGACCAGTGTTCTATGGATTCTAAAATGCACACCTTACTTTATTGCTTTTGGAATATAACTTCATCATGCTGTCATCATTGAAAAGGGGTAACTAATTGTAAGGAATTGTCTTAATTTAACTTATTGCTTTCAAGCTCTTACTTTAACTACATTTAAAAAGTAACTTTCCAAATTCTGGTTGCTTTTGACATAGAAGGTTTTTAAAAACAAATGTGAAAGTACTTTGCCTGGATTTAGGCTGTCTTTTCTGAAAAACAAGTTCCTGGAAAATTCTTTTTTAAAAAATTCCCAGAAAGGAATATGTGCAAAGGAAATAATAATCAATTAAAAATGACTTGGTATGCTTAACATTTAATGAAAGAACTAAATAAACTCTTGCAATACCTTATTAGGAATATTGTCCTTCAAAAATTCTTCAAATGTTTCCAATACAGTGGACTGGAATCCAATTCTGAATTCCTGCTAAGAATCCACTATGATGTGATTAAAGGAAGCTGAATGGTGTTTTTAAAAATTCGTATTTCATATGTAAAGTAAGAGATCCAGTGTATTATAACAATTTGAGTATTGGATTAGAACACTAGAGACCAGGGTTCAAATCCCTGCTTGGACATGGAAAATTTCTGGGTGACCTTGGTCAAGTCACACTCTCTCAGCCTCAGAGGAAAGGCAAGGGCAAGCCCCCTCTGAACAAATTCTGCCAAGAAAACCTCATGATAGGTTTGCCTTAGGGTCACCATAAATCAGAAATGACTTGAAGACATAAAAACAGTATAGATTAAGTTTACTTCATTTGGAAAATTTAATTAAATGTGAGAATGTGTTGGCATCAACCTGTATAGAGGTATGTTAATCAATTATACGTATGTATTATTGCCTTTAATTTATATCCTAACTGTTTTATTAAAAAAGATACCTTCTCCTGTTCTCTGCAACCACCCCTTCTTCTTGCATCCTCCCAAGCCCCACAAAGGCCCATCCAGGCAGCTCCTTAGGGCCATGAGGGGGGCAGAGTATTAAAATTTTCTTAAGAAGGCTGCATGACTTGCCTCAGTTGTCCCAGTAAAATCAAGGCCAACCAGACTTTGGAAGAATGACTTTTTTGGACTTCAGTTCTCCCAGGCAGTGGGGCCAACACAGCCCCAAAGTAACGTTTCCAAGCTCTGAGGCCAGCACTGACTACATGCAGTGACATTTTGTTTATTTGAAAGATGGTTCATGTCAGAGTTGTCAGCCCTGGAAAGAGACTGAATTAGGACGTTCTTTCGAAGAGCTCTTGTGCAGCTATCCACAGCTGTGGAAGGGAAAGTGCAAAAGAGAAAGAGAAGTGGGGAGAAGAAAGAAGGAAGAGAGACGGTTGGATAAACTGATCAGAAGAAAACAATTCCACTATTCACTTGATGGCATTTCATTTTCAAGAACTGTGGCTTCAAAATTACGAGTTTACTAGCCCCTTGAAAGTACAGCCCCATGTTAATCACACTTGTGCTTATCTTAACTTTTTGTGTTATCTGAAAGTGTTGATGTCATACAAGCACACCAGCTTGCTTGGTGTCTGCAAAAGCAGCCAAGCACATAAGCACATGGGACATATGACCAGTGTCCATACTTTTGTGGCCAGGAGACAAACCTGTCTTGCAAAAAGTTCCAGCAGAGTGTGACAGAGCACTGGCCTTCTTTGGAGAATGTCCCATGTTCAGTTCACAGTATGTTCAGGCAGGACCAGGAGAAACTCCGGTCTAAAACATGGAAAGCAGAGTTGGCACCATGGGCTGAACTGAGCACAGTCAGCTTCTTATGTTTCCATGAACCCAATAGTCTTGGACAGAGCATGGAAACGTTATCTTTTTAGACTACACCTCCAGTATGGCTATTGTCCCTTGAAGGCATTCTTAGCATACATCCTATGGGGCTTTCAACATATATCCCACTGCCATTTAAACTAAATGTGGAGATTCCTCTCAAGCAATCCCACCATAGTGGCCAAATGTGAAGGTCTCTAATCATCAAATGTGAAGCTTTCCATGATGTTCACTGCAATGAACATCATGGAAAGTGTGAGAACTTTTCCCCAATCCTCACCTCTGCCATGTGTAAGGACTCCCTCCTGCCTGCTTTGTGTGACACCAACTGTGGGGTCAGTCTAAATGCCCTCAAGGCTCCCATGAGGGTTTATACTACTACTTTTATCCCCAAGAGGACACCACCTTCCACCTTCAATGCTTCAATGCACAGAACTTTCTTTGAAACCAGTCTCTAAGAATGATAGTGATTCTAGAGACCAAAACTGTATAAAAACAAAACAAAAAACTTTATTTACAGAAGTTAAACATACAGCAGCATATTATTTATATATGTCATTTTAAATACCACACTGTCTCCTCTCAGGCTAAACCAGGTCCTTACCAAATCACTCAACTCAAATTCCTTTCTCTCACTCCAACCCTCCCCTAAAGCACTTTTTTCTTGTACTCTTTCAAACCCTAGGCTAAACTGACTTATTTTGCTGTTTGTTGTTGTGTGCCTTCATGTTGTTTCCGACTTATGACAACCCTAAGGACAGATGGGGTTTCCCTTTGCTGTTCTCTGAAGCTAAGACAGTGTGACTTGCCCAGGGTCACCCATTGGGTTTCCATGGCTCAGCAGGGATTTGAAGCCTTGTCTACCAGAGCATAGACCAATGCTCAAACCACTGCACACTGGCTTCTAATCAACTAACTTCTACTCTAGCTGAATAAAAACCTGTCATTCACCACCTGTGTCATGCAAAATTTCCACCAATCAGCATTCACTTCAACACTCCATTCTCTCCCCACTGCCAATAGCTACTCACACAATAAATCCAGAAAAATTTTTGTATACAAATCCATGACATCACATCTCCCAGCTCTGGCAAGCCCTAAACTGTATTATGAATTGCATGTCTGTACACGAGTACACTCCTCTTGTTGTTGAGGGAAAAGGATCACATAAACTGAACATACATGCATCAGTAGCATCATTTGCACTCTGAGACATGTGCATAGCTTCAATACTTGGCCGCACTAAGATTTTTAAAAAATGGTTATGTGTGGGTCTGATCCTACACCTCCAAATTTTGCAGGCCGATATGACACTCTCGTTGTTGCAAATGCATTCATCTTTGCTCAGTAAATTTTGCAGCCAAACAAGAGTCAAAGTATGGGGTTTTTAGATTACCAGAGTTAATTGTGTCATCTGCCACCCCACATCCAAGGTTTCCCTGTTTCTTTTGAGTTCAGCAGCTATCCTCAGAGTAATTTGGACAGCAGCAGCAGCAGGGGCATTCCACACATGAATATATTGTCAGTTGCTGTCCCTGGTGTAATACAAACTATTATGTGTGGACTCGGTTTGAATGTGCAATTAAGAACCATTATTTTTGCAAAAGGTCTGTGCCTAATGGAGAAGCAAACTGCTAGATGTGGTTTATTGGCACGGATCAACACATCTGCCTGCATTTTTGGATTTTCCTTGTGGGGGACACAGTGGCATAGCTAGAGCTTTTGCCTCCTGGGGGCGGTCCCTGAGTTTGCCGTCCCTCTCAGGGGAGGAGGACCCATCCAAAATACCAAATAAAAACAGCATTGGGTGATTGAGCTCTGGGCATTCACGCTCAGAGGGGGCACTCTGCACATGCTCAGACACACGCCAGCATTCTTGTGGCGGTGAGCACCCCCCCCTTTCTCTCTCCTCCGCTTCCTCCTCGGAGGGTTGGCTGGGCTGGGCTGATCCCCAGTCTTGGAGGTGGTGGGGGAGGAGGGTGCCTCGCCTCATGTCCTTGGGGTCCTTTGTCTCCTGTCCCCTCCTCTCCTCTCCTCCTTTTCTCCCTCCCTCCTTCTCTGCCCAACTCAGAGGTCTGCCGGTGTCAGCGCTGCTGCTTTGGTTGGAAACAGGTTTGACTCCAGATTGGGAGCGGGGGAAGGACAGCCCCCCTTCCCTGGGTGGCACACCCCTCCAGCAGACCTCCTCTGGAGGCTCCAGTGCCTACCTAGTCACTGGACATCTGCCAGCATGTGGAGAGTGGGTGGGTGCCACCCCAAAAACATGCTGCCCAGGGCACCCCCCCACTCCCCCTCAGTACGACACTGGGAGGACATGGCTACAGGAACTGTCCTGATGAGTGTGTGCCCTTAAAAAGTCTACCACTTCACTATACTCTGCAGCACTGTGTTTTTAAAATAAGGGAAACCCAAATCTTTTTCCTCAAAAATTTGCCAGCCTCTATCAAGTATGGGAAGGTTGTGATTACTGCATGGAGGAAATGCAACATGCCCTCCACATGTGGACTGGGGGCCTCTTTCTGTTACTACTTCATATAATCCTGGAATTATAATGCTAGTTCAAGGGCCTTTAGCATAATGAAACAATTTTTTACATTGTTGCCAGTCACGTACATAACACTAAAATGTCAAGTAAACAAGAGTCGGTCCAAACTATAATTGCTAGGCAAAGGCAGTGAGGATTTTTGTTTTTCATTGCTCAGAGGAACAGGCTTTAGGCTCACTACAGCTACTTTAAGAGGATGTTTTTGGAATTTCAACCAAGGAATTCGCAAGCAGGAGGAGATAAAGCCCCTCTAGCAAGTCCAGGCATATATTATTTCTTTTTCTCTTTTTTTAATGAATGGAAGGAAATGCCACCAAAGACATTCTAATGCAGTTCAAAAGAAAAACAAGAAAGTCTTCATAA
>CAOLHI010003680.1:0-160257 GCA_948474755.1 Ctenosaura bakeri | reverse complement strand
CTAGTTAGGACAAATCACCTAACCAAATAGAAGCATATTTTCAGGAATCTGACCTGATAATCAGTTGGAAAAAATGTGCTAATGAACGCCCAGGTCATGATAGCTTTCAGTGTCCTCAGGTGGCACAACATACTACTGTGAGGTGGGCTTCTCTACAAAGAGTATTATTAAAACCAAAGCAAGAAAGAAATTGGGCCTGATTCTTGACCCATGAGGTACTCTAGTTGTGACAAAGCCTTGCATCGCACAGCTAATCAAAAAGCAAGTTGAGCCATCATATTAGTACTTTCATCTGCTTTTCATGCATTCATCATAAAAATCTTTAGACTTTGATAAGATACTCTTATTAACCATCATTTTGAGGGCATGAAGAAAGACAAGGGAGAAAGCAGGAGAGAGGGAATAAAAATTCATGTGACCAGCAGGGTTCAAGGAACTTGCTGCAGTCTACTACGTATATCACCCACTCTCATTTCTCTAACATTAGAAAGGCAGGGATAGAGATGTTTCTCGCAGAACAGTTTGACAGAAGAGCATTGCCTATATTTTGCTCTGTATGTCAGCTGCTGTAAGGGCTTGGGATCCAGGCCAGATGGTGGTCAAACAGGCACCAGACTGCATGCCTAGAATCCAGATAAAGCCCAGTCAAACTGGGACTATGGCAAACCTAATAAGAATATCTGTTTATGTACTGCAGTTTGAAAACTAGAAACCCCCAGGGAGCAGAGCAACTGCAAGAAAAACCTATGTGTCTAAAAAGGAATTTGATCTTCATAACAAATAATGCAACATGCTCATGGTATAGTGCTTATGGGAGTATGAACAGCTTGCTCTGTACTTCTGTTCTTCAATAACAGTACCAATAATTGGCAGTAATTGGCAACCAAATCCTGGTTGAAGGGTGGTGGAAAGCAACATCCTACCTCAAATCAAGACAGATTCTTTACTTATTTCTGCTTTTGTGGTCAACAAATCTGTATAAAGGGATATGTAATGCATAATATGTGCACACTGAGACACTTCACAGTTGATGCAGCTTTGTATAGTTGCTTGGTTACTTGAGTATACATTTTTGCATGAGAAGCTACCCAGATTTGTTTAATGGTTTTAAAATATAAAGATATCGTTGGATTCTAAGACCAAAATTTTGAACTAGATATATAATATCTAATCTATACAGTTCTGTGCAGCTGATTTTAATAAGGCATGTGGATATATGGATATATCTATAAGGCATATGGATATATTTCCCTTTCCCTGCAGGGTTATTTTGTTAGAAGTAGCAATATTTTCACACAATGAAAAAGAAACTGGCATCCCTGAGTGGAATGTTTTTCTCATGGCTAGTAAAAAATCAGATACACGATCCCTGAGTAGAACACTATGTCTACATCCCAATGCCCTATCTTTCCTAGTCCAGACTATTTTCTCATACCAATGTCATGTTATCATCCCTTCATGAGATACAAGTGTGGCCATCAGGAAATGAGACATGGTGTCGTGCCTGGTGCTTCTCCCAAAAACAGCAACTCCATTAAGAGGCCATGAATGGATTGCCATAAGTGAAGGCTGACACACCGTACAGTAAGCCTTCAGCCTTCAAGTGCTTGTTTGACTAGAGGGTGGAGATGGTGCTTCTGGCATGTTGTTGGAGGGTGGAGCAGTGTGAAGAGTAGGTTAACAGGGTCCACTGGGGTTTCCACACTGCACTAGGTAACATTACTTCAGACTGTATGTCATAGAGAATGACAAGGTACTACCAGAAAACAGAAGAAAAAGCATAAAGATTGCTTATGGCACCTTTCATAAAGAATTGTGCCCTTGCTTGGCTTTATTTTCTTGTGCAATGCCAGATTAAAACATATCCTAAAAGCACAATAGAGAAGAGCAACAACCAACTGTAATCACTACATCTATCTTTAAAGAGTTCCTGTTTTCCTCCTCATGGATGCATGCTTGATAGCAGGAGATACACTCACCTTGGAACAGTGAAGTGAGGCAGCCCCCTGCTTGGACCAGAGGTCACCAATACTTCTGTATTCGGTATTATCCCAAGTGCCTTTTGGTCTGCCTTTTTGTTGCCTGCTAGCAACAAATACAGGAAACCACACTGTGTTTAGAGATAACATCAACTGTACTAATAACAAACTCAAGTGTTGGGTTTTATTGGCTGTGTGACTCAAACACAGCAATTAGAAGAGGAACCCTCATGGACCAGGATGGGACATGTTAGTTACTCAGATTCATGTACTATTATGAATTCCCCACAAAACTAAACCTAAAATGTAGGCATTTGGCAGCATTGTCCTCTGATCAGCTGTTAATTATGTCACCAATTTTGGCCACTTATAATGAAGAGTGAGGGGGGAAAAGGAGGAGGAGGAGGGACAAACAAACAGCTAAGGGGAAACATTCCAACAAATCTATTACTTTTTTTGCCAGTGGCGTACTTCTTGTTCCAGCCAATGTAACATGCAGCATGAAAATGCACTTCATAATGATGCACGACATAGGGTACTTTGGAGAGTCAACTTAACACATAGCTGCCATTTACATTTCCAATCATTTTATTGTGCCATTGTGTCCCAGAAGAAGACATATATTCCATTCTCATCTACAATGAGAGTTCATTATACAATGTCATTCTATTAAGGGCATTCTCCTGCTACCATTATATATTTTTTGGCATTCTGTCTCTCAAGCCTAAAAAAGAAATGATAACATCATAGTCTTTGACTTAGTGTGCAAGTCACATGCAAGGCATAAAGGCAGTCTCCATAAGCTATCAATCTCTGAGTCCTTCTGCATTGGGCAGATGTGGAATCTACAGTGACTGGTGATGACTCACCAACTCCAGTACTATGTAATTTGTAAATCTACCTCTGCATATTCACACACTCATTAAACACTTAGTGAAATACTCAGCCCGTTTTCTCCTTGCCTTGCTTGCCAGCTCTGCAGAGGTACTTTGTTCTCTGCCTGGCACTATGACTTAATCAAGACAGAAGTTATTTGCAAGACTGTGACACAGCAAAGTTACTGGGTTAAAGCAAAGAGGATCTCTTATTCCCCTGATCCCCATGTTAGTGACCAGACTAGATGGGACACATGGGAATCTTAATCCAGTAACAACATCTGACAGGCTACACATTCTCCTACCTTGAGTCAGGGCTTTCATTTATAATGCAGTTATCCCATGTGCTTTAAACATTTATTTAAATGGCGCGGGGGGAATAAGACGATGATTTAACCAAGTAAGTTTCAGCAGCTTCTGATCAGGATGATTGGTAAGAAAAAATATATCTACAGAGACTCCGGACTATGTTGCCGCATCTGCAACATAAAATGAGTTACTAAAATGTAGCTTTTCAAAGGACAGCCTTAAAAGCTGCTGTTTCGAAATAACAGGAAACGAGTGATTTTGTAAAGTTTGGGGGAAACACATCTGATTTGTAAGAAAATGTTTCACGTTCTAAGCCAAAATCTTTTTGAACTTCAGCTTCACTGTGGTTGCCCCTTTCCAGTTCTTTCAGCTGTGGATACTCATCATAAATGGGTTGAAATGGATAGGAATCAGTTCTTAGGTACAAAATATCATGCATATATTAAATAATGTTGATAATAGGTCAATTTACTGAGTTTAGATCAAGAAGCATTTTAGATCAAGATCAAGAAGCAATTTAGATCAAGAAGCAATAGGTCAATTTACTGAGTTTAGATCAAGTCAGAGGAATTCAGAGTATGTCCATTTATTTAACATTGGCCATTTCCGCACTAGCCTGTTATAGTGCTATGATTCCACTTTCAACATCGTATGGAATCCTGGGGTTTGCAGTTTAGGAAGGGGCTGACTGGCCCCTCCCTAAACTGCAAACCCCAAGATTCCATAGGATGTTGAAAGTGGAACCATAGCACTATAACAGGCTAGTGCGGAAATGGCCATTGTTACCACAGTTTGTTGATTAAAATGAAATTTAACATCAGTGTTAGCACATCATATTATTTCAGAGTTGTGCATCTCACTGTTTTTCCCTTTGCTAGTAACTTTAATACTTTTCCCCCACCCCACCCCATCCTTACATAGTACTTAATTTGTCTTGAGAGAGAAATGCATTCTGAATTTGAATCCTAGTCACCAGAACCATTTAATAAATTTAAACATTTAAATCTTGAGTTAAGTCATGGGAGTCCCTAACAACAACTTATGTTTACAAAGTGTCCCCAGTAGAGAAAAAGTTAAGAATCACTGGAACGAAGAAAGAGGGTTTAGAGAAGTTTCTGGGCACTTTACTGACCCTAGTCTAATTGGTCATACAAAGCTACCTCAGTACAGTATTTGAACTAAAAGTAATTACTAAGGCCATCTAACTAGTTTCTGAATCGATTGACTTATCTGGGAGAGAGGGCTTCAGGACTGGGTCAGATTTTTCACTTTAGTTTAGCCAAGGGTACTGTCATGAATTTGCCTATTGCGTAGTAGTACAATGACAAACAAGCAAGTATCTTCATTTTTCTATAGTGACAAGGGCCATTTCAGCACTAGGCTGTTATAGTGCTATCATTCCACTTTCGACATCCTATGGAATCCTGGGGTTTGCAGTTTAGGGAGGGTCCTGAGACCCCAGCCTAAACTGCAAACCCCAGATTCCACAGGATGTTGAAAGTGGAATAATAGCACTATAATAGTTTATGAGGAAATGGCCAAGGAATAATTCTCTAATGTCCTGGTGTAAAACAGAAGCCCATCAGGCTGAATGTAGTAATAGTGTTGCAGCATCTAAGAGAGCTCCTACTAAGCAATTTGCTCCTCCATATGTGAGACTGGATGGAAACTTCTTAAACTGCAGCCTTTCCAACAAAGCAGAAAGTGTTAAAATACTAGGCTTCTGAACTGGGGTTCAGTACTCCTTGTGCCCAGATTCCACAGACTGTAGAAGTCATAAAGGTCAGTGTGCTGACCCAGTGTTGGAACTAGGTACAGGGTCCTGTAAAGGTCTGTTGCTTCAGAACGTGTGCATCTTCGGCACCTTAGGTGGCGGGGGGCATACTTCTGGCTGCCTGGTGCCTACTCTTTTGACACTCCCAATTCTTAAGAAGTGGACTCCACTGTCATGGTAGCAGCTCTCTTTAATTTAATAAATAAAAGAAGCATGTGCATACTGTGATGACTGTATTTCTGTGGCCATTTGGAGCCTGGCAAAATTCTATGCTACAGTTACCACAAGAGGTGGGGAACTTTGTCTGCCCACAATGTCAGTTTCTGCTTGGAATATGGGGGGAATTATATCTCAAGGGAGGCCAGAGGGTGGGAGTAACAGCATGATGTTTTTACCTATGTATACCAGTACTAAGTGTAGAGAGGACTCCAGTTGAAAGTTAGCAGAGTATTTCTATTGGAATTTAACAGTCACACACAAAGAATCAAGCAATCTTACAAACCATACAAAGCTAGGGAAAAGTGGGGCAAAAAAGGTTGGATAGAGAGAGAGATTTTGAGTGGAAAGGGTGATATTTACCAGTCCAGAAAAAGAAGGTAAAAGCAGAGTAGCTCAGACAATGGTCTGAGGATACCACAGAGAACAGGAATCTGGGGGCCCATGTGCAGCATTAACATGCCAACATGCATCCAAAGTTCTGTCATTTGCCAGGACCAGAGCTAGGGTTTTTATACTCTGTTTTCTACCCTGAAGAACTGTGTGTTAATTGCTTTGACAAAGGGGGTTGGAATGGGCTGATTGTCTTAACTCTAGGTAACAAAACATTGGTGGGAGTCATGACAGTATCTTAATGTTTGGACAGGTGGGGTTCATAAAGAACGATTTTCATGGGGCATGGTTACAGGATGTTGGTTTCTGATTGCTTCACCTGGCCACTTTCACTCCCTGTTGTCTTCTGAGTTTGGGTCATTTGAGAGGATTATCTCAAATCCGTCAGCATCGGGCTTTCCATCTAATCTTCTTGAACTTATGACCTAACCATGTTTGAGGTCATCCTGACCTGGCAGGATGCTTACAGCCAGTGCCCTTTCCAGCATGTTTTTCAGCCACAAATATGTTCAATTTATATAAAAATGATATTCCCTAAACAATCTCAGGATGGGGTTTGTTGGTTGTGGTAACTATTGCTTCTAGAACAAAATAGATTCTTTACTAAGGTATTGGAGTAATGACAATTAAATAAATAACACAGAATGCATGTGCCCAGAGTGCCTGTATGTCTGAAGCTGCCCTGTAATATGCCAGTCACTCTGCAGGATCATTGGCCCTTTCCAACAGAATAGGCTTTTAAAGGCTTTCTGGTCACACCTCTAACATTTCTGGAAAGTTGGCAACCCAGCAGCCATGTTAATTTATATGTGATAGCCATTTAAAAACAAAACAAAAGCGATGTATGTGAATGAACATATAGAAACATTATGAAACACAGTGGCCAAGACTGGTGAGCTGGCAGCAACAAGGAAGAACAAGTTAGAAGAAAAGCCCTGGGATGACAGGCCAGGAAGGAGACTTACTCTGTCAGACAAGGTAATTGAGTATCCCTGCCTGAGATGACAGCTTCTTAGAATAACAGTAGCCCATATTAATAACTCTAATGACAAAATTTATTTTTCAAATCAGCATGAAATCCAATGCCATCTCAGTCTCTGAGAATTCACCCAGTTATTTGCCTTGCAAGATGAAAGAAATTATGGAATGTGCTGGCTCCAAAATGAAGTCCCTGTCCTGTCAGCATTTTAATGGGTTTCCTGCTCCTGTAGGTTCAAAGAGCAATTATAGGCTCCAGCGAAAGTACAGCAAATGGAAAACAGATTGCCTGACTCTCCCCAAACTCCCAGAAAATAAGCAAGAGGTAGACCCAGGGCCATTTAACCAACGAAAGGGAAGTTTCCCTTCTTTCACTCCTGAGACTGCAGGAAGTTCCTGAAGTAGCTTATTCATGGCTAGAGAAGGAATCCAATGGCCAGACATTTTAGTACACTTTTTTTCAAAGGGGCCAACTGGAGGGTCCATGTAAGGTAAAAGTGCTGCCAAATCACACTAAAGGCAAGTTTATTTGCTTCCTAATGTCATATTTCCCTCATAAATTCTTTGACAGTCAAGGATGTAGCGGTAGCATTCATTGGTTTATCATACGCTCGAGCCAGAATTTTAATTCCAGGAATAAAATGTGGGTTCAGCATAAGGAGGTTGGCTGTGAAAACAAATGACTAGAATGCCAAACAGCAGGTGGTCAATGGTTTAGCCATTTGTTAAAAATTAAAAAATAAAAATGAAGTTCCTTCAAAACATTTTAGTGGAAATGGGAACATTTTAGAAGGCTTCACTATCCAAGAATAAATTTGTCCTGGTTTAATAACAAATTTGTATAATGGTACAAAAGGCTTTAGTCTCGTTTGAAATTTTGAAGTCCTTTTATTCAATCTCCTTACATTTCTGGCTGCCAAGTTTGTATTTACAGGTGGACAAACTAGTGTGTGTGACCATTTCTGCACTATACTGTTAGAGTACTATCATTCCACTTTCAACATTCTTTGGAATTCTGGGATTTGTAGTTTACTGAGGCCAAAGAGCTCTCTGACTGAGAATTCTAAATGCCCCTCCCTAAACTGCAAACCCCAGGATTCCACAGGATATTAAAAGTGGAATAATAGCACTATAACAGTGTAGTGTGGAAATGGCCTGTGTCATAAGTATATCCTAAGCACACATGAGTGTGTTGATAAGTATTTTTAGACGCTAAGCCTGGGATCTAGTCTTGTTCTGTTATTCTCTGATGGAATTCAGACATCTCACTTTCAAACATCCATTTCCACATTATTCCAATGTGTATTTTATGTTCCTTATTGTGTTTCACCCTGTCTTTCTCCTCCGGATTACCTTTACCAAATGTTCCTCTTGCTTTCTCTTCTATCAGCGTTTCATACACCCCGTCAGTTGTTTGCTCTTAATGTGCTTATATGTTATTGTTATTGTTCTGGGTGGACCTTGACTGGCTCTGACAGCCCTACCCATTTCCCAAACCCAACTCACACCTTCACTGCCAGTGATAAATCTATGCCCACTTCACATACACTTCTTCTCACATCTGTGGGAGCAACGGTTATCTTCTGTTCATTATTGTGAGGGAAAGTGGGCATTATAAAATTAGAAAACACCACTGTGCCTTATGTATTATCTTTCTAAGCCTTCTTCCATTGGAGTATACACGAAAGGTCTGCTGTAGTGAGTAGTGCAATTCCACCAAAAAGATGGGGAGGGGGATAAGAATAGATTTCTGTGTCTTTTAAAGGAGGTGGTACCTTAATTCAAGACAAGTTCTAAAATAAACTAAGACCTCTTGAAGAGATTGGGAAGTAAGACAGAACAAAGATGAAGAGAAAGGAGGAGAGGTGTTCAGAATCACTCAGCCAACGGCCTTTCCACACTACATAACTACTGCACTATGATTCCACTTTAACTGATTATGGAATCATGGGATTTGCAGTTTAGGGAGGTATGTTTAGAATTCTCAGCCAGAATGCTCCAGTACCTCCAAAGATTACAAACCTCAGAATTCCAAAGGAGGCAGCCATGGTAGTTAAAGTGAAATCATAGTGCAATAGTTATGTAGTGAAGAAAGGCCCCAAGTCCTGGTGGCTAGAAGCAGGTGGTTAAAAGGAGAAGATGAAAAGGAGCATGTGATGGCCCCACAGGTTTGTTAGGGGTTTCTTTTTCCTCTTTAGCAAGCCTTTTGCTGCATCTGAGGAGCTACACTTTGTTGTCTGCCATGAGGAAATCTCCTCGGAAACTGGAATGCATAAAACATACTCACACAGGCATAGAACTATACAGTGGGGGGTGGGGGTAATGTCATCATGACACCGTGGTCCTTTCTGCACTACACTGTTATAGTGCTATTATTCCACTTTCAACCTCCTGTGGAATTCTGGGGTTTGTAGTTTACTGAGGCCAAAGAGCTCTCTGGCTGAGAATTCTAAAGGCCCCTCCCTAAACGGCAAGCCCCAGGATTCCATAGAGTGTTGAAAGTGGAATAATAGCACTATAACAGTGTAGTGTGGAAAGGTCCCATGTCAGAAAAGGAAGGCCATGTCAAAAAAAAGAAGGGAAAATATTGCCACTCATTTTGAAACAAGGTACAGTTTCTCCAAGGATAGCAATACAAATGTTCCTGTTAGAACACTACAGATCATACTAAGGAAAGTTTGCAGAAGACAAAGAGAGGAAAAATGGAGGAGCTACAGAAGGAGCATATACCAGTAGTCAGAAAAATAACACCAGAAATGGCACACCCATGATGGAAGCAAACTCATCCAAGAAAAGGAACTGCAGTAACCCAAGGCAGTTTAAGTTCACGAAGTTATTCTGGAATGAAAATAGTGCTGGTTGTGAGGGCAATGAAGGCTGAATAAATCAGAAGTAGGTGTGTGTTTTGTAAATTCAGACTAGGAAAACAGATAATACCTCTTGAAATGCCACAGTTCTCCAGTTTGAATTTCCCCTCTGTCCAGACTTAGCTCATTCACTCACTTCTGTAGCCTGCAGCCCTATCAATATTTCAGTGTCCCTGTTTATTGCAGAACTTGCCCCTTCCTCCTGTTAACAGTAGGCTCCTCCTGTGAGGGCACAGGTAGTTACAGCAGAAACAACAACAACAACTGCAGGTATTGTAGTTCATACCATATCTTTGGAGAGGTAAGACCCACTTTTATCTTAGATGAGGTACTAAAATGGACAGAAGAGAATTCTGGAAGTGGGATTGACTGATTAATGCCTCTCTCCATTAATGTAGGGTGCCTTCATACCTAAAGGAGGCAATTGTAAAAAGGCCTCCCTGAATCCCACTGTACTGTATAATTACTGGCCAGTGTCCAGTATCCTGTTTCTAGATAAGATACTGGAGTGTGCAGAGGCCTCTCTGATCAATTGAGTTCCTAAATGAGATGCATTATCCAGGTCCTAATTTCTGTTTGTCTTCAGACTCAGGACAGAAATTGGTTAATGACCTTCACTGGGAACTGGATAGGGGGGGGTGTTGTTATTGGTTCTACTAGACCTCTGAATAGCTTTTGATATCATTGACTGTGGTACCCTTCTGGACGATCTTGCTGGGGTGGCTCTATTCCTACAGTGGCTCCATTCCTTTATAGAAAGACAAGCCCAGAATATAGTGCTGGGTGACTCCAGCTATTCACCTGTGGAGTCCCACAAGGTTCTGTTATGTCCACCATGATACTTAATAGCCATATGAAGCCATTATGAGAAGCCATCCAGAGTTTGGGGGTTTGGTGTCAACAGTATTCTCATAACACCTAACCCTATTTCTCCTTTTTACCTCCAGCCAAAAGGCAGTTGAGCTAACAGAGTGTAACCTGTGCTGTATGGGATTATACTGACCTCAAGACACAGGTTTGCAGTTTAGTTTACTCCTTGATTCAGTGGTGAACCTGGATGCTCAGGTTTCAGCAGTGGCAAAGAGTGCATTTGTACAACCTAAACTAGTGCATCAACTGTCTCTGTTCCTAGAGACTTCTGGTCCAGCTACAATGACACATACCTTGGTTACATCCTATTTGGATTATTGTAATGTGCTCTGGATGGCATCCTGTTGGTTAGTTCCAACTAGAATTTTGTTGTTGTTTGCTTTCAAGTCATTTCCAATTTATGGCAACTCCAAGACAAAACTATTGCGAGGTTTTCTTCCTCAAATTTGTTCAGAGAGGATTTGCCATTGCCTTCCTCTGAGAATGTGAGTGTGACTCATCCAAGGTCACCCAGTAGGTTTCCATGGCTGAGCAAGGACTCAGACTATGGTCTCCAGAGTCCTATTCCAACATGCAAACTTGTCAGAGTCCAACTGCCTGCCTGTTCCTCTCTGCCAGCAAAGAAGGGAAGGCAAAGGTACTTGCCCCAGAAGGAAGAGGAGGCAGATGAGAGTGTCCAGCACAAACAACTAATGAAAACAGTGAGCCTAGCTGAGTCAAGGTCTGATCCAAAAGATCCAGGAAGCTGAAAGTCCATCCAGTGGGGTCAAGGGAGCCAGAGCACAAGGACCCAAAGGCTTACATAATAATTTGCTACAAGCAAACAGCAAGCCACGCTGACAGACTTAAATAGCTACTAAAAACAAGTGTTACTTGTCATTGTTTCCTTAATCTAGCCAACGCAGCTTCCCTCTGAGCTGCCCGTTTCAGCTGCCTCTGTGATTGGAGACTGAGGGGCACAGGTGACTGTAATTCCTCCAAATCACTGCTGGTTCCCTCTCCCGCTGGAGCAACTCTGCCTCCGCTTGTCTTTCAGCTGATGGGGATGTGTGCAAGCTGGTTTGGTCAATCACTGGCTCTATTCCTGGCACAATCAGTTGCTCATTAACCTCAGAGCCATCATCTATCACAAAACCACTGCACAACACTGGCTCTACTCTCTAGAGTAGACTCATTCAGTCAATTGTTGAATAATGAGTCAACACATTGATCTAATGGCACAATGGGACTGTTCTGCTAAAAACTGAAAGAGAATACAGGATTCCACAGGGAACTGCCCTTCAATAATGTTTGGAAACATCAGCTATTCCATAGAGCTGCAGCCGTAATGGTAACTGACTTACAAAAAGTACGGGACTTCCTTGCTACAGCAGCCACACTGACTCCCAGGCCGTTTCCACACTACACTGTTAATAGTGCTGTTATTCCACTTTCAACATCCTGTGGAGTTCTGGGGTTTGTAGTTTACTGAGGCCAAACAGCTCTCTGGCTGAGAATTCTAAAGGCCCCTCCCTAAACTGCAAACCCCAGAATTCCATAGGATGTTGAAAGTGGCATAATAGCACTATAACAGTGTAGTGTGGAAATGGCCCCAGATTGTTTCAAAACACAGGGGTCTTCTCTGGGTCTGGGCTATCTGCCTGAGCAGTAAGATCTTTGAGAAAGGTACTTCTTCACTCCCACCATCCCCGCAGGTACAATTAATACATGAGAGAAGGAGTTCTACGTGACTGTTTCTTCTTAGGTTCTGGAATTCCCTTCGTGGTTGCCTTTTTGTTATCCTTCTGTCAGCAGGTGAAGACCTTTTTATTCTAGCACACTCTGGGGAACTGATTATTTTATAAGAAAGAGGCATTCCATAGTGGGCTGTACTACTTTCATCCTTTGCTTTTCAATCAGTGTTTTAAATTGCCTTAATTCTATAGGCAGTTCAATATTACATTAACCTCAACTTTTTGGATGGCTTTAGGTATATGTGCTTTTAATTGTATTTTTTTTTAAAATGTTGTAAGCTGCCATGAGTTCCCACTTTGTGGGAAACACAGGGTATAAATAAAGGAATAGAAGGGAATGGAATAGAATATTGCATGTGGAGGAGCACACCGATCTGTTTCTTAAACTACTAAGTCTTAAGTTTCTGTGAGAGTGCTTTTGCCTTTATTCTGTACAAACTGCAGAAAAGGATTTTTTTTTTCAAAAAGGCAGAAAAGTGTGGGTTGGAATTAATGGGAAATGGCATGTGTTCTGGGAAAAATGAACTGGCTTTTAAAACTCTTGGACACAGTACAAAGAGCCAATCATTCAGTGAAGCCTTTCCTCGTCTGTTGAAGATTATAATGACTGAATGGAAAAAAAACATATGTGTGCCCAAACTCTGACTGAAAGGTGGCAAACACTCTAGAGAGGAGGATTTGTGATTAAATTGATTGAACTTGCCAGGCAATGCTCAAGATGGTATATATTCCATGCATCTATGCTTCTGCGGATTTGTCATTCAAAAACAATATAGATTGCCAGATGACTTTAAAAACAGAAGAAACTATGCATCCAGTAAACACATATTTGCTCAACTGAGCACTGCCTTCCAATCAGAAATTGGTTTGTTTTCAGTTACAGTACATACACAGCTGTGATTGTGCCCTTTCAGTATCTGTGTGTGGATCCTGTAGGATAGACTGTCTGTATAATTGCTGTTTATAATTATTTTTACCCTTCCTCTGAAAAGCTCAGAGCAGTCTTTTAGTCTCACATAAGCCTTGTTTGCCAAGTACCTTGAAGGTAAAATTATTTGCATCTGCCACAACCTAGATGCAACCAGTTATTCAGTAAAGTTAGTGGAAAAGTCTATAAGATCATCTGGTCCTATTTTAAGGAATGCATTCCAATTATTGCAGCCTGGGGCCAAACTCTGAGCAAAATAACACATTCTCACAAATAGGCTTTTTTAAAAGCATGCTTAAACTAAACTATTCTGAAGAGAATACCAAATACCTTTTTCTTGTTGAAAATCTCCCCCCATCCCCATCCAAGCTGCTATTTGCCTCCAAAGATTGTGTGTACTGCTAGAAGAATTGCATGCTACTCCTAACTTTATAAGGTGGGGCAGGTGCCTATCAGTAATGCTACTCACACAGTGCCCCTTTGTGTCCTCTATCTCTGGGGTTAAGAGGGGTGATTCCCAGAGCTTGTTTGAGGGAGAGGTGGCTCCTAGCTTCAGACATCTCATACAGCAAACAGATGTCTTGCTTTCCTCTTTTATTCTCAATCCATTCTCAAGTTACAAGGAACCTGGAGCCTGTTTCACATTGTACAATTAGAGTATTATGATTCCACTTTAACTAACATGACAACATCCCATGATATCCAGCGATTTGCATTTGGTTGACTGACCAAACCCAAAGGGTGCTCACCAATGGCTGCTTTTCATCCTGAGAGAAATGACTAGTGGGGTGCCACAGGGTTCTGTCCTGGGCCCAGTGCTATTCGACATCTTCATCAGTGACTTGGATGAAGGAGTGGAGGGCATGCTGATCAAATTTGCAGATGATACCAAATTGGGAGGGGTTGCTAATACACCAGAGGACAGGATCAAATTTCAAAATCACCTTGACAGATTGGAGTAGCTAACAAAATGATTTTCAACAGAGAGAAATGTAAGGTCCTGCACCTAGGCAGAAAAAATGGAAGGCACAAATATAGGATGGGGGACACATGGCTGGATAGCAGTACATGTGAAAGGGATCTAGGAGTCTTGGTAGATCCCAAGCTGAACATGAGTCAGCAGTGTGATGCAGCAGCCAAGAAAGCCAATGTGATTCCTGGTTGTATCAATAGGAGTATGGTGTCTAGATCGAGGGAGGTAATGGTATCACTCTATTCTGCATTGGTTAGGCCTCATTTGGAATACTGTGTCCAGTTCTGGGCACCTCAATTCAAGAAGGATGTTGACAAGCTGGAACGTGTCCAGAGGAGTGCGACCAAAATGGTGAGAGGCCTGGAGGCCATGCCCTATGAGGATAGACTTAGAGAGCCAGGTATGTTTAGTCTGCAGAAGAGAAGGTTAAGAGTGGACATGATAGCCATGTTTAAATATTTGAAGGGATGTCATGTTGAGGAGGGAGTGGGCTTGTTCTCTGCCGCTCCAGAGACTAGGACAAGGAGCAATGGATTCAAGCTGCAGGAAAAGAGATTCCATTTGAACCTCAGGAAGAACTTCCTGACGGTCAGAGCTGTCTGGCAGTGGAATATGCTGCCTCGGATTGTGATAGAGTCTTCTTCTTTGGAGGTTTTTAAGCAGAGGCTGGATGGCCATCTGTTGGGAATGCTTTGATGGGTGTTCCTGCATAGCAGGGGGTTGGACTCGATAGCCCCTGGGGTCTCTTCCAATTCTATGATTCTAAGTCACTCTTTTCATCTTCTGAGGATAGGAAATAAAGCTAAGTAGGTGCTCATTACAAGTACATGGCTTTAGTATAGCAGGAGGGAGACTGCTTTAAAAAAAATATTAGGGCCCTTCTGCACTGCTCGATAATGCTATAGAGCTCAGTGAAGATCTCGAACAGGAGATGGTAAAACTCTCAAATCTAAGTGTTTTAGCCTGGGCTGTGAGGAGAATCAATAATAGAATCTACATTTTCTGTTTGTTTTTTTTCTTCTTAATAACTATATCAAAACATCTGCTTTGATTTTGATACTTTCCCATAACCAAAAGCATGAAAGAGATTATGAGCAAAACTGTTGTTATTTGAGGCATTTTGGTTTATGGTTTTTCTAAGAATTCTAACTAAATTTTAACTGCAATTCATTGGAGAGTTCCTTTCTAATTTTAGCCTTTGCCTTAATGTTACAAAGTATGATCTTCAGGACCAAGGGTTATTTTTATAAATTTCCACTGCAGAATTTTTTTTATATATGTATATAAAACCTCGTGATTCAATAACTTAAAATTATTTTGCTGTTTTTTGAAAGAAGTTAAACAGCAGACTCAAGTTAATTGTTGTCTGACTGGGATGCCAGACTTTAGGTTGATTGGAATGCCAGTCCCTGCATTCAACCAGAAAACATTTTTCGCCTCGTGCTTTGGGAATCACACACAAGACATCAAGTACTTTTGGCACTTCATGGGCATTGTGGTTACTAATACTGTTGGCTGATTCCTGAAGTGATGTCATTCCTTCTGCCTAACTCTGCAGGAAGAACAACATATTGTTGGGCCAATGCTCACCAAGCCTTTGTTTGGTTGGGCAAAATCATCTTAGCTCCTTTGAGCTGAAGACAAGCATCTTCCTCTTACCTAACCACAGTCGGCTTTCTGAATCCAGCTGGTCTCCATTCTCGTTGTGCAACACCTGACGCTCAGATTCCAAGACTAATCTCTCACGGCTTCCACTGAAGTCTGGAAATCGCTTTATGTTTGTTTATTTCTGTCTAGAAGTCAGCCTGTTACCAACAGTTTATATTATTATTATTATTTTATTCATTTATATCCTGCCTTTCTCCTAACACTAGGACTCAAGTCAGATAAACATTAAAACAATACAAATTAAAACATTCATAAAAATATAAGTATAAAATTTAAAAAACAATTTATAAAGTTAAAACATTATACTTTAAAAATATTAAATATATTAAAATATTTTAAAAAACTGTACCAACCTTAAAAACAGAACCACACAGCATTAAAAACTCAAACCTAGTCAATGTATAAAAGCCTGATGGCCCAAAAATATTTTAATCTGCCAGTGAAAGGAGAGCAAGGATGAAACCATCCTGGCCTCTCTATGGAAAGTGTTCCAAAGTCTGGGAGCAGCCACCAAAAAGGCCCTCTCCTTTATTCCCACCGAACATGCCTGAGAGGGTGGTGGGACAGAGACAAGAGCCTCTCCATTGGGCTCATAAAGGTAGATAACCTGAGCCCAAGTCATTTAGGGCTTTACAGGTCAAGACCAGCACTTTGAATTGTGCCTGGAAACAGACCGGCAGCCAGTGCTTCAGTTTGATTGCCCTCATCCAGTCCATTACAGCTGCCAGACACCAGTTTAGCACAGGAACAGCTTCCTTGAAATTAGGTGGAAAGGAGTAACAGAGTTGGGTATCATCAGCATACTGGTGAAACCTGACCCCAAAACTCCAGACGACCTCCCCCAGCAGTTCCATGTAGATGTTAAATAGGATGGGGACAAGATTGAATGCTGGGGGACTCCACAGGCCAATGGCCAAGGAATTGAACAGGAATCCCCCAGCACCACCCTCTGAGAGCACTTCTCCAAAACAGAACAGAACCATTGTAGAACAGTACTTCTCAAGCCCCATCCCAGCAAGGTGATTCAGAAGGATACCATGATCGAAGGTATTGAAAGCCACTTAGAGGTCTAGCAGAACCAACAGACACACACTCTCCCTGTTCAGTTCCCTGGATAGGTCATCCACCAAGGTGACCAAAACTGTCTCTGTCCCATTACCAAATCTGAAACCAGGCTGAAATGGATCTAGATAATCTACCTCATCCAGGAACCCCTGGAACTGAGAAATTACCACATGCTCTGCTACCTTGCCCAAAAATGGAAACTGGAGTCCAGACTATAGTTATGTAATATAGTAGCATCCAGGGAAGTTTTTTTCAGAAGAGGTCTTACCACAGTCTCCTTCAGGCCACATGGGACCCTGCCTTATTGTAAAGAGGCATTGATCACTTCTCTTACCCACTCAGCCAGTCCCCCTCTGGCCTGTTTAATTAACCAAGAAGTGCAAGGATCTAGCGCACATGTGGTGGCTTTAACTTCTCCAAGGATCCTGTCTACATCCTCAGGCTATAGAAACTGAAAACTATCCATCAACACTGGACAAGCAAGGACCAAAGTTATATTCACCAGAACTGTATCCGCTCTGGCAGCTGAGTCAGAGCAATTCTGAGCAATTTTGTCTGAGAAATGGTGGAGAAGTTCTTCGCAGCAAGCAGTTGAGTGGCTTACACTTTCCTTAGAGCCACGTCTTAACAGATAACAGATCCTTGACCACTCAAAACAACTCTGCTGAATGGTTGTGTGTAACTGCAATAGTGTTAGCTTGGAAAGCCTGTTTTGCTACCTTTAATATCCCACCATAAGCCTTCAGTTAGATTTTAGCCTGTTTTCAATCAGATTCACTCTGAGTTTTCTGCCAGTGTCACTCTAGTCTCCATCTTGTTCATTCCATTGTTGCCAGCTCCTTAGAAGACCAGGAGTCTGATTTACCTCCACTCCATGAGAAGGGACACTTAGGAGTGATCATGTCTACTGCTCCGGTCATTTCCCCATTTCAGAGATCAACTAGAGCTTCAAAATGATTGCCTGCCAAGGCAGCAGTAAATTCCTCAAGAGCCATCAGAAATGTATCCAGATCCATAAGCCTCCTGGGGCAGACCACCTTGGTGGGTCCCCCACCCCTGCAGAGGCTCTGAGTCCCACCAAGTCTAAACCTGATCAGAAGTGATCTGTCTAAGACACAGTAGAAAGCTTCTCCATTCCCACATCACTGCCAAGGTCTAGAGTGTACCCAGCAGCATGAGTGGGGCCAGATACCACATGTTTGCTTTCTGCACCACTTCATTTTTCTTGTCTTTTCCAATTTAATGGATGTAGAACTTCTAGCATCTCTAACTTAGCTGAACACCAGCATCATGCGTTCTCAGTTGCCGAGTCTACCTACCCTAGCAGATCCTATCTATCACTGCTCCAGATGTGATTTTTAAAGTGACAGGCAAGACTTGTGTGTCAAGTGATTTGCAGGAAAGACACAGGCATTCCCTGGGCATTTTTCAGGTCCCTTTGCTATATACATTAGCAGAGTTAAGATATAGGCCATTTCCACATGGAAATCGCCCTGTGCCAGTACTTACCGGACCTTTGGGCTCAATGCTTGGGTCCAGGCTGGTCCAGAGCAGTGCATGGCTGCTGCTCCACACTGCTCCAGGAATGAAAATGGCAGCTTCCGGTTGGTGGAGGCTCTCTACCAACTGCTGAAGCTCGCCAGCCTAAAGCCTGCCCCTGGCAGATCGCAGGCTCACACTGGTGCGAGACTGCAAATCTGCACCGGAGCACAGGAACAGAGTGGCACGCTCCATGCGTTTGAAAGACCTCTTTCAAGCAGTCTCTCAAAAGCACGCTGGATGACCACTTCGGGTCACTTGGGAGCAGGCTGAGGTGCGGATCTACAGTAAGTAGGTCCGACCCAGTCCGCTCCCATGTGCAGATGTCCTCTCTGGAGGACGCTCTGCACTGTTTCTTTAAGTCCATGCAGAAATGGCCATAGTTGACCTTCTCCATCTATAGCATTTCTCTAGGAGACCCAATATGTCTGCCCAACTTACACCCTTTCCACACTCTACTTTTGTCCTGGGGGCATCCAGTGACAATGGTGGAAGCAGGTCATCTGGGAGGGGAGCACAGTGGAGCGCTCCCCTCCGCACCAGCTGCCTCCAGGAATCAGGATGGCCACACCTCTTCCTGCTACAGAACAGCCAGGTACTCTCCCAGGCTTTGCTGGGGCAGACAGTGCATCCATTGCACTTCCAGGGCCTCCACAGACAAGATAAGTGCAGGCACATGGTGGGAGGGTGACGCAATTGCCAGTCATTGATGGGGAAAACCTGTCAATGATTTTCAGTGTGATTGTGCTGCCTGGAGATGAGAGAAGGACAGGATTGGGACAACGTCATGCATAAGTGTCATCCTGGTCTTGTCCTTCTCCTGTCCCCATGATGGGTTGGGTGCATCAAGCAGAAAAGGCCTTAGAGTTATCAGACTGAGTACAGGACATGTTTACTGTAACTTTAATAGTTAGCAGATCCTGCACCAGGAATACATAATGGAAAGTTCCATAAAGTTTTGACAGGCAGAACTATGGCATGTCTCCTCCTCCACTCCTCCAAAGCCCACTGATTTAGCTGACCCTCCATATCTGTTTATTAGTTGGTGGAAGGCCAGGGGCGCAACAGAGAAGCATCCAGCTCCATTCCTCTATGCGGATGCACAGCATCTTCAGCCCCATATTGCATGAAACCAGCTAGGAACAATAAGGACAAAGTTCAGTGTTTCTCTCCTCCCCTCTCTCTAGTTTCCACCACCTATAAAAAGCTGTGTTAGTCAGGGCTAAATCAGCTAGAAGGTGGATTTGCAGAAGGAAACATGCTGTAGTTCCACCGGATGGAACCTTGCAGTAAATCCTCCTGATCTAGGATCTGCTAACTGTTAAAGCTACATTAATCCAATCCCATATTCAGCCTGATAACACTAGCTGTACATATACATTGTTAAAGGCTTATTGTCTTCAATCCTATTGGTAGATCCACTGAATCAATGAGATTTACATAAATTATTCACCATCCAATAACTTATTCAATAAGTACTCTAGCTGTGATTACCATATACCAAGGGCCGTATAGCTCTTTATTTTATTCTGAAATAAATGGCATAGAAGCTTTGGGGTTTTATTTTCCTTCCTTCCTTCCTTCCTTCCTTCCTTCCTTCCTTCCTTCCTTCCTTCCTTCCTTCCTTCCTTCCTTCCTTCCTTCCTGTGTTCTCTCCCAGCACTTCTAATGTTGTACATTCAGTTTTCTCCTTCTCACTTTGGCCCACCATCTTCACCAATCCAGCCTTCACCAATCTGGTGCCTTCCTAATGTGTTAATTGCAATACTAGGAATGATGGGGTTGTAATCCATTTGGTAAGCTCAGGCTTGAAGAAGGCTAGTCTGCCTCAGAAGGATCAAGTCTCCCTGGCACTAATCACCTTCTAGCTAAAATTTTCAAATTCAACATGAGAAGCTTTTAATATTTGCCGGGAAGGGAAATTTCTCACAGTTACCACTGTTGCTCTCACAGGGCTAAAATGAAGTGAGTAGCTGTACCTCCTAAATTGTTCCTTTCTGTTCAGCTCGTACAAGTACATCATCCATGCCTTATTTTGTATTTTCTTTTACTTTCAGCACTACAACTCCTAACCACAGAGCAGAATATCCATTCAGTTTGTCTTCTGAGAATGTCAGTGTGACAAGCCTTTGCCTGTGTGTCATGACAACCTCATGGGCTGCTGGGGTTGTGCTTTTAACAATGTAGAAGTGCAGTCTAAAAGTGTGTTTTTGCAAAACTCTCCAAGCCCACATTCTGAACGTATAGTGTCCTTCCATGCTTGACTGGTGCTCTTTTCCTGAAGGCACGTGCACACACTCCCACAGTCCACAAGAGTCGGTTCTGAGGTTTCCTTTAATGATGAGAAACACATGTTTTGGGACAAATTACTGTTACAAAATCCTTAGAGAAAATAAGTTCTTGTGAGTCATTGCAAGCAGCCCCATTGTCTCCTTCTGAATCACGCCTATGTGAGGGATTCCTCTGCTGACTTCAGAGGATCTATATGCAAGGCAGGCACTCCGTGGGCTGAAACCCTACAGACTTGCTCCAAGTGCTTTTTTCTTGGCTTTTAAAGATTTTTCTCATGGAGTCTGTTGACTGGGTGACTCAGAGAGCTGACACTATGGACTGATGTCACTTCTTGTACCAGGGCTTCCAGACCTGAGGAAGAACTGATGGAAATACCAGAAGAAAACATTGTAAATTTTATTTTAAAGAAAATTTAAACTTTCATTAACAAGTAGAATCATAGAATCGAAGAATCACACAAGGTGCATAATTCACAGTTTCAGTGTCTTTGGTTTGTTCCTCTTTTGATGTGTTTCTTTTACAAAGGAGGTCATTAACAGATTTTTTTGAGCCCTGGTGGCGCAGTGGTTAACTGCCAGTACTATAGCCACAACATTGTGTGTTCGATCTTGCAGGGCTCCAGGATGACTCGGCCTTCCATCCTTCTACAGGTTGGTAAAATGAGTACCCAGCTTGTTGGGGGCAATTAGCTTAAAACATTGTAAACTGCTTAGGGAGTGCTTAGCACTGGTAAGCAGTATAGAAATGTAACTGCTACATTGCTATATTAATAGAAGCAACATTTTTCAGATGATCTCTCACCAGGAGAACGACAGAAGATAAACAACTTCATGTGAGAAGACCCACCAAAGGAGCTTTTATCCTGCTGTAATTGCCGTTTACCCGCTTTGTGTGATAAACTCTTGAGTGTCTCACCATTTTTCCATAAGAGGAAATAATAAGAAACATTCTGTTGGTCTGGATGGGGAACATGTTGCCTCTAGATGCTGTTGAATTCAGCTCCTGTCAGCCGTAGCTGGCTTAGCCAATGATATCCAAAGAGTTGCACTTTCCCCATCCCTGCTGTGGGCAACAAGGCTCCAGGCCTGCAGCCTATGATAGATCTGGCAGGATCATTGTAGCTTGTTGTTATTAGCTGTCAAATCAACTTTGACTTGTGGCATCCTTATGAATGAGAGACCTCAAAGAGGACATCAACTGCCCTGCTCAGGTCTTGCAAACCCCGAACTGGGACTTCCTTGATTGAATCAATTGACCTGTAACACAGTCTCCCATTTTTCCCAGTGCCTTCTACTTTGCCAAGCATTATCATCTCCTCCAGTGAGTTAGATTGTCTCATGATTTGTCCAAAGCCTCAGTTTAGTCATTCTGCCTTTTAGTGAGACTTTCAGCCTGATTTATTCTAGGACCCATTTGTTTGTCTTTTTAGCAGCCTGTCTCCTCTAGCTTGCTGTTGTTGTTACATGCCTTCAAGTTGTTTCCAACTTATGGTGGCCTTAAGGTGAACCTATCACCAAGTTTTTTGGCAAGATATGTTCAGAGGGGGGTGCCTTCTGATGCTGAGAAAGTGTGACTTACCCAAGGTCACCCAGTGGTTTTCCATGGCTGAGTGCAGATTTTAGCCCTGGTCTCCAGAGGTGTAGTCCAGCATTCAAACCACAACACTATGCTGATTCTATCTCCTTTAGTACCACATTTCATATGCCTTGATTTTCTTCTTGCCAACTTTATTTACGTCCAGGTTTTATAGACATACATAGAAATCAGAAATACTATGGCCTAGATGATTCTGACTTTAGTATCTACTGATATATCTTTATACTCAAGGATCTTTTCTAGTTTCTTCATAGCTGCCATTCCAAGTCCTAGTCTTCTGATTTCTTGTCTGCAGTCTCCATTTTGATTAATGACTGAACCAAAGTATGCAAAATCCTTAATTATTTTAATGTCTTCATTACCCACTTTAAAATTATATAAATAATCTGTGGTCATTATTTTGTTTTCTTAATCATGTAGCTGCAAGATTTTTATTCCAAAAGAAGCATAGCCTGCAGACCACCTCATAACAGAGCTAAAGCTGATTAAAGGTTACAAATGCAGTTTGTCTTTAAATGCACTTATAAAATAGATGATAAGCCAACTGCTCTTGCCTTTTTTCTTCTGGTATTTTCATTAACCACACCCCTAGTGGCTGACATGGAGGGCGGGGTGGAATGTTGGAATACTCTAGTAGAAATTGCATCTACTTTGCCTCTTGTTTTATAAGGGCATTTTAATTACTTTCTCCAGGTTCCAATGTGGCAGCTCTACTATTTCACTGGGCTCCTTCCAGTACTACTGCATTCCCAAGAGTCTCTGAGTCTCACTCTGACCAATATCTTGTGTTACATACTGAAGATTTTTGCATGAAGTTGTGTTATACCCAGTCAAATTATTGGTCCATTTAGCTCAGTACTGGCTTCAGTTCTCCAGGGGTTCAGGCAGGAGTCTTTTGTATCTGAGAGGCATTGAGGATTAGACTTTTGAGTTAAAAGCATGTGCTCTTCACCCAAGCTACTACTGTTCTATTAAGTTACACATTTAAGAATCACATGCATACTACTAGGGTTGCAAGGCAAACCTGCAGAGAATTCCCCATCCTTTTAACAGACACAACTGTAACACATGAGTACACCTTTAACTAGATTTCTGGACCACAGCTCTCACAGTCCATTACCACTAGTCATGGTAGATAGGCCTGATGGGAGTTGTAGGCAAGAACATCTGGATTTCACACTCCTACCATAAAAAGAGGATGAAGCTCTCACTAGTCCTGTCCTGCATTTGCAATAAGGATTTCTAGAGGGAGTGGGAAATGTGTGGGTTCCATATAATACAATTCTCATCTGTCCTAGCCAGGAGTTACCCATCTTTACTTGCTTGAGTAGAAGCATAACAGTGACCACCTGCTTTCTTTATTCATGGTAATATAACAAAGGGATCATTTTGCTCATATTCATTATGAGCATGGCCTCTTGCGAGAAGAGACTTATGCTAATCAACACAAAATTTGACATGCATCAATCCATCACTTTCTTTTATTCTTTGCCCTCAAATCTCCATCTATTACAGCTGATCTGCTTTTCTAGCAGAGATATAACCATCTGGAATTAGAACTGAGGCCTTGTTCACATAGTCCCATTTTTAATAGGGTAACTTGAACCTCTCTGTACCATTCCTAGGATATGGTTCACTGGATGTTGTTGGCTGCCTGTTACATTTTCCAGTAATGGAAATATCATACCCACTGCAGACATCATACAGGGTGGGTGCAGCCATGCCTATAACATGATGCAAACCAGTCACCTAATCATGCTGAAATTGCAAGTGCAAATTGTGAGGAGGAAAAATATAGTCATGCTAGCTTCTTGGATACAAAGGACCCTCTGCCCCAATGTTGGCTGCATGTTGTACAAATAAGTCAGAGAACAGGTCAAGGAATGTACCCCATGTTTGATGCTCAATCAGGAGATTCATATACAATATCTCTTTTTTGCCTGGTCCAAAAACAGAGACAGCTCTCAAATGAATCTATTGCCAAATGTCCACTTCTCCCAATTATGGGTAACTTAATTATTCAGTTAAATTTCTTCAGGGAAAATCTTAAGGGAACCTGGCTGGAGAGCACGCACCCCTACCCCAAGCATCCACAATACTCAGGTAGTACACACACTGTTTCAGGTTTGTAGGATGGAAACTGACAGAATCGGACAGACTCTACTATCCAGGGAAACATTTATTTTTCCTTTAAATAAGTAGGTTATTTTGAAGTAGTCTCAGGCTAGGACCTTTCTTTCCTCAGGTCAAAAGTAGACAGAGGTACTCGCAGCTATTTTTGGTTCCTCTCATGAAGTACAACTCATTCAGAAATATATTTAGTCACTCTTTCATATCATCAGGAGTACAAGTAAAAATGGTGAGCATTTCTTCCATGAAATTCCTTAAGTTAACTTAACTTAGGCTTCATGTGATATGGATGGTGGAAGATTATTATTTTGTTTTTTGAAGAGAGATTGATTAGGAGAGCAGATGGAATACCAGGTAATATAATACCATTTATTCAGTCAGCATCTGTTGATAAAAAATAATCCAAATGTTCAAGCTGTATAGCAAACTGATGCTGTTGTTCTTATAAAATGGAAGACATGTGCATCCATTTATTTTCAAACAAGAAATCTAATGGCTATACTTGCCACAGCAAAATACATGTTTTATAAAACATACAGCAAGGCATTTTAGTTTTGCATTAGGGCTGAAAAAAGGAGAACTATGGCACTTATACTTGAAGCACTCCATTGTAACTCTGGGTAGAGGGGACGATGAAGTAGAAGGGATGAGGACAATGCATTCAGCTACTTGTTCTGTCGCAGATTTCTCCATCCTTTCACAGTAAAGCCTCTTGAGATTATTTATCTTCCCTAAGCATCTGATTTTTCCTCTTCATTGCCAGACTATTGTTTTCTTTCTCTATCTTTCTGTGTCCTCCTTTCATTCCTACTACTGAGCAGCAACCCTTGGTTAAAGCCTCCAGAAAATATGAGATTGTCATATCTTATCAAATAATTCTTAAGGTAAACAAGTAAGTGAAAATGCAGAATTTCTGAAGGCCAGATGAGATACAACACTGAGAACATGCAACAGGTTCTTTGGTTAAAGTAAGTGAGGGAGGATTTATATCAGAATTTTGATTACTCTGAGTCCATTTTTAAAAAAAACCACAGCCATGCCAATTCCCTGAATTAAATCTGCCACCCCCAAAGCTGCTAGTTACAGAGGGACAAGACAAAGAACAAATGTACCTGTCTTTACTGTCCCCTTGGCAACTAATTGTCTTGAGGGTGAGGTATATTGTAGTTTTGCCCTTTAATGTGTTGATTCTAGGTTTGCACACACACACACGCACGCACACACTTCATCAGCTGGCAAAATGTTGGATCCCATGGTAGTGGGATTGCATGCTCCTGTGAAGCAAGAAGTTGTGCTTATTGTAGCACTGCTGCTGGTATGGTCTCCCATATCAGAAAGGGTTTTGTTAAGAAGCCAGACTGAATGTGCCAAACAGCTAGTGGACTGTTGCAGTGTGTGGGGGCAACACTGCCTGAGGATCTCAGAAACAACAACAGTGGCACCATAGCTAACACTTGTTAGTATTGTGCAGAAGGAGTCACAGTAAACCCCTTTTGAATGTCTTTTACCCTGAAAACTCTATGATGAGGCAATCCAAAATGAAACAAGAAATAGTGCCAGCAGATAAGACTCCCAGGTTGGATGGCACTCAACAAGCTACTGGGGAAAAGCAGAGGACAATTATGAGTAGCACTCTTGCTAATGATGCAACTGGACTCAAGACAAAAGGATGTCCAGCTGTTTACGTGCTCAGAGGGGAAAGGAAAGTCTAAAGCTGCACAACACATATTATAGGAACATGGAATGTGAGAAGCATGAATCATGGAAGCTGGACATAGTAAAACAAGAAATGGAACATATACAAATTGCAGTATTTGAGGTGAGTGAGCTAAAGTAGACAGGACATTTTGAGTAAGATAATTACACAGTGTTTTTACACAGGAAATGAAAATCTAAGAAGAAATGGGATGGCATTTATAGAGATATAACAAAAGGAGCCAAAGGACACAAATCAAAGTTTGATTGCATCATGTCAATAAGATCTCAGGGAAACCCATCAATGTAACCATAATCCAAGTTTATGCTCCAACTACAGGGACAGAAAGAAGAAGAAATGGAAAGATTCCATGCAGAGTAGAATCAAAGATTGTAGGAAAATTTGACCCAGAATAAAGAAATGAAACAGGAGATTGATTGACTGAATTTTGCAGGGCTAGCAGTTTGTTCATCATAAACTGATTCTTCAAGCAGCACAAGAAACAACTGTATACAAGGACATCACCTGATGACCTATATAGAAATCAAATAGACTACTTAATCAGAAGCAGAAGATGGAAAAGCTCAATTACCTCTGTAAAAACAAGACTAAGAGCAGACTGAAGCACAGACCATGAACTAGTAATAGCAACAGTTAGAATAAAGCTAGACCATAAACCAACCATCATGCTGAAAAACAACCTGAAGAACATCAAAGAGCCTAATTTACTAGGAGCCAGAAGAACTCTGGATTGAAGCCAGGGACAGTGTTAGGGAGGAATGCCAAAAGGTACTATCTGTAGCCAAAAAGAAAGAGAAGCCTCAATGGATGACAGTAGAAACTCTTCAAGCAGTTAAGGACAGATGAGAAGGAAAAGAAAAAGGTGAAAGAAATAGAGTCAGAACCCTGAATGCAACTGTCCAACAACTTATGCACAGGGATAAGAAGAACTACTACAATAATCAATGCAGAGAATAGAAAATGACAACAAAAAATGAAGAACAAGTGACCTTTTCTACAAGAACTGAGAAATCAATGGAAAATTTGAACCAGGAGTGGGGATGCTCTGTGACCAGCAAGGGAATGTGTTACATGACCAAGTAGAAGCAAAAAGATTATGAAAATAATATACAGCAGAAGTGTATAAAAGAGATGAAAGGATGACAGATTCATTCAAGGACACACTATATGAAGATAAACCACTGATTTTAGAAAAAGAAGTGAAAGCAGAACTCAGAGCACTTGGGAGAAAGAGATCACCAGGAATAAATGGCATACCAATAATGCTGCTCCAATCTACAGAGACAGAGACAGAATCTACTCTAATTCTAACTAAAATCCACCAACAAATATGGAAAGCAAAAGAATGGTCCATGGATTAAAAATGCTCTCTATATATTCCAGTCCCCAACAAAGGGGACACCAGGTATTGCAGTAACCATAGGACCATTGCGTTAATTTCCAATGCAAGCAAAATCATACTCAACATTCAATAACAAAGACTTCTACCATATATGGAGCGGAAGAGGCACGGGATCATATTGCAAAATTACATTGGATGATGGAGTGCACCAAAAAATTTCCAAGGAAAATCAGCCTGTGCCTCATAGAGTATAGCAAACCCTTGAATTGTGTAGATCTTGAGAAACTATGGATCACTTTTAAAGCAATGGATGCCACAACATTTGATTGTTCTGATGAACAACCTGTATGCAGGACAAGTGACTACTGTTAGGACAGAATACAGAGCAACAGAATGGTTTCCAATCAGCGGGGGTAGGGGACAGTTAATGTTGCATTTTATCACCCTATTGGTATAACTAGTGTGCTGAACATATACATAAAGCAGGATTAGACTCAGAGGAAGGAGGTGTGAAAACTGGAGGAAGGAACATTAACAACTTAAGATATGCAAACGACAACATCATAAAATAGCAAGACTTGGAATGATGACTGAAGAAAGTTAAGGCAGAAAGGCAAGTCTACAGTTAAACATTAAAAAAACAGAAATGAAGACCACAGATGATTTACGTATCCTTCAAGGAGACAATGAAGACATTGAAATAGTTCAAGATATTCCATATCTTGGCTCAGTCATTAATAGGAATGGAGATTACAGTCAAGAAATCAGAAGACTAGAAGGGCAGCAATGAAGAAACTAGACAAAATCCTTAAAAGACAGTTGCGTAGGGATGGAGGGGTGATAAGGGCGCTGCGCCCTGGCGGCAATTTTTTGGGGGGTGCCACAGCTCCTTGCTTGCCCTCCCCCATGTATCCTAGCCCTGTCCCATCTGTTATAGCCATGCCCCATGCACTGTAGCCACACCCCCATGTGCCATAGCCATGCCCCACACACTGTAGCCATGCCCCCATCCCTCTGCCCACCCCTCCGCCTGCCCCCCCTCCATGCACTCCAAGCTCTGCCATTGTGTAAAGATGCATCATTGAATTCTAAAGCTAGGATTGTCCAGGCCACTGTGTTTCTACTTTTTATGTGTGGTTCTATGTGTGCTTCTGAAAGCTGATGGGAAGAAAGTAGTGAAGAAAACTGATAAGAAGAAAATCAACTCTTTTGAAATGTGGTACTGGAGAAGAGTTCTATGGATACCTGGACTACTGAAAAGACAAATGAATGGGCCATAGAGTAAATCAAACCTGAACTCTTCCTAGAAACCAAGATGACTAAATTAAGACTGGGGTGCTTTGGCCATATCATGAGAAGACATGACTCACTAGAAAAGACAATAATGCTTGGTAAGGCAGTAGGAAAAGAGGAAGACCACATTACAGATGAATAGACTCAATTGAGGAAGACATGCCCCTAAATCTGTAAGACCTAAATGAGGCTGTTGATGATAGGCTGACTTAGGGGTTTCTCATAAGTCAAAGTCAACATGACAGCAGTTAACCACAACAATGTTGGATATTTGTTTTGTACATCTTATACTTGGGAAATAATCAAATCTATTTGCTAAGTTGGCTGGAAGTCTCTGGGAGAAATCACCCAAAATGATAACTTCTCCAGGCTCTAGTAATTCTGCATTTCTGTATGCTGTATTTATTTGTTTTTATATATGTACTTTAATTGGTGGATAAATATACAAAAAATTATTTCCAATCCAGTCCAATGTAAACTAGGCATGACTCGCTGTGTTACCCTGTATGTTGGGGGTCCCGGGAGGGGCGCCCAAATAACCAAATAAAAACACAAGTTGGGGGAATTTAACTCAAGCACCCTCTCAACTAAACGAGAGGCAGGGTAACTTTAGCAAGGATCTTTTAACGCAATGTCTACGGCTTCAGGTCAGAGAGCAAGCAGGCAAGTTTAAAGTAACAAAAGTAACAGTTTTATTGAAAGATAAAGAGCAAATAAAAACAACATATACACTAGCTAACTTGGAAGCAGAAACGGAGAGTTTGAGGATGGGTAATACGACACCTGGTCTCGTAGTCCTGGAGAGAAAGACGGGGTTCCAGGGAAGAAGGCTCAGCGTGGCTGACTGAGGGGAGCGCCTTAGACAAACCGGCAGCAAGACGGGATGAAAGTCCAAAGTAGTCCGAAAATGTCCCAAAAGTGGGGACCTTTTATAGGGAGGATTTTACCTACAGGCTATGTTATGCTCAGTGAGAACAAAGGAAATTTGGAGTTTGACAAAAGAGTTGGAAAAGGTCAAGTTTTGCATGATGGGTTTAGCTCTTGAAACAATAGCGTGGCCAGTTCGTTAATAGCCTGATACAAAGGAATGGCTTGGCTCTTGGCTGTGTGGCTTTGTGTAGGTCCGAGTCAAGCAGAGCCTGTTTGCAGGGAGGTTTTTCCCTAAAGCAACGGAGAGGTTTAAGTTGCTTGCCTGAATGGGGTCTTGGAATGTACGGCCGCGCCCGTACGTGCTCGTCCAGGGGACCTCTGCAAACACGTGGAACAAGGTGGCAGAGAAAGGTCAAGCAAAGGCCAATTATTTGATATCAAAAGTATATCTAGTGCTCTCACCAGACATATATAACCGTGATAACAGCTGCTGGTGCAAGTATATTACAGTACTATTACTTCTTATTTTTAAGAATGGATTTTTGTTTCTAAATTTATGTGTGTGCATCTGTGCCTTCAAGTCATCTGTTGACTTACAGCGACCCCATGAATTTCATAGGGTTATCTTAGGCAAGGAATATTCAGAGGTGGTTTTGCCAGTTTCTTTCTCTGAAATATAGCCTTCAGCACCTGGTATTCCTGGACAGACTCCCATCCAAGTACTAACCAGGATTGACTCTTCTTAGCTTCTAGATCAGACAGAATCTGGTGCCTTTGAGATATTTATGCCACAACTTAAAGTGAATAAAGTTCCTTTTGAATGATGTTTCTTTGGTTAAATAGAAGAAGCACAGTTCATTAGACATAATGCATTCTGAAAATCTATACACTTGGTTTTACTGAATTTGTTTCTCAAAACAACAAAAGTGACTTCTTCATAATTTCTTTAGAGGATCCAGTCCTATGATAAAGGGAGAAATAATTTTTAAAAGATGATGTAGTTTTTTAAAAGTTATGCATGTGAACACTAAAATGATCCACTTACCCCTTAATACACTTCAAATTCTCAGTTACTTTTATAGTTGTTGAGAACATATTGTAGGACAATTATCTTCCGTTATATCTTTTACTGAGAGCCAGCACGGTATGGTGGTTTGAGTGTTGAACTATAACCCAGGAGACCAACGTTCAATTTCCCCCCTCAGTCATGGAAACCCACTGGGTGACCTTGGGTGCATCACACACACACACACATACCAGTCCCAGAAAACTCTGTGATAGGTTCACCTTAGGGTCACTGTAAGTTGACATAACAGCATCAGCAATATTTTTTACCAAAAAAACCACCAAAACAGTTTGGCTTCATACACACATACACACACACACATACCATCTGACCATGAGAAAGTGAGGTTAAACCTCCTGTACCCAGATAGAACATCTTTAGTTCCCCAGAGTTACATTTTATAGAATCCAAACAGAAATAGACTGGAGGTATTATCCACTTGGTGGATATGGATGAGTTCCTGTTTTTTAAGGGACAAAAATTTCTCAACAAACCTGCTTTTTTTGCCATAGGGATACATTTTTGTCCCAGTCAAGGTAATATATTGGGGAAAACAGGTGACCCAAAAACAGAGGTTTCTTTGCTTATGTGGGAAGTCAATACCGGGGACACATGAGAAGGCATTAAGTGCTACAAGAAATGTACATCTTTTCCTACCTCTGACCTTCATCCTCATCCTCAATATATTCTCATTGGGATCAATAAATAGCCCACAATTCACTTAGTAGATATTTCTTTTAAAATCCTATTCATAAATATTAAACCTTGTGTTGTGTTCACTGAGATTAATATTTGTGGCCTCAGGAGGAGGAAAATGCCTTCCTGAAAACTAATTCAAGTTCATTGTTGTAAGTTTTTCAGTAAGGCTTTGTATCAGTTTTAGAGGGAGCACAATCAATGCATAAATCAATTTTATTTCTACCACTTTGTCATGCAGAATATTCAGGTAGTTTACACCAGATATACAAGACATGATGGTATTTTTTTAAAAAAATCACCTGTCAGCTATTCCCTTGTTGCTATTAGCGGAAGAGCTCCATGTACATTCATCAGGAAAAGATATTTTCCTTCAAAAATATACCATGATTTGGATGATGGGCTGTCCTTGATATGCCAATACCTGCTCTGCTAAGGAATCTTCACATGCAATATGCTACACTTTCTTTGTATAGGCCACAGCGGAATTCTACTCAATTTCACTCAACAGTCTGTTCATCATCATCCTGAGTTGTTGTGTATGATGGGACTGTCCTCCTTTCTCCTCACAGCCTCTCCATCTGTTTACTTTTGCAACAGAATCGGAGGAGGAAAAAATGCACATCAGGAAACTGCTTCCCTTGCCGCACCTGTGGCTGTGGAAGATAAACAGAACAAGATTACACAGCCCATTGCCAGTTTCAATTTAAACATTCCCTGCATCAGTTTGATATGACTAATATGCCATTTTGCTCATGCTGATGGATATTCGGCAGTCTTTAACCCCCTTACAAACACTCTGCCACCTGATAATGTCATTAGCCAATGCGCACACCCCAGGTTTGCCATGCCTCCTCTGAGTGCATAGCTTTGGCCACCGGTCGAAACTCCCAAGTTGGATGGGAATAAATGAGCATGAAATGAAGGTTACTGCAGTTCAGTGGTTATTTGGTTTGCACCTGGATATTTACATTCGTCTCTGGTTCCCATCAGTATGCTGCAGAAAGTGGAGAGTACATCAGGAAAAAGTCAAGAGTAAAAGCCAAGTAAAGAGGAAAGGGAAGGAGGTTGTTTCTTTTCTGATGACATTCACAGGGCAATAGTACAAATAGTTAGATTCTCAGCTACTTTTTGTCTGGTTTCTGGCTATGCAGACATTTCCTGTTTAACTTCCCCTCTTCAGCTTTAAATAAAGAGCCATGGCCAGCATCACGTTTGAAGGGACCCTAGGCAAAGTCCCTTCTCAAGCCCACTCCACCACTTCCTCCATAACTCTACTGTGCTACATACCTGAGCAGGGATGACCATCCCTTTTTCTCTTTAAATCTTTTTTTTTTTTTAACATCAGCACAATGCACTGAAAGTGATGATGTGGCCAAACCTGAGATGAGCACAGCAGCCTCACTCACTGTGTTACTTTTGATTGCTGCCACTTTAGTTTAAAAAAGGGGGGGGAAGGGGGATGCTAGCAACCCCTCTCAGCATCGGTGGGCCTTTAAAGCCCCTGAGTCCCACTCTTTGGACCACCATGTACAGCTGATACCAGTGCCACCCACTGAAGCATTGAGCTATTCTGTTGCCCTTCTGTTCTGCCCAGAAACCTCCTGCATACCATGACCTCAAGCTTTAGTGGAGAGGGGACAGTGGTGGTGGTAAGCATGCTATGAGGCAAGCATTCTTCTTGATGCTCTGCTTGTGGGGACTACACAAGTCCTCCACTTCACAAGGCCTACAAGTGCACACCTGCCTCCAGGACCTTGATGCCTGCTGCCTTGGAATCACTTCATAGCCACTAGATTTCAATTTTGTTATTTTTTTTTTAAAACTATTCCTGTATTTTCAGTCCACAGTTGGTTAAATCTGTGGATCCCAAGCCCATGGATACCGAGGGTCCACTGTATTCAGATATAAGGCTCAAGTTGCAAGAGAAGGACACAATATAACATAAATTAAAACAAGAAAAAAGGAAAGTTACAAACAATAACAAGACACAGTGGATCTAGAAGTATGGTGATTCAGTAGAAATGCCAGCTTGGTTTAGTTTGTTGTAGGCTGTGGTGCTGGTTTGACATAATCTGGTTGCTTTCCCTTGTTAAAGTTTTCAGAGGTCTTTGCTAAGTCTTTTGTGGCAAAAACATATCTACTCATATCTGTCCAAGGGTATCTACCTTTAAAGATAAATGACTTTTATTTGGCATAAGCGTTTGCACCCTGCAGCTCATTTCATTAAATGCGTGGAGATTTGCCTCAGTTGGCAGATATTTATGCATATGTTTGGAGTGGGAGGAAGTAATTAGTAAGGTGAGAGGGAATGGAAATGTAAAGAGTACAAACATTTCTTGCTACCTTGACATTAAGAAACAAGAATTAAGAGAGTGTACAGGCATCCTAGCATAGATGAACAGCTTCATATGTACATTGTGAGGGAAAGTTAGATAGGTCAGAGAAATTTAAACTGTTTTATAGTTATAAATAAATTATTTAATCTCTATTTCTGAAGAAAATCACACCATTTTTTCCCTTGAATTAGTACTTTTTCTCCTTTCTTTCTTCTGTATCCTGCCATGTGAATCAGACAGTAGCTACAGAGGCCTCCTGTGGTTTTTTTCATGGCTTTGTAGCTTTTTGCCATCAAAAAAAATTGAAGTCAAAAAAATAGTGATCAAGTGAGACTACCACTGAAAGTGCCTCTGCTTGAAAAAAAAAGGTTACTATTATTGTTCTTGGTCTTTTATTGGTAATGCAATAGGAATGTGCACTTTACAAACTGCCTCTCTCACTAACAATCCCCATAACAACCTGTAGACTAGGTTTGCTGGTATGTAGTAGTGGCTCAAAATCACATGATAAATTCCATGACCAAGCAAAAATTTCAAATTGGGTCTCACTATTCCAAGTCCAGCACTTTAGACATACACCTGTTCTCTCAGTTGAGTAAATGATGGTATAGAGGTTGAAACATAATGGAGGAAAACATGAACATTAATGTCCTGAATTTAGATAATTAGAATAATTTGCATAATATAATTTACATAATATGTATAGATTTGCATAATATAGAAAATAGATGCCCATATTTGACAAGTGGTGTATGGCAATCTAATATGAAATAGGGCAACCTTTGAAAAGGGGGATCCTCCACTGGTGCCAATAAAGGCTTTTGTCTTTCTGTAACCACCAGCTTCGTGCTTAGATTTTTAGGAGCAATTTGCGGAAGTAAGTGGCTGGGTGGTGAAACAAGTTTTAAACCTGTCCTCCCTAAACCCAGTGGTTCCCTACCATTTTAGAAACTATATGTGCTTTGTTAGAGAGTCAGCCACACCCTACAAATTTAGTGTAATGTTGTTAGACACTCAGACAAGGCTGTTGAGTGGAATGGCTTTAAAGTAAAGCTCTTTCTCACATTTGTTTGCCTGTCTTCCACCACAAATATAATATAATGGGCAACATAAGGACTGCATGTATAGATCCTGCTCTCACAAATCCACCAGTCCATTTTTGATGGGAACAATACATCAGTGGAGAGCCTATGTTAAAAATGGGGAACTTTGATCTTCCAGATGTTTTGGACTTCAATTTGTACAATAGCCCTGGCTGGCTGTTCAAAACATGTAGAAGTTTAAAACATCTGGAGTGTCAAAATTTTCCCCAGCCTTAGCATATGCATATAGACATCCACAAATACATATGGGCTCCATATCACCTGTTATGCTCAATGCTTGGGAGTGGGAACCTGCTTGAGGCTCAGTCATCCACTTCAACATGTTTAGGAATTTAATCCCATAAGACCATGTGGGAACCAGTCCTCAGAATCTGATTAATGTCTCTGGAAGATGTGCAATGTTAACTCTGCTCTCACTCCATAATAACACAAAAAACAACCTTTAAGCTAAAGTGCAGGAGTATTGAGTATATTCTTTATATGTGCAAAATCCACACAAGAATAGCTTGGTAAACTGAATTAATAACTGGTAAACTGAATTAATAATAATAATAATCATTCACCTTAATATTTAGTTTCAAATGTAGTGGTGGAACTAGTCTTGGCACTCTGTGTTTTCCATCAACTCCAGGCTGATAAAGCTGTTGTAATTAGTGGAGCTGTGTACAGATAGAAGAGAGATGAGAAAGAACTTGGAAAGTAACTGTCCATACAGAGCTACAAGTGTCAGTTCTTATTTGGATTGACCTGGTATATCATATGGCTTTGCTTGACACAAAAGGCATAAGAAAAATGGGAAGGATAGAAGAGAAAAAGGATAGAACATGCATTACTTATTTCACCACTTTTCTCTTTCCAAAGTTACCTTTGCTTACCTAAGTCAGAGAAAGTTTCTTCCATGGGTGAAACAAAGGTACATTTAAAACTACTTTCAGATGAAAGGTCTGGCCATGTCAGATTTTCAAATGCGTTCTTCTAGGAGCTGGTTTCTGAAGGCATTCCAGGGACTCAAATCTTATGTTTACTCCGCCTACTAGTAGTTGCAAAAGAAGGAGTGAGACTTGGCTGAACTTCCCCTGAAAAGCCAACTAGCCTCTATCTTGAGTAGTCTAGTGGAAGCTACTACACATGCAAACTGGTAAAAGATGCCAGTGCTTGTAGATTATGAATTTTGTTCCATTTTGCTGCATGGCCAACACAGCTACCCCAAATACCTTTTTGAGAGACAGTGGAGAGATTGAAGATACCTGTGATGCTATCCCTTCCTACTGTACCACTTAAGGGGTGTGCGTTATCAAAATAGTTGAAGGAAAAAGGAAAGCTCCTCTAATAGACAATATTTTTCTTGGATTCTTAGAGAATTTTTTTTCCACAATCAATTCTATGTTCAGAAATCCACTACTGCTGTATTCTGTCCTGTATGCTTGGATCATGAGAATGAATGTTATTGGTTTGCAACCACTTCACTTCACAAAACATTCATCAGGGCTTCTCATTCACAATGCTTTGTGTCAATTTTTTCATCAGTCAGTGAGTGTCAAATTAGAACCCCATCCAAAGGAGTTTATTGTGAAGCTATTCCGTCATCCAACAATGAGCTAGAAGCCTATTTTTATGATCAAACTGTGAGATTCCACATTCTCCTTCTATGTTGTGTATTGGAGCTTCTTGGTAAATCCAGTCTACTAATTGAGGTACTGACTTTTCTCTATTTTAAACAGCCTTTACTCTTTGCATAACAAGTGACTTCATAACTTGGAGAAATGAAGTATGTTTTTTGAGAAGTTGTTTTACTGTCTCCAGTGTTTCTTTTTCGGGGAATTATTTAATAGCCTATATTCACAATATTTATTACTCTTTTGACTACTTTTTATTTCCCAGCCAAAAACACTGATGAAGAAAAGAACTGTGCCACCAGTTTTTCAGTCTGATTTCTTTTCTCATTAACTTTTAAATGTACTCTGCATTCCCTATGTTTCTCACCCATAATGATTATGCACTATGTACTCAGCATGCAAAAAGAAATCTGACTTTCGACAAACTTTGGCTTTCAGATTTTGCTATAATTGGTTTACTTTATACCTGTTACCCTTTTGGTCTGCATTATGTTACCTAGTATGAAATCAAGACATCAGTTTCTCAAATGTAGAATTATAATAACCCACTTTATAATTCTGATTTAAACACACACATAAAAATACAAAACAATGGAAAACGCACGCACGCACACACACACTGTTTATAGTGCATCTCTTTTCTATAATACATATTATGGTGCCCTTTTTATATCTTCAGAACCTGCTTTGTATAACTAATTTGGGAATTTGGGAGAATTAATCCTACTTCAAGTGAACCTAAAGTGGCAAAGATACAAAATAGAGGCCAACAGTGAACCTTAGAGCATCTAATGAATTGGCACCATGCTGTGAAGCCTGAATAAAAATACAACCTATGTTTTGTCTTTCAATACACATCCCAAACTTAAGCTCTTTTTATGGTTTTAACTGGCCAGCTGTTTTCAGATGCAAATTTAGGCTCATAAAGAGGTATAGCTAGCCACTAAATAATCTTCTGATTTGCTAGCTGGACTACTTAAATCAGAAATTGAATGTATCATATTATTTATTATTACCAAACTCAGATTCCTCCCAAAATAAGACTTTGCTCTTTCTTCAGGGATCTTAGTATTAACACCTACTTAAACGGTAAGATATTTTCTCTCAGATCATGCTCTCTGAAATAAACTTTGCATACATTCTGAATCTGATGAGTCTATTCAAGAAACTAATATGTACCAGCTAAAGGCTTATCTGGACTGACTGAAAGTACCAAGAGTTTACAGGAATTTTTCTTTCAGATGTATTTGGATATTGCTGCTCCTACATACAAACCTTTCTTAGGATATCTCAGCAGTTTTGTTCCCAAATAACAGCTTTTCCCAGGACCTCAGATCCATACAGATAGTTTGTCTGTGCATGTGTTTTCATTGATCACCACAGTTCCTCTCTTGCTACCCCTGGAAAAGACACACCATCTCTAAAGTGTCACTAAAAACTCCAAGACAGCAGAAACAAACAGCCAGTTAATCTGGTCTGTTTCATTATAGAAAACACTGGGTTAAAATAAACTGATCTGGAAAGCTGATATAAATTCTCTGATCAGACCATGAGCTGCATGGAAATATTATGGGATAAACAAAATGTCATATGGATCTCCAAAATAAACCAGAAAGGACAGGAACAAAATCTGGTTTTTTAAAAAATCAGTCTGGATGCACCCTGAGTGAGAAAAACTCAAAATTGTTTTCATTTTTTTCTAGAAAGATAGAGTATTTGACAATAAGGTTTGGAATCCTTCTAAGCAGCATGCTTCATGAAGTTCATCCTGATTCGTTGTAGCTTTTCCATAATTTTTTGGAAGTGGGCCCTTTTAAAAAGGAGGTCCATGATGCAGTAACATCATCCTCTCTTACAGACTGTAATACAACCCAATAAGCCTATTAATGTTGTGTACTATCCAGAAATTGAGGTAAATTACATTAAAATAAACTCCTGCTTGCATTGTCACCTAAATACCATGGTGGCAATTCAGAGCTGTTGATAGTAATTCTGTTGAGATTCTGACACCTTAGGGGGGGGGGAGCAGATATGGCACTCACATTTCATTGTTCACCATTTTTCATCTTATCTTGAGAAGAATGAGGAAAAAATAAAAAAAGGCAGCACCCACAGTTGGACCAGTACATCTAGGACTTTGAACAGTAGAGGTGATTTTCTAAAAAAAAAATAAAAAATATTTTATTACTCTTTCATTCAGTCAAGAGAGTCATCTCTTAGCCAAAATTTTCAGATGAGGTAATATTAATAAATGCAAAATAAAGCATAGTAAAATGAATAATATCAAGTTAAAGACAATAAAGGTTAAGAGGAGCCACAAGCCCAACTTAAGAGAGTATAGATTAAAATATCAAAGTCAACAAATACTTTTTTAAAAATTGAAAATATCACCAGAGCTAAAAACAGCATTGAGACCTCTAACTTCCTATTAAAGAAACTGAGTGCTGCTCATAGCTGTGCCTGTGACAGGGGCATACAACCAAGACACTCTTCTTTTATGTGCATGGTGCACACTAGTAGTCTAAATTGTTGGAACTATGGTACTGAGTGATTACAAAACTGTGCAACAACTTAAAACACAACACATCTAAAATATATTCTAAGTATTGTCCAAATACATAAACATAACAATCCAATCATACGCCTACTACTATTTACTGAGGGTGAGATAGTTTTGGTCTCTGGGCCTCTTTCAGGGAGAAAAGAAAATGCAGATAGTGATCAGCTGAGAAAAGGTCTTACATTCCACTCACAGAAGTGTTGTGTGGGTTGACAAACGATGAGGAAAACAGCATGAGAAAGACTGCACTTTCTCCTGCCCTCAGAACCAAGCAGTGAAGGACTTTGAATCCTGTGTTCTTTCTTTCTGGCCCTCCTGATGTTTTTGGATTGCAATTCCTATAACTCCTTTCACCATTCACTCTGTGGGCTGATGGAAGTTATAGCCAAAAAACATCTAGAGCAGTGGTTCTTAAACCGTGGGGTGCAACCCTAAGACGGACCACAATAGTTGGTCAAGAGGAGCACAAGAAAACTCAGCCTGCAAGTACAGCAAATGTGAAAGACAGATTTGGCCTGCCCAATATCCATCCCTTTGTTCAGACAAGGTTAAACGGCAAACAGTTTCAGCCAATATGATTGGGCATGCCCGTAACTTATTGAGCACATTCAGTTACCAATTCTATTGTACTACAGTTTTGCAAGTAAGGTATATATAAAAAAAAAACCCTATCAAAGGCCAGTGGTTTCAGTCACCTCTACTATGTCTGTACCCAAGCATGCCTTACATGCCCAGTAATCGTGCAGCCTGGGGAACTTACTCATAGAGGCAGAACAGCATTGTGAGAAGGCAAGTCTTGTCGTTTGTTGCAATCAGCAGTAGGAAGGGTGAGGCTGAAGAGGATTAGGGCTACATGATGGTGGTGGGCCAGTTCCTTCCTTCTCCAGGACAATCCTCAGGGGGCTGGGCCAAAGACACACACACACACACCCGCTTCCCTCAAACACAGACATGACTGACAGACTGAGATGGAGAGTGGCACACTGATGTCAGCAGTGAGAGAGACTTCCTTAGGCTTCTTGGGCAAAACTTGGCCACTGGATCTATTGACAGAAATGAGACCTCCTTGTCCTTGGACTCTGTTGCAACTTTTTGACATTTCCTTCTGTTACTCCCCTGAGATTGAATACACAAATGCCAATTGAAGCATGTTTAGTGGTTGTGTCCATGTGTGAAGGACTCCCAAGCGCAGTTTGAAGAACTAGTAGTAACAGAGTTATTTCAAGGAAGTAAAATCCCACCTAGACGTTCTGTGGCACCTTAAAAAACATGTTTATTAAAGTAGGGGTGGGCAAAGGGTAACTTATTAAAGTAGGGGTAGGCAAAGGGTAACTCCCTGCACTATTGATTACATTGGCAAATACACTGAATGGAGGAAGCAACAACTGCATGTAGATATAAAGAGGGTCATAGGAGTAAAAAGTTTGAAAACAATTGATCTAGAGGGCTACAGTTGTGCTGTGTTCTGCTACAGAATTTATACATTCAGATGATTACTGTAGTTTCCAAAACTCTGCAAAAGTGCTTTTGTCTTGACTTTTATGCTACAGAGAAAAAAAGAACTTGCCAATGGCAATTTGCCATCTGGCCACCTTCAAACTTCAGTTGAGGCAGACGAAAATGCTGTTAGAGCTTCAACCACCTGTTATCTCTATAGTCCTATTAACTGCTGATTGCCTTTCCTGCTCTAGAGAACAGATATTTGTGTTAGCCACTTATCAGGTAAAAGAGCTGAGCAAATGATAAGACTGTGGAAGAGAGGGTCGGAAAGAACCACAGAAAATACATGGCTACTGTCACCTGTACTAGGCAAGAAGCAGAATTTCATGGGAAACTGAGATTGGGAAAAAGAAAAAATCATTATTTTTGGTTGAATAAGGGAGTGAATGTAGACTTTATTTCTATGTTAGAGACTTTGTCTTTTCCTGTTATATTGATACTAAGTCATCTATATAGGCAGCATAAGAGGGAGCCCTGGTGACACAGTGGTTAAATGCCAGTACTGCAAGCCACAAGGTTGTGAGTTCAATCCTGCCGGGCTCCAAGGTTGACTCAGCCTTCCATCCTTTCACAGGTCGGTAAAATGAGTACCCAGCTTGTTGGGGGCATGTATAGAAAATGTGTTGAAATACATGCTATTTGTAAGTTGTTCGCCACCTCGATCCATATGGAGAGGCGGGATACAAATTAAAAAAAAAAAAGAGGCACCCCAAATGTTTGGGCATGTAAGGTGTAACTTTGTTAGGCAGAGGTGAAGCACTCATGATTCATCATTGAAAGTTTCAAGCCACGTGCTACTGTATTCGCTCCTGGCACTGTGCTCTGCTTCTCTATCAAATCTGCTTCTTTTAAAATAATCTGTGATGTATATGTATGTTAATTGTACATACTCCAAGTATTCCAGCTATGTCTTATGGTGAGAGACAAGAATGCCTTGAAAGAGAATGCTTTGCCTTGTTGCTCCTGGACCAACTATAAAGGACACCCAATACAGTCATGTAGGGATGTGAGGGCGGGGGGGTGATTTGCCCTGGGTGGCCATGTTTCTGGGGCGTCTGGCCCCATAGTGATTCCCCCACACACCGCTGCCATGCCCCCATGCACAGTGGCCACACTCCTCACACCGTAGCCCCACCCCCTCCCACTTCCCCTCCAGATACTCCAAGCTCCACCACTGACCCAATACACAACCAAGGCTGGCTGGCTGGATAGCCAGTCGGCTGGCCTGTTTTTGAAATGGAGACAATGGCTATTCTAAGTTTCATTTTATGAGCAAATCATCTGTGTTTCTGTTCCTGCCACACTGCAGAGAGAAAGGAGCAGCAGCAAAGGGGTGGATGTGATGCTCAGAACTTGCTTCTCATGTATATCCCAAGGAAGCCATGCCTTCTTACGTGGGTGCTGTGAAGGAGAAATCCAGAGGGATTTCTGACAGTTATGTATTTCAGTCTTTTACTCCAAGGCCCTTTCCACAGCTTACCTTTCCTCGGCGCTGGGGTGCAGGGATCGCGCAAGCAGCCTCTTGCGAGAGGCTCTCATGTCCCCATTGCTTCAGCTTCACAGTCATTGCCTGCTCATGAGAGCCCCTCCTCTTCCTTCCGCAGTGCAGCCTGGGATTTTCCCAGGCTGCGCTGGGGCAGGAAGCACAAACGCTGCAGCTCTGGAGCTCCGCACACATAGTAAGTGCATGCAGGACCCCAGAGCGATGCGCAATTGCACACCATTTTCGGCTGAAAGCCGAAAATGAATTAGTGCGTGGTCAGCACCTGACCAGCCAGGGCCCGGCAGCGTCATGCAATTGCAAGTGCATCATGTGGATCGCTCCTCACAGTCGCTCGATGCTCCAGGGGCCCTTTCGCATGGCAAATGCTGTTTGAAAAGGGCCTAAGTCTCAAGACAAGTCTCAAGTCCCTATCTTCAAGTCTCAAGTCCTTGCAAAATAATTCAAGTCAAGTCTCAAGTCTGAGAGCCAACTTGAACAGAAAAAAATGAAGTGAGGTGTGGGGTAGGGTTAAGTGTCAATAGCTAGAAAATCAAGACAATGGTCATTTCGGCACGGGGCGAGGGAATCACCCCACGCCACTACTTACCGGACTTCTTGGCTCCCTGGTCCAGTCCACACTGCTCCGGAGCAGTGCGTGCTCATCAACATACTGCTGCGGTGTCCCAAATAGCAGCTTCCGGTTGGTCGAGGGTCTCGACCAACCGCTGTGCCTTGACCAACCGCTGAAGCTTGCTAGCCTAAAGCCCGACCCTGGCAGATTGCAGGCTCGCATTGGGGCAAGTCTGCGAATCTGCATAAGGGAGCAGGCTCGCAGTGGCGTGCTCCATACTTTTGAAAGACCTGTTTTTAGCAGTCTTTCAAAAGCACACTGGACGACCACTTGGGGTCGTTCTGGAGTGGGCTGAGGTGTGGATCTACGTTAAGTAGGTCCGACCAAGTCCGCTCCCTGGTGCAGGCGTCCTCCCTGGAGGACGCTCTGCCCCATTTTAAAAACCGCATGTGGAAATGGCCAATGTGCACGAAGTTAGGTTAAAAAAATAAATTATCATGGGCAAGTTCAACCAGGCTTTATTTAAAAAAAAGCTATGCTATTATTCAAATGGGGAGGGGTTTCATATTTACATGAATGGGAAAGACTTTAGAATCTGACTAAGGAGCAAGGTGTCTAAATGGGAAGGGGAGAGAAAGGGGAGGATTTCATATTTACATGGGTGAGAAAGACCTTAGAATCTGACTAAGGATCATGGTGTCTAAACAGGAAAGGGAGAGAAATGGGAGGATTTCACATTAACATCCATGGGATCTCAACCCCTAACCCTTGTCAACCCAGATGCCCAGACCATTCCTTGCCCACACTCACCGAATAAAGGTGCAAACCCTTGTTTTCCCCCTCTTAACTTTTCCACTCTTTTGCTTTCATATAAATAACTTTTCCCACTCTTTTGCTATCCTATAAATCTGGAGTAAGGCAGGAAACAAAAGAGAGCCGGAGAGGCAGGGTTAAGGACCCTGTGCACCTCTGATTGGGTCATCAGCCTAAGATTCCGGCACTGCTGCTTGGGAAATGCAAGAGGGGGAGGTGGAACAGAGTACCAAAGGCTGCAGGTCGATCACAATAAATGAAAGAGAGAGGAACTCGACTTGAGACTCGAGGTTTTGGGGGGTTTTGGGTTTGGGTTTTTTGTTTTGTTTTGTTTTGTTTTGTGATCAACTTGCAGCCTTGGTTATTATTTATGCAGTTATCTGCCAGATTTAAAAAGGATAGAGACTTAGAGGGCTTCGAGATAAGCGAACGAGAATTTGACATGATATTAAAACCGGATTAAAACACAGAGTTAGTGCTATCTATAATATCTTATTGGTATTAGAAACGGAAACTGAAATCGTCAAACAAACAATGGTAAAATGGGCTAGGAACCTGGGGAAAGAAATCACTTTGGAAGAATGGGAAAATTCTTGGCGAATCACATGGGAAACAATAAAACCAGCTAGTTTGCGTGAAAATTATTGCAAAATGTTACATAGATGGCACTTAACGCCAGTTTGGTTAGCAAAGGTAAAAAAGAGTCATAGCAATGCATGCTGGAAATGCCCTAAAAGAGGAACATTTTTTCATATATGGTGGGAATGCGATGTAGCTATGAGATTCTGGAAAGGTGTGCATAACAAAATTCAAGAGGTGTTAAAAATTACATTCCTGTTATCTCCGAAACTATATCTCTTAAACATGATAAATAACTTGCAAATTGATAAAGGTAAAAAGAAAATAGTCCTTTTTATGATTGCAGCGGCCAGACTATGTTACGCCCAACTATGGAAGGAGTCACAATCCCCTAGAATTGAAGATTGGTTGATCAAATTATTTGATATGGCAGAAGCTGATATCATTATGGAATCTTTGGAGGGTAGGGGAAAAGAAGAAACCATTGAGGGTTGGAAAATCGTTTTTCCAATCTGGATTGACATGTGCGGGAATAAGGCGATGTCTTTTATCCGATAACTATGAAATATTATATCCCTTTCTTATAGGAGACTGGATGGGCTAGATTTGGTGTGGAAAATGACAGTAATCTTACTGATGTTTCAGGGTGTGTACAGGGCTAAAGTGAGACTTCGAATGAAGAAAACAACGTCGGAAGTACTTTAGGTTTTTCTTATTAGTTAATAGTTATATCCAGTTATATCAGCTATGTATTAGTTGTACTTATTTATGTTATAGATATACGGTACAAATGGTAAGGAAGATGTTTTCCCGACGTTGAAATTTAACTTGTAGGGCTTAGCTGTCACACTTAGATCTTTTAGAAGGAAGTTACAGATAAATAAGCATATCAGTTTCAGCAATGTCAGAGGGGTGAGGGTAAACAAGAGGTTTGAATATCTGATGTATGTGGGTTTGTCATTTACTGACAGGTTGAATTCAAGTCAAGTCATTGAAGCAACTTTCGTCTCACTTGAGTTTGAGTCAATCGACTGAAGTCTACATCACTAATTTCTGAGTAGGCAGAGAGAAGGGTAATTACAGTGGGAAAGCTCATATAGGAAAGTATATTTTGGATGCTCTGAACTTGCTGTCCATATCAATTCCTTAGTAATCCACAACTTCTTTCTTGTTAAACTACTTTTGTTGTGCTGTTTCACATTGTTGCTTCTCAGTAGACATGCAGGACATGCAGAGACATTGTTTGGGAGAACATGGTTTATGGACATGTTTGAATGTTCTCAAAACGCCCATTTCTTCCCTTAATAATGCATTCTTTCTTACTTATACGTGTAGTAAGAGTGAGTATGGGCTCTCTGGATATTTGCCTGGAGTAAATGAACACATCCCCCCCGTCCACATGCGTTTGCTGTCATTCTCTTCAAAATCACTTGGTGTTCTGTGATTTCTAGTTGCTGCTGGAAAAGCAGAAAGTGATTTCAAAAGGAATCATTTTGTGTGGCTAAACAACTGGTGTTAATGATGATAATGACCATACCTCTTGCATACAGAGTTTTTCAAACATGCTCCCTAAGGCCATTTCCATACTGGACTCTATGGGCTCCTGGGGAAACCTGGACTCTTGGATGCAAAGGCCTCTCCCTAAACTGCAAACCTCAAGATTCCATAGATGTTGAAAGTGGAATAATAGCACTATAACAGTCCAGTGCAGAAATGGCCATAGGGTCACCTCTTGTGATAGGTTACAATAGATATTATTGTTTTTATTTTTACTGTTCTTTTGTCTGTTTGCCAGGATTCCACCCCCAGCCCCACCCCCACCCCCCCATTCATCATCTTAAAGGTATCTGATTTTATGTGTAGAGGGAGTTGTTACTGGAAGAGGAGTGTGTTCTTTCTACACAGGGATAATATAGCAAACCTATACAAGAACTATGGTATTGGTTGTTATGTTGTGCTTGAGAAGAAAGACCAAAACGGTGCTCTTCTGGGGTGCACACATTGGATGCAACTTTATTTGTTAATACGAGAAGATATGGTGGAAAAGAAAGGCCAGCACTTGAAGGCCACTGTCTTGTTAGCAATCATATCCAGGCAGCTGGCCAGATCACTAGTGCCATGCTTGATTGCCATCCATTTGTCTCATGCTTGAGCGCTTCAGCTGCAGATGCCAGATTTAAGTGAGATTGCCAGCTCAGCCCTGGTTCAACCACTCTGGAAGTTATTCAAATCTTCTGGGTGGCCCTGCAGCTGTTCCTGCTGCTCCTGCTCTTGCAGTGTCTCTGTACCAGCTAAGTACACTATTGCAATAACATGGCAACATTCACCATTATGTACACCTTTAAGATGATATCCCAGGCAAAGCAAAAAACATGCCAAATGTTTTGTATGGGGTGGGATGGGGAAATCTTCCTGGCCCCTAAAAATGATTGGTATATGCCTATGGTAACTCACTCACAAAAGAGGAAAGATTGTGTTCTTTGCCCAACTAGAAGGCCAGGGTACTGTGAGGACAGGGCTGCCCCAATCTCACAAGATGTGATTTTCACAAATTGTGAAATTTGGCTGCTAGGGATATTGTAATGGCCAATAAGCCCAGCACAGTGAAATCTCCACCTCAGCCTAATGACAAGCTGCACCACTAAACAATCCTTGTAGAAAAAGGTTTCATGCCAGCTCCTCTATATAGCACATGCTCACTCATCAGAATAAGACATTTTTGCTTATGTGACTTCTTTTATTCCTCCTGCTTCTATATTTCTTATTATACTCTAGTCCTTTCCTAAAGTGCAGTTCCCTTGGCAGAAGGTGAGTCTTCATTTAAAGCTGCAATTAAAGCTATGAACAACATGACTGCTTTTAAAATTATTTCAGTAGTTGTTTTGTTTTTGTTTGTTTGTTTGTTTTCATTCTATGGGCCATTAATAATGGCGCTGGCCACCTGTAGACCTTCCATTTACAAAGGGAATCCTAAGTTTAACAAAGAACAGTCTCTACCTTCTTCTACTTTCAGACCCTCACCTTCCAATAGATCAGGCTGACTACTGTTAAGAACAGGACTTGTAAACTTGTAAAAGTTTCTTTTTTCAGTAGATCTCCAGAATTCCCAGCCAGCATAACTTTTCCAAGCTGTCAGCTAGACTACTAGACTGACCTTGGTTTGATCCAGCAAGGCAGTCTTCATGTCATATTTCTATTTGATTACTTGAGAAATATGTGGGGAAAGGGGAGGGGGATGAATCTAATGTGTAACAGATGATAAATGTATTGACTATTGCAAGGATGGAAATAGCAATGAAATGGAAATGTTCAGAAGTGCCAAGAGTGTATGGTGGGATATTAAGTTTTGGCAGGTAGTTGAATTAGTCAAAGTGACAAATATAGTAAGGGCACTGGAAGGACAAAAGACTCTGATTAGTTCCCCAAGGAATGTACTTCATTTATCCAGTTTTGGAACATTTGTTCAGGAAAGAAAACTGGATCAGTAGATTTATTGTAATATACCTACATGAGAAGAATATAGAAAACAAAAGGTTTTTAAAGGAGCACTTATCTTCTTCCACCTGCAAGAGGAAAGAAACTGGGCCAAAAGATGCAAATTATCTGCATGCAAGCACAGTTTGTAAGGCTGAATGGTAGGGTAAATTTATACTCTGGTTTCTCTTCAGATCGTATAAATGTTTCGCCTTTTTGGCCTTTCTAAAGGGTATTTCCTTGGAGGATATTTGCAGGGCAGCTACATAGGGCCATTCGTCGTGCGACTGCAAGGAGCAGTCCACACGATGCACCCACAATCGTGCAACGCTCCAGGGGCTGGCAGGCACAGATCACGCACTATTTCATTTTCGGCTTTGAGCCAAAAATGGTGTGTGATCACGCATTGCTCCGGGGCCCTGCACGCACTTGCCATGCGTGTGGAGCTCCAGAGCCGCAGTACTCGTGCTTCCTGCCCCAGCGCAGCCTGGGAAAATCCCAGGCTACACTGAGGAAGGAAGAGGAGGGGCTCTCGCTCTACCAACTCATGAACAGGCAGCAGCTGTGGAGCTGAAGCAACGGAGACACGAGAGCCTCTCGCAAGAGGCTGCTCGCACAATCCCCGCACCCCAGATCCACAAAAAGGTGAGTTGCAGAAAGGGCCCTAGTCTCAGCCTCTGAGCTGTATTACGTGCTACAGACTGGAATCAAGGTTGAGGGCTGATACTACCTTCAGGAGAGCAGTCTTCTACTCTGTGTCATGTGACTCACCCACACATGGGTTAGTAGCCCTCTTGTCTCCCGTTTGTGTGAGTCACAGAGACCACAAAGAAGAAAAAGAACAGGTTGCTCACTTGTCACTGTAGTTCGTCAAGTGGTCACCTGTGAACTCACACAGTACCTGCACTTCCTCCCCACTTCTGTCAATCTTAATATGCTTAGTTCCTGGGTTGCTACTTTAGCTGCCATGGAACCAAGGGTTCAAATGGGAACATGGCTGGTCATATGTACCAGTGGAGGAGGGGTTAATGCCAAAATGCTTGCATAACAGTTCTAGAAATTTATGAATTTATGAATGATGCACTGCTCAGGCACAGTTAACCATTTGTGTGAGTTCACAGATGACCACTCGAAGAACCACAATCACAGGTGAGCAACCTGTTCTTCCCTCGATTGTTCTTTTTGGGGCAGATTTGTTTCTCTTCTTGACTTTTCCAAGTTAATTTCTATTTGCTATAATACAGAGCCACAGATCTTGCATTCTTAAAAAAAAGTATAAAATGCTTTTCTGTTTATATGAATACTCTGTATTCATATGTATTGTTTTCTTTGACCCTTTTCACACCTTACCTTTTCCTGGTGCTGGGCTGCATGGCTTGCGCAGGAAACCTTCATAGGAACGCTCTCATATCCCTCCTGCTTCAGCTCTGCAGCTGCTTCCTGGTCACGCGAGCGCCTCTTCCATTCACAGTGCAACCTGGGACCTCCCAGGCTGCACTGAGGAGAGGATGCATGACTAGCCCAGCTCCCGAGGCTCCGCACACAAGGTAAGTGCACGTGGGGCCCCAGAGCAATGCGTGACCACGTGGCATTTTTGGCTTTGAGCCAAAATAAAAAAATGTGTGTGTGGTCCATGTCAGCCCCTTGAGCGTCGCGCAAATGTGAGTGCATCGTGTGGACCGCTCCTCACATTTTTGCGATGCTCACTTCAGAAATGCCATGCAAAAAGGGCCTTTGTTGTCTTTCCTAAGCAGTTACAAATATTGCCATTTCCTAATGAAGGTATTATGTACCTGTCGGCCTTCTCTAACCTGTACTGTGTTTGAAAGTCTGATCAAATTTTCTACATTTATACTCTAAATAGCCATTCAGTCACAGCTCTGGTGTGCTTTATGGAGTTATCTTTGAACAACAGGCATTCTAGCTTCATACAAAAGACAAGATCATTTCAACATAATCGCAAGCTATTATTTGTTGTTGTTGTTGTTTGCTCTCAAATCAACTTTGACTTACGGACCCCCTCTGAATGGGAGACCTTAAAGAGCCCAGACCATCAGGGCTCAGCAGTTGCAAATTCAAGGCCATGGCTTCTTTAATTGAATACAGCTATCTATAGTGTGTTCCTCTTTTCCTACTGCCTTCCACTTTTCTGAGCATCATTATCAATCATCACACATTATTGTCACTACAACAGTATCAGTTTAGTCATGTTCACTTCACTTGAGAATTAAGGCCTGATTTGTCCTGAAACTCATTCATTTGTCTTTTCATGGTATTCATAAAACTCTTCTCCAGCATAGCATTTCAAGTGAGTTAATTTTTTTTTCCTCTGACAGTTTTCTTCACTGTCCAAATCTCACAACTGTACAGAGAAATCAGAAATACCATGGCCTGGATGATTCTGACTTTGGTATCTGTCGATACATCTTTATACTTGAGGATCTTATCTAGTTCTTGCATGGCTGCCTTTGCAAGTCTTTTGCCCTTTTCGCACCTTACCTCGATAGCGCGATGAACTAGAGCCCTCACGATATTGCCAATATCGCAAGAGGCCCAGTAGAGAGCCCCTTGCAGTCTGCACATGATAGGGCATTCGCAAGAGAGCACCAGTCCCCGCCCAGTGCCTTGTACACATGTTGGTGTCCTGGACCACGCCCAGGTCCCGCCCTGTCCCTGCCCCACCGCCCCTGATTGGTCGGCAGTTTTTCTTTTTTTTATTGTTTTGTCGACTATCATGCTAACGTTAGCACGATAGATCCTGCCAACAGGCTGTTTCATTCTACGTTGGTAATGTGCTAACGTGCTAATGATAGCGCCGGGTTTAAAAAAAAAACACAGTCAGCCAGACCCCGGGGGCTGCTGTCGTCTCGAATGTGAGTGGCGATGCAGCCCCTGGGTGGCCTCTCACGGTGATGTGTCATGCAGTGTTCCCTGCTGTGATGGGGGCAGCGGCCAGCCTGCTGCTGGGCGGAGTGTCCTCTGGGAGTTGCTGTGTGAGGGACAGGCAGCAGGGACTGCCCACACCTTGCCCACTCCTGGGTCCTTCCCAGAAGCACACCAGACGACAGCTCCGCAGGCCCTCTGGTCGCGCAACCGATGCGTGAAAGAGAGGTTATTTTCGCCCTTCAGGCAAAAATAAGTAAACGCGGTATCAGCAATATCCATGGCCTTGATAGCACCTGGTTTGCCAGAACGTCATGCGGTACGGCGGCTTGTGAAGGGGGGAGGGAGTGTGCCTAATACTCTTTAAAAACGCCATGGAAAAAGGGCCTTTGTCTTCTAATTTCTTGACTACAGCTTCCATTTTTTAATAACTGAGCCAAGTTATAGGAAATCTTTAGTTCTTTCAGTCTCTTCATTATTAACTTTAAAGTTATGTGAATCATCTATGTACATTATTTTTGTCTTGTTAATATTCAACTATAACTCTGCTTTTGTATTTTATTTCTTAACTTTCCTCAAGACTTGTTCCAAATCTTTGCTATTTTCTGTGAGTAATAATTACATCTTCTAGATACCCAAATAAAACCTAACAAAGGATCTAAGCTGGGATGTCACAACCACTCTTTTCTCTGAGACATTGTGAAACTGATTTCTAGCATTTCACCTACAACTGTTTAAGAGAGAGAGAGAGAGATTAGTTCCCAGTCTTCTATATCTCCAACACATACCATGTTAGAATATAATCTAACATATATATTTTATTTTATTCAATCTACATGGAGTAAAGTATCATAGATATTATTATTTTTAAAAACTGGGAGTCACAACTATCACATTGGTATATATTATCATAATTAGGTCTAGCTTCTACTGGAAATAATAGTATCTAGCAGAACAGTCCTATGTATGTTTTCTCAGAAGTGAGTCTTGTTTAACTCAATAGGAGTTTCCCCCAGACATATTCGCATAGGATTGCAGCCTAAGTGAGCCTCCCCTGATAAAACTGTGATGAAGAATGTCTGAAAAATAATGGTACATCGTAAGAGAAATACCACCAAAGATAAGAGTTTGGGGCGTAAAAGTGCATGCCTCTGTGGGACAGGCAGACATTACATTGCTGGTAAAAATGCTGGTGTAGATTGGCCCTAGGACTTTCCTTTGTCTCAAAAAAAAAAAAAAAAAAGGAAAGCAACAACACAGCTACAGAAACAGATGCACTGCTGTCTTGCAAGCATTCACATTTGTCTCTCTTGATCTTGTGGGCTGAAGTATTGCCTCAGAGATGAAATCAGCTCTGACTCTCGCCTTTTACTTTCCTGTAAAAGGAGGAGGATTTTTTTCCCTCTTCACAAGACAGGAGTGAATGATTGAGTGGGCTTGAACAGAGACCACATCCTCTGTACAACCCCAGACATGCCCAAGGAAAGAAGGAGACCTGTGTGCTATTCCCCGAAGAATTTCTGTACTTCCTGCTGCGGCTCACAATTCCCAGCCCCTGTCCTTTTCAGTGTGCAAACATATTCCTCTAAGAAGGAAAATAATGACTCTAGCTAAGGTAATGGTTGAGGTGGAGTGTGGGGATGGGAGGGGAATAGTGTTGGGTGACTGCTTTGACAAGGCTGATTTTCTTTCAGAATGGAAGAAGTTGGGGGGCTTCCAGATGTTCCATATCCTGAATCGCACCTATTTAATAGGTGCAGGACCTGGTTGCTAAGGTTGCTTGCAGATGGAGAGTTCTTAGGCTGTCAGGTGTGCTGAGAAGCATGTCAGACAGCTGCAAGTTAACCCTCATGGGGACTGTGGAGCTCTCATGATAATTGCTCTAGTCAAAGTAACAGACTAGCAAAGGAGTGAGGAAACTTGGGCTCTCTAGATGCTTTGAACTTTTTGAACATCAATTCCCTTAAGCTCAAGCTGCATATCAATGACGTGGGATTGTAGGGCAATTTATATAAAACATCTGGAGGACCAAAGTTTCTCCATCTTTGGACTACCAAGTGTTATCATTATCAAACACCAAGGCTGAGATCATACAACAAGAAACAGAACTATGATGATGAAGGTCTGTCAATGCAATGCAACTCACCCAATGCAACTCACCAAAACTTACCTTTGATGCCAGGCAATTCCACTAAAAGAAAGATTTCTGAGGTGCAGTAGAGCAGGGCAGTCAGTGAAGAATCATCTTCCCTGCTCCCAGAAGTAAGATGCTTTGCAACATACAGCCACAAAATTGCTTCTTAGAATCATAGAAATGTAGAGTTGGAAGAGACCACAGGGGCCATCCAGTCCAACCCCCTGCCATGCAGGAACACCCTCAAAGCACTCCCGACAGATGGCCATCCAGCCTCTGCTTAAAAACCTCCAAGGAAGGAGACTCCACTACATTCCGAGGCAGCATATTCCACTGCCGGACAGCCCTGACTGTCAGGAAATTCTTCCTGAGGTTCAGGTGGAATCTCCTTTCCTGCAGCTTGAATCCATTGCTCCTTGTCCTGGTCTCTGGAGCTGCAGAAAACAAGCCCTCTCCTTCTTCTACATGGCATCCCTTCAAATACTTAAACATGGCTATCATGTCCCCTCTTAACAATCACAAGAAAGTAAGAACATCCACACAAATCAGTTCATTGGCCTAGTATCATGGCTTCAGTGGTGGAAAAAGTTTGGATGATTAAAGCTACAGTCCTATGTAATGGGAGGTACAATGGACCCTGTGGACCTATGGTCAGGAAGGTCCTCAAAATGAACAACAGAACTAGGTGAGCTCTACAGGTGGCCTAGTGAATTTCCTTCCTACTGCCATCAGTGGAGAGAGGAATAGTGCAAGCAAGAGGGGGCAAAAGACTGAAAAAGAAAAGAAAGAAAATGCTTCCTTCCTGTAATCATTAGTCTGGCAAGGCTTTGGTTATGGTGGAAAATTCAACTTCCAATCTCCATGCCCTCTACAGTGTAGCATTGCTCTGCCCAACTGAGTATGTTTAGGCTAGTTAGGAAGCGGAAGATAGTTTGCTAGCTAAAGGTATCATTCTGTGCGGTGTTTATACTCATCCTTCTATTGTCCCTGATAATGTTTTTGTAGAGTTGTTTGAAAAAAAAATATTTGACCATTGGTAGTTATACATTTCTTTCTTTCTTTAGAGCATTTATGTCTTGCTCATCAGCTAGAGTGGCTTAGAAACCAGTAAAAATCATACCGCATCTGCCCCCATATTTGCAGTCAACACATACCTGACAGAAAGGGAAAAGCAAAAATGGTCAGGTTTCAATTTTAGGGATGTTTTGATTGGCTGTAATACAGATGTAATCCTCTAATGCAGGAATGAGGGTGCATTGGCTCTTTGGAGGACCTTGGAAGGTTGCACCACATTAGTCCCTGTCTAGTTCACTTTCTGTTTTTAAATGGCTCCAGTTGAGAACATGGTCAAAATGTGGGATCCTCACATCCCCAGGAAGCCTCAAAAATGGCCTTAGGTGACTATATGCAGCCCACAAGCCACATTTCCCTAATCCTGCAGTAATAGCTGGACTCTAGGTAGATGTGGCTTGTCTTATTATCATGGGCAGAAGGAAAAGAAGCAGCTCAGAGGGAAGTAGAGTCAAAAACTGCCAGCTGATAGAGTGACCTTGCTTTCTGTCTTTCCCCTTGATGGAATGGCTACTCTGATGAAGCCTTGAGTCTTTGTTAGTGGCAATGTGGACATGTCTTTTAGCTCAGGAATGGGCAACTTTCAGTGGCCTGGGATGAACAAGTTACTCGCAATGAGTTTTCCCCCAGTAATAAGATATATTGAAGTTAGATCAAGACTATAATGCAAAATAATTTCATTTCTTTTGTAGTTACTGAGAGGTAGCCTCACTAAATGCTGGAGGGAGGATATCATATAGTTCAAATGCTACCTTGTACTGCTGCCTTGCACATGGTGGACGAAAGGAGAGTGCATTTTATACTAATGGCTTGTAGCACTCAGATGTCAAACAGAAAAGTAAAGTGTATTTTCAAAAAATGTAACCATAATAATAGGTAACTGCTTTTAGGGTCTCTGAGCCATAACTCAGTTACTTTTGCAAAGTAACTGTTAAGATTGAGGTCTGAATTCTTCAATTCTTTTGAGTAAGTTTGATCTGGAAGGCAAATTATCTCATTGGGAAAAAAAACAAAATAGGAGGGTGGAGAGGCAAACAAAGGAGACAGGGAAAATCAGGTCTTTTTACTCACCACTAGCTACATAGATAAAACAGTATTCCTTGCTTGTTTTCTAGTCAGCAAGTTTCCACCAAGTTTCTCAGTGAATGATTCACATGAAGCACTCAATTCCACCTTTTAAAGAGATTTCTGTATTTAGACAGGTGGTAGATGGGGATTTATTGGCCCAAACTCACAATCGCAAGGGCAGCTCTTTGACTATGTAATTTCTTTGCTGTTTCTCTACTCATCTGGATTTGTTTTTACAATTCTCATGACTGAAATGCTGACAAAATGAAAAGGATGGGTTGATGGGGAACTTCTTTTTTAAAAGCTTTTACAGTGAACCCGGACTGTGTCTCATTTGACCATTGGGGAAAGGCACTTGAGTCATAGAAAAGCTGGTTTAAATGACACAGTCTTGGAAAGTCAGAGGGAAAAAGTTTAACAGTGTTGTGTCTAGCTGGGATCCCACCAACCACTACAATAGCATGTTCTAACCAAAGCAAGTATTATGAATAGAGGCCTGTGGCCTGTGGTTTGCTTCTTCCAGAATGCAACAGCAATACATGTTATACCCTAGCTTTTCAACTGTAATTATGTAAACAATAGACAACGTGCTGGGTGGGTGTTCAGGGTTTTGTTCACACTTGTGGCTTACCATGGAGCAAAGGGACCACCATTCAACAGAAACATAAGTGATGCATGTGATGCCTAGAGATTTATACTTCAATTACAAGGACTGTACTAACTTCCTGCCAATGGTTAATTCCTAAAATGAAAAGCATCAGTGTTTAGATCTCATAGGTAGCTGTGCTGTCGACCCTGGCTTACTTCAATTGCTGCAGACTAAGTTCAAATTGCAAAAGGAGATTGTGCTTCATTAATTCAGAAAAGGGGAGAGGAGTGGATGGGGTGGAATCTTGTTCTTCCTACTAGATTCAGGCAAAGGCAAACTGGTGCGTCCTTTCCTTGCTTTTTGCCATTAATATCTTTTACCATTTCAACCACACTCTAATGTGTTCCAGTTTTCATCTGCGAAATGTTGGAAGGTATAGTGTCTGTGACTCTCTTAAATGGAAATAGCTGCCAGTGTGTTGCCCTCAGGGTTGACCCTGTCATTCAGCAAAGTACACCAGCCTGTTTCACATGGCATCACCAATAAATAGACAAAGATGCAGCAAAGCATTGCTAATTGGATTGTGCAGACCAGTGGTAGTGGAGTTGTGGGATGTGAGCTCTGCTTTAGACAGCAAAATCCCTGAGGCCAATGTGGTATACATACTGATAATGAGGAAAGGCCAAAGAAATGTTGTACTTTGAAATGTCCAGTGTTTTTGTAGGTTTGGGGGTTTGACAGTATTGCTTTAGTTGTACAGAGAGCCATTTATTCATCTCTGACATGATGGTCCCTTTTCTTAATCCACAAACCCACCACTCTCTGTCTGTGTGATCAATGCAGGCAATTTAGAAAATTCAGATGATATCATCCTGTTTGTTTTCCTGTTTCTCTTAAGAAAGCAATCTTAAAAAAACAAATATTCTAAAGTTCACTGGTTTATTTTATCCATAATTTCAGTACAAACATGTTTGTTCTGGTTAAACTCTTGCAATGCCCTGTCTTAATAATATTCAGCACCCTCCCATGCGAATTGTGACTGAGGTTATATAAATACACAGCTCTTGGCTCCAGCAATTCCCGCTTCACCCTTGTGATGGTTGTCATACCCCTTGCTGCACGTATAAGCCAAACAATAACTAAGGCTGAAATCCTACCCACATTTATTTGGGAGTTAGCCCCACTGAACACATTTGGATTTATCTCTGAGAAAACAGCTGGGGATCAGATTGTTACACTCCTAAAAGATTGCCTTCTCCCATATGTGTCTCCACCTAAACTTTAAGTTCTTCTTCAAAGGTTTAGTACAACTGGTTGTATCCAACTTTGTCTTTCTAGCAGCAGAATGTTAACCTAATTGATCCTTCCTGTCTGTACTATTCAATATCTGTTCAAGAGGGTTAGGGGATCTTTGGATCAGATTTCAGGGGAACGTGGAAGAAAGGAAAAGTTTCACTTCATGAGTAGAAATTCACCCACGCAGCATTGACTGGAGACCCCTTTCCCCTGCTTATATGAAATAAGGCAGCACCTCACTGGTAGAATTGTTTCCCCCAAGAGGCTCACCTGGCAGCTTCTTTATTTTTGGCTTTGAGAGATGGCCTTTTTATTAATCCAGGGCTTTAAACTTTTCTTGGGCATTTGCTACTTTAATTATGATTCTAACCTTAGCTTCCAGCTCAGGCTGTCCAGTTGTTGTTGGACTGCAGTTCCCAACAGCCGTAGCTTACAGAACCAATGATCTGGCAGTTTCAGTGAAACAACATCTGGAGAACTGCACAATTTCTATCCTAATTGTTTTATGTTGTCTGTAGGAAATGATTATGTAGCTTTCACCATTATCAGGGAGAAGACGTGCCAAAGAAATACACTCACTGACTAGATTGCTTTGTAACAATTTGCCGTATTCCTCTGCTAGTCATCATTGTATAATATGGTATCTTATACTGAGGCAAATCATTCATTTATTTAGCCTATACCATCTACTTTAACTAGTAGCACTAATCCAAGGTGTCAGCAGTAATCTTTTGCAGCCCTGCTATCTGAGATCCTGAGATGAAGCCAGGGATTAACCCTGAGAGCTTCAGCGTATAAAGCTTGTGCTCTACCATGGTGCAGTGTCTCACTGCAGGCTTCAGTCACATTGCATCTCACATGTGGACTAAACATAGGAATTAGCTTGTACAAATTCTCCCCACTTACACAGCTCAGGGCCCTTTCATTGCAACAGATCATGCCAGGGCTGCCCAACATATTTTGCTACATGAGGCAAAGTACAAGATGGTATCTTCCTCCATCCCATGTACAAAAGCCGCCAACTGACTAGCAGTGGATTCTTACTTCAGCATTTGGAAAGAAACAACTATGGGTTTGGATCAGATGCCCTAGCAGTTGCCCAAATACCTCAACCTTGACCCCGGCTTCCCATGTTGGTTGCTTCACAGTGCATGATGCGTAGGGCTGCCTCTGGACCAAGGTATTTAGAACCATGGCCCCAAACAGTCTTCTCCAACCAAATTCCTGTGCTTCTTTTGCTTATACCTGCACTCCCCTTATGCTCACTCTTTTCTGCATGGTAAGACTTGGGAAATGCTCAGACAGTAAGAATTTGAATACGCACTAGCTCGAGCCCATAAATGGTTTTTATTCTGTGCATTTTTCTCCAAAACATATCTGCAGTAATAAGAAATGTTAAATGTTTAAGCATCCTCCTTCTGTCTAACCTTTCTTGCCATGAGAAAAATATGTAACAAAGAGCTTTAACGACAAACAATGTACAGAAATGTAATTACATATAGAACTTGCTACAGATGGAGATAACAACCGTCATCTATATTTAGGTCATACCAAGTTCATATTCAAACAGAGAATTGGTGACTGGAATTAAAGTAACATTTTAAAATTAAGTAACATTTTTCCAAGCAAAACAAAGCAAAAGTTCAGGCAACAAATGGTAGTCCATCACCACAAGGTAATTGATTAATGAATCTTGTCTAAGAAACTTAATGTTTTATTGTGTTTTATTATATTTTACTGTATTATTGTTGTTAGCCACCTTGATCACTGTGTGGTGGAAAGTCAGAATACAAATTTACATATAAAAAGCATGTAAGCAAAGGAGAATCAAATTAATGTTTCCAATTGTGTCCATTAGGGGACAAAAATGCAGTATGGTTTTATGGGCTTTATAGAGGTTTAAATGAACTATTTGCAAAAGCTGGCAAACTTTTCTACTAGGTTTGCCAGACAAAGGCATCTCATTTCCTGAGGTTCCAAAGCCAAAACCTGAGACTGCAGTAAGTCCTTCTGATGTCATAAAGACAGACTTTTGTGATGTGATAGGAAAGGTGGCTGGTTCAGTACCATTCCAGGCCCTGAGACCTAGGAACAATCCCTGGTGATGTTACAAGTGGGAGGTTACAAGGGGCAACCCCTGGCAATATCATTGAGCAATATCAATAAGCGTTAAACATTAAGCATCAAGCACAGCTACCTGGTGGATGCTATTCAATCAAGCCAAACCAAATCAAACCAAACCGAAATAGCTTGCCCAGTGCATGCTATTCAATCAAACCAAACCAAGTTTAATAAATAAGGAAATGCATACTTTTCAAGGCAGCATTCTCACTCTGCTATTCGTTCCCCATGACTGAAGAAAAGGGGTCAGGCCCTGAAATCTGGGAACCCTAGTCATATGGGTGAGTCTTTATGATGTCACAGAGGAAAGAATTAGTAGGTGATCTAGAAATTAATTTCAGGGTCAGCTGATTAAAGTAGCAGTCATGAGGGTAGTCTGGGTAAATGGACTCAGAATTGGGATAAAAAGCCAACTAACTGGATAATATGTCAACCCAGAACCAGGAAGAAAGAAGACATGCACAGTGTCTTTCTTTCTTGCTTGTTTTCTTTTTGGGCGGGGGGGTGTGTGTGACGGGTTTTGGCTTGTGCTGTCCCTGAGCACATGGTCTAAGAGAGTAGGGCTTCCATTGCGTTACTGACTTACTCTGGGGCAGAGCTAGAACCCAATGGCCCTAAATAACTGCTGCCTCAGTCTTTGGAGCTCAGTGCCTGGGGAGAGGACAAAAGGTGAGCTGTGTTTGGGGGTCATCCTTGATTCTTTGACTGCTTTTTTGAAGTCTTGTGGGAGGGGGTGTGGTTTTCTGCCATGTGCTGTCCTTGAGTACATGCTGAGTCACTAACTTGTTTAGGGGTAGAGCTAGCAGCCACCAGCTCTATACAACTGCTACCTCAGTCTTTGGAGCTCAGTCTCTGAGTGCCAGTAGCACATGCCTTATGGCACACATAGTTATATCAGTAAGAGTTACAGTCTGAACGAGGTGGGAAAAAAGCAACTGCAGGGATAGAGGCAGAAGGATCTGTTATTGACAGCTGTAGTGTGTGTGCAACATTTGAATTCTGACCAGAAAACCTCACTGACTCCACTTGCAGCAAGTGCAAACTGGTGGCTGTCTTGAAAGAAAAAGTCAACATGCTGCAGCTGTATGTTGAGACTTTTCAGTCCATCAGAGAACATGCAAACTTCCTGGATAGAACATAGGCAAAACTGATCCTACAGAACCAACAGGAAGAAGCTGCAAATGAAGAAAAAAAAGCCTGTAACACTGCAGAAACACTATGGAGGCAGTGACATAGCTAGAAGGGGGTAAAGAGGGAAGTATGCCTCAAGTGGCACATTGCCAGACCACCCTCCACATGCTGGCAGATGCCCAGCACCTAGATGGGCACTGGAGCCTCCCAGAGAGGTCTGCTGGAGGGGGTATTCCACTGCGGGAAAGGGGGCCATCCATTCCCACCCTCCCCTCCCTCCCAATTTGGAGTAAAATCTGTTTCCAGCCAAAACAGTGGTGCCAATGCCAGTGGACCTCCAGGTCAAGCAAAGAATGAGGAAGGGAGAAAAGGAGGAGAGGAGAGGAGAGGAGAGGAGAAGAGAGGAGAGGAGAGGAGAGGAGAGGAGGAGCAGTCCCAAAGAGGCAGAGAGAGACACCCACCTTCCCCTCCATCCCACCTCGAAACCGGAGACATGTGCCCAGAGCCCAAGCACCCAACGTCAATGGAGTGATTTTTATTTGGTATTTTGGAAAGGTCCTCCGTTTCCAAACTCACGGACCACCCCTGGGTGGCAAAAGCTCTAGCTACGCCACTGTCTGGACGACAATCACTGTCAGGAGTAGACTATGCACAAGGGATTTTAAACCACTCCAAGCAATCACTTCCTACATCTTCCTGAGGATAACAGTGGTGAAAAGATGCAAGCAGAAGACCAGCAGCAAGAGACACTGCATTCCAAGGAAGGAGCCAACTTAACCACCAATTGTAGCAAGAAGAAAATAAAGGTGCTGGTGAAAGGGGATTCATTGTTCAGGGCATAGAAGCACTTGTGTGCCAGCCAGGCAAGATGTGCAGTCTTCCTGGGGCACATATCCAGGATGTCACTGACAACTTGCCAAAGCTCATCAAGAACACAGAACAGTACCCTTTTCTCCTGATTCATGTGGATACCAATGACACTGCAAATAACACCCTTGAGCAGATCACCTTGGACTATGGAGCCCTGCACAAGAAAGTAAAGAGTTTAGAGGCACAGGTTTTCTCAACAATTCTACTAGTGTGAAAGATAGAGGATGGCATGGGAACAGAAGGATATGGCAGGTGAATTACTGGTTACAAAGATGGTGTCCACAGAAGAGGTTTGGCCTCTGTCTTCATTTTTCAGAAGGAGGACTACTGGCTACAGTTAGGCTGCACCTCACAAAAAATGAGGAAGAATGTCTTTTGAAGAAGCATAGCAAGTCTGATCAAGAGAACTTTAAACTAAATCCCATGGGCCCCCCTTCCAACTCTGTGATTCTACTACTTTTAAGCAGATAGTAAAATTTGCCCAGTTGCTGCAATACTTGCCTTCATTCCTGCTATGGCATCCTACACCACGCATGTAGAGTTTTTCCAGGACCTACACTTCTACTGGGGTGGTGGAAAGCCTACCACTAGTACTCAGGGGGCTTTCTTCCAGGCCGTGTGCTGTTGCTTCTGGAGCTCATGAGGAAAACTCATGAATCATCATGCTAGTACTCTGCACTCTGACAGCAGTGGCACAATGCATCCAAGTGCATGAATCCACAGTTTCTTTTCCTAGTTCCCTTCACTCATCTTTAGTTTTTTTAGTTTACAAAGCTTGAATAAGTTCAACACACACTTAGCAATGACCCAGGAAACCCTGGTGCCAGCTGAGAATGGAGTGGAGATGGATGTCCTAGCTTTCAAGTCATCTCACATGCAAAAATCAAACCTTCTCCTCCTTCACTGCTGTTAACCCTAAGAGCTGTCACTCTGCTTGAAGGCCTAGAAAAGCACAGCAAAGCTGAAATTGTAATTAAAGCCCTGATACTTGGCAACTATACCTACTACATGGCCATTACCTGGAAGAATTGGAAAGAATCTGTTTTAAGTTACTTTAGCTGTTCAGCATGGGTTCTGTCAGGATCTGTAGCCCCTATCACAGTGTAGGGAATGCTATAGTTAGAGTGCTACAAAGTATCAAGTGTTAACTGTTGATTGCAACAAGGTATCTGTTTGGAGCTTGCTTGTGTATTCCAATGTTTCAAATGGCTAATTGCTTTATTGCCCATTGCTACAATGTATCCAATAGAGAGAGAGAGAGAAGAACAGTCCAGAAAACAAAAGTCCCAAAAAAGTGTTTTGGAAAGTTGAAGTGTTCTAAAAATAAGGGGCAGGAAATAGGTTCCTGCCCCATGGATGAAAGAATGGTAGACAACTGTGAGTCTAGGAAATGTCTAAAGATGTGGGGTGATGTTAAATTTATGATCCTCTCCAATCACAGCTATGCCTGCCTAAAATTTGTTACGTGAAGGTATAAAGCCTGTGAACTCCAGGTATGCTCTAGTCTCAGCTACTTCAGAAGAAATGTGCTGTATTGCTTGCTTTATTACAAATGGCATGTCAGGTTCATAGTAGATGATAATAACATCTAGTTCTAGGTGTTTTTTTAGGGTGTTGGGAAGAAAAGATTGCAGATTTTATATACCGGATGGCATAAAACTGTATGTATGTACATGCTTTCAAGTTTTCTGTGGACTTATGGTAACCCCAAGAATTTAATAGGACTTTCTTGGGCAAGGAATACTCAGAGGTAGTTTTGCCAGTTCTGCACTTAATAGCAAGGAAGAAAATTTAAGCCAAGGAAACAAGTGGCAAAAAGTTGTCTTTTCAACTTATTTCCAGAAGTTCCTTCGATGGAGAAGACCAAGGAAAACACTGCTTCTAGAAAGCTTGAAAATCTATGATCTCCCAATATCTTTCTGCTAAACCTTCCTTATGTCTTGTATGTAAAAGTGATAACCTATTCAGCGTAAATACATATTTTCCCCAAATGTTACTGTCTGACAGTTTCTGTGTATGATCACCTGAAACTGTGCTGTACAAGAAATATGTAGTGTGTAAGTAAGCCTTCATTTCTTTCTTACCTCCAAGTGAGTGTGAATGGGCCAGTTGGGATCATGGCCAGTCTACATGGTAATGAAAGCTTTAACCTTCTCCTCACAGCCATTTTTTTCTCCTAAACTACATTCTCCCTTAGTCAGCCATGTGTAGCTGCCACCCAAGCTGTTGTTGACCTTTACCTTCCATTGACAAATGTTACTGGGAAATGCTTGTTGAAAGGCCTCTTCTACATGTGTTGGGATGCCAATGTGCTAATGCATTTCCAATAGCCAAGAGACAGAGATCCAGATGTGCCTGTGAAACAAGTCTGAAAACAATAAGATTGAAAAAGGCTCACATATGTCAGTCCCATAATGATATATTCTTTTATCTTTCAGCTCACAACTCCAGCTTTCCCTGTTGTTGTCAAGCTGGGACATGCTCATGCTGGAATGGGGAAGGTAAGGCAAAGACATTGTCAGCAGAATCTGCATGTACATTTGTCTTCCTAACTTGGTGAAAGATGTTTGTGCGGTGTACACTTTGGCGAATAACACAAAGTCGCTTCACGGGAAGAAAACATTCCTTTAATCCTTTGTGTAATTCTAATTAAAAAGAGTACATCCATACACTGTGCATAGGCATGTGTTCATACTATGTGACATTGGGGGGTGACCATATGAGGTACAGAATGTTGGGACAGAAAACACTTGGAGAAGAATCTGGGAGGACTCATGTTTGTTTTCTGGACTAGTTCACAAAACCTGGAAAGCAAATCAAAGTGTGATTGCTTCATTACCACATTTTGCTTTATAATGTGGGCTGTGGTTTTTCCTGCACAGCTCCAGGACTATTTCTTCCAAACTTTAACACCACCACTATGGAATGTCTATCTAAACTGAAAAATTAGGAGCAGAATATCAGAATATGACATTAAGGTAGTTGGAATGCAAGAAGAAATGGAGAATCTAGTGATCTATTTCCAAGTCTTAGTTCTTTCAGTGGTGTCCCTTCAAGACTGAAATATGCATATATTTATGTAGGGAAGAGTTATGTGCAGTGTATTCAGAATAGAGTAGCTATTTGCTTGAAAGTTTCTGGCTACAGGTTATTGCCATGTTTTTAATACAAGGAAACTTGGGTGGTTCCTTTTCAATGTGTCATGAATTTCTACTTCACATAGTTTCACATCCTTCTGTATAGGTATCTTCTGACTACAAAAGCACTGGTTTAGTCCACTCTTCAATCCTACTAAGTGGAAAACTCCTGGGTTTTTTGTTTTGTTCTGTTCTGTTTTTGTCAGATGAAATCTAGGCATTCACTTGGTCAGAATTTCACAGAAAAAAGGAAGAAGCAGACAGTCTTTTTGTCTGGTAGGCTGCCAAGAAAGAAATTCTAAGAACAGCTTTCTTCCAAACCTGTTTGTTTTTCCCAGACTCTCTGAGATACTTCTACACTGAATAGATTAGCAAATTCTTTTGTTTTAGGAACTAATAGAAGCAGCAGTTTTAAAAAACAAAATGCTATCTGTATTTTCAGCAAACAGCACATAGGTAGCTGTGAACAGCATATAGGTAGCTAAGCTTTTCAACAGGCATATTGTTGGTCCTAATATTAGGACAAGTGAGGTTTGCCTGAACTATTTAAAAAATTTTGACATGATATGCTGTCTTTCTGCACTTAAATAAACTGTTATCTTCACTGTAATATTACCAAACAGGATAGATGGCATCAGTGCCACCTACATCTCTCTACTCATCCGATAAATAAATAGTTGACTAAAATATTTTCTGCACTTAAATAAACTGTTATCTTCACTGTAATATTACCAAACAGGATAGATGGCATCAGTGCCACCTACATCTCTCTACTCATCCGATAAATAAATAGTTGACTAAAATATTTTCCATTTCTTTATATGGAAAACTATGCACACTTTCTAGAGGACCTTCAACAGAAATGATTTGCTTCTCTTTTTTATATCTAGATTTTGCTTTGTATACAGAAGTTTCCTGAAGTTCAAATGTCAGGAAAAGAGATTCCAACTAAACATTAGGAAGACCTTCCTGACAGTAAGATCAGTTTGGTAGTGGAATATGCTGCCTCAGAGTGTGGAGGAGTCTCCTTCTGAGATTTTTAAACAGAGGCTGGATGGCCATCTGTCAGGAATGCTTTGATTATGTATTCCTGCATGGCAGGGGTTGGACTTAATGGCCCTTGTGGTCTCTGCCAGTTCTATGATTCTATGAGTTCCTTATAGTTTTCACAGATGAAACGAACCTGGGCCCCAGAGTACTTCTAGGACTGATTTAGTATCAAAGGAAGATATTATTCAACAAATAGGAGATACTGTTGAAAAGAATTTAGGAATGGAGGGGAATCATCATTCAAACTTTCCTATTTCAAAACTGCCCAGAAATTAAAATGTATAATCTTTTAAACTGAAATTGTTTCAATATTCAGTATTCCCAATTATAGGTATCACTAGATCCAATGTTTTATGAGAAAGGAGATGATAAGACATTGGCTATGATGAGATGTTATCTGTCTGGAAGTTTTAAACAATTATAATGCTCAAATGTTGAACTTATACAAAAATTCATTTCCCCCATGAAAAGAAGCATGCTTATTTCTGCTTTATTTATTACCTGTTATCATCCAGCTGGTAATGTATTCAGTGTATCTTCCAGTGTTCCATAAATGAAAAGTAGGGCTTGTGTGGCCAAGTAACTTCAAATTGTGGTCAAGAGTTAATAATGAAGAAGAACAGACAAGCTAGGAAAGGTTGCAGCTGTTTGCTTTTGCCTGAGTCTATTGGGAAGGGCAAAATTCCTCTCCTTCCTCTCCTCTCCACTTGCTGAGTTACTTGAGTGCAAACTACTTTTGCACATTGAACTTCATTTGTAGCAACTGAAGTAAGGACAAAGAACAAAAAGGGAAAGGAAGGGGAGGAGAATAAAACCAGAGCATTTAGAAAGGAGCTGAAGAAAAAATGAGAAGGCAGAAGGATAATCAATACTGTCCCTACCAAATCAGGACTGCTGTGGGGTATGTTATTGCACTATACACTCTTATTTAACTAATAACACTTGTGAACAGAGCCAACAGATCTGAATTTGCAAACTGTTTGGCCAGTTCAACCACATCACAGCAAAGCAGGAATCAGGTGTGTTCAATATGGTTTACTCTTAGAGCCAAGGTTTCCAGCTGAACTAACCATTTGGTACTGTGGAATTAGCTAATCGCACCTTATGTTTCATTTATTGCTGCTCTGTTGCTTTCTTTGATGCAGAGCTTAACTGTGTCCTGTTTATGTAAAAAGGAAGCCAAGCCTTCAGTTGAGATGAAAAATCATTTGCAGGCTGCCTTTCATTGGATAGCATTTCTTAGAGGACAATTGCATTCTTGGCAGTTCTTTGCAGAGCTAGCTGCAATTAAAGGCTACACAAGATAGTAGATGATTAGACAACCACAAATACAAACATAGTGATCGAAATAAAACAAGGATTACAGTTGTGTGGGTTGGCCTGGGATGCAGCACGCATCCAGGGGACTGATTATTGGCTGAATGACTTGACTGTCATTTGATCAAAACCCAGCTCCTGACCCAAAGGCAGGAGGCCTCCATGGGGTGACAGCTGAGGAAGCCACTCAGGTGTGGTTCCCTGCCCCCAGGTGATGAGGCAGGTCCATGGGGATTGTTTTCCACCACAATTGGATCTTGGCCCAAGCCACACTTTCCCAAGTTATGACGAAAGAAATATGAACATTATAAACAAAGGCTGAATGATGGGAGAGCAATTCAAATCCAAATGCCTGACGGAGCCAGGCGCAGCAGAATAAATACTGTACTGTCTGAGTGGACCTGAATGAAGCCAGTGGCTTCAGTGTCAGCATTCAGGAAGACTTCAGCCCATCCACCCACCTTGACACCTGATTGGCTGCCTCCTCTAAACCCATGAAAAATCATGGAAGCTCCTGGGAAGAAGGCAGAATACTACAAAAAGAAGATGGCTGCTCCTTGCTACTTAGAGTCACCTGCTACAACCCACAGATGATTCTCCAGATTGATCTGGGATCTGTTTCTTTTATCCTTGTTTATTAGTCAGAATCAAATATAGTAGGTCCTTCGTCTGCAAGGATTAGCCTAGAACAATTGTCCCTCTTGGTTTTGTCCTCTCAAAGAACAGACTTTCCAAAAGATTAGAATCTGTATTCAACCCCAAATACTGCAAGAGTTGAAAATTGACCTTGTTCTTAATCTTTGACACAATTACTACAGGAAGTTGGGCCACCTGAAATGGGACAATGTGGAGGCCAATCTATTGTATGATGAAGCCACTTACCATTGCGTTGTTGTTGTTGGGTGCCTTCAAGTTGTTTTTGACTTATGGGAACCCTAAGGCAAACCTACCATGGAGATTTTCTGGGGCTGAGAGTGTATGACACACTCAGGGTTATCCAGTGGGTTTCCATGATCAAGCAGGGAATCAAATCCTGGTTTCCAGGGTCATAGCCCAATGCTCAAACTGCTACACCATGCTGGCTCTCTCACCACTGTTGATGAGCAGCAGTAGAATCTTTTATTCACCGTTTCCAGCAGTGTAATTGCAGTGGTCAGAACTAAATGTTAATTATCTTTGTTTGAATGATGTCATATGTAGCATTCACATTTCAAGCAGTCATCATCACCCAGCAAGCCAATAGGCAACCAGCTGATATAAGAACAGAACCACCCAAATTTTGAATAAGGCGAGGTAGCTTAAAAAGTATAGACTATTCTAAAATAAGTCACCTTGAGTCCCATATGTATGGGAGAAATACAAGATATAATGTGGACAAAAAATAAAAATATACAGATTCCTTCACACTGTGATATGAGGAGCCAAAAACTTTTAAGGTCGCATTCATGCAACCTCCTTGTGTCTTTATTTCAGTCCAAATGGATTATTTCTTCATAAGGACTGTTTGATATTGAGCCTTTTTCAGGGAAAGGAAAGGAGCTGCAAGAATGTGCCTATCAACCCTGCTGTACCCCACACTTACTTGATCATCAGGAAGATGTAGTTGGCTCATTAAATCAGACAATATAGAATTGATCTGACCTCTTAGGACAATAGTAAGCATCTTGCAGCTGGCTTTGTTCTCTAAATCCTGTCGTCTATAGACAATATAGCAAATGGTGAGGGATTTATCAGTTGTTATACAAAAACACAAGGGAAGGGGCTGCAATTGTCCACCTATGTCTTAAAGTATTGTTGGTACACATCCTGTACTTCACCTTTTGGCCCGGTGCTGGTGTCAAAGCATAGATGGATAATTAAGGGTCAAATCATTTGAAAAGCCTGGTTCAGGATGTAACAATTCTTACAAAAACCCAAAATGGAATTTTTGGTAATTACTTGGTAAAATTAAGGCTTCAGAGTAGATTCTGTTTTTGGTCTTGTTATGAGCTGAAGGAGAGTGACAGGGAGGATATGATGCCCGCCCCTCAGATCTTTCTACCTCTGGATTTACTATGAACTTTGAGGCATTCCCTGTGTGAATCTCTGTCAGTTATGTTGTAAATTGACCCTCAAATGTTCTCAGGAATAGAACTAAGAGTGCTAAATTCTCTCCAATATGGCCTTCACCTCTCCTTGACCAGATCATAGAAAAGAGATGTACTAGATCTACAGTGAAGAAAAAGAGCAGCTCCTATTTTGGAGTTATGTGTATTTTTGTTACTCTGATTTTATTTTTAGTTTGCTCTAATTAGACCAGTTAAAGAGTTCCCTTCAGATCCAGAGCAGCCCCAGAATTTTTAATATTTTTTTAAAAAATAAACACTCTCCCAATGTAATTCAAGGATGAAATGATTTTACAGCACTGGAAACTAAGGCCTTGTTGTTCATAATGCCACAGTCAACACTATTTTTCTCATGCAGGATGTGGGATTTTATTTTTGTTAAATATAGCCAAAAATAAGCAGAGTCACTATGTCTTGTTAAAATACCAAAAGTCTTTTACAGGGGATGACCAACTCATCACAATGATTTTCTTAAGTCTGAGAAAGAAAATAAAAAGAAACATGTTCTAAAACCACGAGTGTGAAAAAGTGGTTATTTTCAAAGATGTTCATTGGAAAAGGGACAAATATTTTCTTAAAAGGAGTGTAACAAGTAACTTCAAATGCAACATACAATGAACCACCCCATTCATACACATCCTGAGTCATATCAACAGTTACTACCCATTGCTGGAAATAGCAGACACATCCCAAGTAATGAATCTAATTATTCTTCCTTTTTTTAAAAAAAAAATGTAAAATCAGTGTGTCACAGTGTCAACATCTGTTAGTACAGATTGACAACCGTATTTCAGATGAAGCATAATAATTAGTTGTTAACATCCCAAACATAAGAAAACATGATCAGGGTGTGTAAGTACTTGGTTGAAAAGACATCTCTGATTGTATTTGATTCTTTATTCTGATTGTAATTGATTCCAACTGAAAAGACTTTGATAAGCTGAAGTGGAAGCTAATCAAGCTAATCAAGGCAGAAAAATTAACAGGAGCAGGCTGCTTGGCTCTGTCTTTGCCAGTGATGTCTTTTACTCCAACCCTCAGGTCAAGTCTCAAGTCTCTACCTTCAAGTCTCCAGTCAAGTAAGTCCTAGAAGATACTTTCAAGTCAAGTCTCAAGTCTGGAAGCCAACTTTATATCTAACCAAAATTCCAGAATTATTGAATAGAGTGAAATAAATTCAGTTTTAACAATTTAAGCAGAATCAGCTCTCCACATTTGCAGTTTTGCCATCTGCAGCTTTGGAAGTGCGGAATAGGATCCTATCTTGCTCCCCATTACTCAAGATTCAAAAGCTTTAGAAGGAAGAATCTTTCTTCCCCAAGCCTGTTGCCTGAAGGCTCCTCTGATATGCAGCAGGGACAGGCTGCTGAGCAGACCTCAAGCTCATTGCCTAACCTGTTTGCTGTTCCCCTCTGAGAAATGCACTAACACTTTGGGCTTGAGAGAGATTGTCCTGTGACCAGTAGGCAAAAAGAGATGGAGGTGCTGTTCAAAGTCGTAAGGTTTCTGGATGAATGCATTATATTACTGAACAAGAGCATCAAGTCACTCGTTAAAAATATACAAGTCTTGAGTTGAGTCAAGTCAGTGCATCATTTATGGCCAAGTTGAGCCGAGTCCAAGTCGAGCACTGAAGTCTGACTTGAGTCTGAGTCTGTCAGCTCGAGTCTACATCACTGGTCTTTGCTGATGGAGATATGCACTCCAAAGATTTCATTCATTTATTTCTCTTTCTCAGTTGCTGTGTGAGCATGTACAAAATATATAATCCTGAAAACACCTTAACACACAGCTAAGAATTAGACTGAATCTTAACGGGTACTCTCAGATGATAAACTGTAAGGCTGGAAACTCTTTCTCTTTTTCTACACACACACTTAAGATTTTAGTTTAATGTTTTTGTTTCTGTCATCTTGAATAATACCATTAAGATTTTGGTTGTGTGCGAGAGAGAGAGAGGTGGGGGGGCAAAGCGCAGTCCTCCAACAGATTTTGAAGACTCCTTAAGAAGTGGGTTTCAATCCTAAGGAAACTTTTTGGTGAAATGCCTCCAGCTGACTCTATAGTGCACAGGAAACTCAGCTACAAAAGTCTAAGTTACAGATGAGAGTAGCTGCTATCAACTGTTCCTAGATGCTTTGCTTTGTGCTGTGACTGATCCCCCAGAACCTGAACTTGGGTTGTGTTTGACACTGCTCATAGACTACCTTTGCCTGACTTCCTGAGTAGAGTTTACTGGATTGTTTCTTGACTCAGACTGTGGATTGCCCTCACTGGCTTTACATGCTCTCTAGCTGAATTCTGCCTGATTGATTCCTGTGCCTCCTTTTTCCCTTTCTTTTGTGCTTCTCTGGATACCAAAAGCATAGCAGCCCTTGTCTGTGCCAAGATTCTTGGGAGAAACAAGATTAAACGTCTCACTTTCCCACAATTCCAATGAATATCATTGTCCCCACACTACTAATAGCCATCAGTTTTTTCCAAGCCTAATTGTGCTATAAGAGAGCTTTCCTCTGAAAGGGAAACTGTGGTACAACTGAGCTAGGGAAAATGCCATTGCACTCAATAAAAGGGTTTTTTTTCCTCTTTCCCCTCTTACTTAACCATTTTAGATGGGCAAAGAAAGGTATATATTCACCTTCCCCAGCTGTGACCCGGTCACTCCATAATGATCTGGCATCCAATTCCAGATGAGTTCTCTGGAAATGATGATGCCTTGGTCCAGAATAAAATCCCCACTCCAGCACAGAAGAAACCCTGCTGCAGGCTTAAGATTCCTGTTAAGGAACTCATTTAACGAATACCCTAAAGGCACCAGATCCTGTCTGATCTTGGAAGCTAAGCAAGATCACCCCCAGTTTGTACTTGGATGTGAGATCACCAACAAATACCAGGTGCTGTAGGCTATATTTCAGTTGAAGTAAGTGGCAAAATCTTCTTTGTGTATTCCTTAACTAAGGCCATTTCCGCACAAGGTGAAGGAATCGCTCTGTGCCAGTACTTACCTGATCTTGTGGGCACGGAACAATGCGGACTGTCCCTTAAGCCCTTCCACAGGGCTCCTTGTCTCGTCCAGGGTGAATCGGAGCAGTGCAAGGTCTTAGATCCGCACTGCTCCAGCTTCCGGTTGTTCAGGTTGTTCGTGGGTCCCGACCAACTGTGAAGCTCACCATGCCTAAAGCCCACCCTCCGCAGATCACAGGCTCGCATTGGTGCGAACCTGTGAATCTGCACAAGCGAGCAGATATGCAATGGCGCGCTCCAAAAAATTAAAGAATGGTTTTCTACCGTTCTTTAAAAAGCGCACTGGAGGACCAGTTGGGGGCGTTTCGGAGTGGACTGAGGTGCGGATCTGAGGTAAGTAGTCCGGACCTAGTCTGCTCCAAGGTGCAGACGACGTCCATGAGAGGACACACTGCGCTGTTTTAAGTCCCCCATGTGGAAATGGCCTAAGACTTTATGAAATTTACCATGTCAACAAGAGATTTGAAGGCACATACATTTATACATTTTTAAAAATGCTTTTAATAAGCTGCTCCTGTTAGCATCATCTATGCAAATCTTACATTCAGTAAAAGAAAGTTGGAGATAACCCTGTTCTGATCCATGTGTCCTGCAAAAGACTACTACTACTTTTAGCCCTAAAGTGAAAGAAATTCAGTTGGAAAACACTGTTTGTGAGACACATAATCTTTTTCAAACTGCCCCTTACATCTTATTGCCATAGGCAATAACTTGTGCCCCATTTGGCTTTTATCTCAAACAATTTATGAAGTTAACAGATCCCAAAGACCTAGACTATTATAATACTGCTTATATGCTAACAGAGGAAAGAAACATGTCTGGTCTGAAACTGATTCCACAATTATAGCTATAGTGATTCCCACCCATCAAGGACCAAATACGTGACATGAACTTTAGAAAAGTTTATTAAACACTGTATTAAAAGCACCCATCTGGGATAAGTAGCCTAAACCTCTTGAAATGGAAACAAAAAACTGCAATGTGTGTTCCATGAGAACAAACAGTCGCTTGAAATTTCCATTACTTCCTATTTCTAAATAGCCAGACTATACATCTGTCCTCCAGATAGTTTCACTTATCATTTATAGTCCAATTTAGCTCCCCAAAAAGGAAAGGTTAATGGAAGTAAAATCAGGGGTGGGGAGGAGAGATGATGAGTAGAGCAATGGCATTGGAATTAAAGCCATAAGGTACACATGAACCTAATTTCCTGAGATGGGTTTGTTCTTCCCCCTCTTCTGCTTTGATAAAAAGAAACTCAGCAAGGCTATTCTCAGCACCTAAGATACTTTGCTTTTTTAAGATATATTCTTCAGTATATTCAAGAGTGGGCTTTGGACTTCACAATATTGTCTTCAGAGCTTGGACATGTTCCTTTTTATCTACAACTCCTAGAATTTTTCACCTCTTTCCATGATGACTGGGGGATTTGAGGAGTTATAATCTGGAAAGGCAACATTTCCACACTCTGACCTTCTTCCCCTGAAACTGAAATGTGTTGTTCTTCTTTTCCCACCAGAAATATTTCTAGAAATTTTAGGGGGCAGAGGCTTGCAGAACCCTGTATATTGGGCTTGATCAGTATGGCCAATGTCATTGCAAAATTCGTGGCAATGACAGTTCTGCATGATTTTGTTGTCCTGTCCTTCTCTCATCCCCATGTGGCTCAATCACAGAATAAATCATTGACAGGTTTTCCCTGTCAATGACTCATGATCGTACCACCATTGCAGACTTACCTGTCCCGCGGAAGCTTGGGAAGCGCAATGGCTGCACTTTGTGCCCTAGCGCAGCCTGGGAAAGTACCCATCTGATCTGCAGAAGGAAGAGGTGTGGCCATCACACTTCCTTCCTTCACTATGGAGCCAGCCAGGGTGGAGGAGAGAGCTCCCATCACACTCCCTCCTGGCAGAGCTGGTGCCATGATCCCCACCGGGCATCCTCATAAAAAGGCAGGATGTGGAAAGGGCCTCAGTCTGTGTGTGTGGGCCACAGCTATGATGCCTTTGATAATGGTAGCATTAGCTTACATTAGTAGTAAAAGAAAGGTCCAGGAAATCTGCATGTTAGGAATTTGCCATTAGCATGCATTTTAGAACTTAATTTGCTAGTCATTTTCCCAATGTGCTTCTTTTCAGGGAGTTTCATGTGTAGAGTTCTGTACTTCAGGAGACTTCTGGTTACATGTTACCAGCCACTAAGACCTGTAGCATCTGAATTTGCTGATTGGGTATCTGGGTTCTAATATTAGTCAAGTAGAAACAGTGAGCATAACGAACATTCTGGATTAAATATTTAGTCCATTTTAAATCCTGAACTTTTAGCCAGGCATTCTTTCACTTATCTTGCTATAAATCAGGATGGGCAACATGTGGTTTTCCAGATGTTGTTGTACTGGACCATTGGCTATGCTAGCTAGGATTGATAAAAGTTGCAGTCCAACAACATATGAAGGTTCACAAGTTGCCTACCTCTGCTATTAATATATGGTAAATTGTTATTGTTGTTGCTGTTGTGTGCCTTCAAGTCATTTCCGACTTGTGGTGACTCTAAGACAAAACTACCATCGGGTTTGCTGGGGCTGAGAGTGTGTGACATGCCCAAGGTCTCCCAATGGATTTCCACAGAGAAGCAGGGAATTGGATTCTGGGCTCTAGAGTCATAGTCCATCAAACCACTACACCATTCTGGCTCTCTATATGGTAAATTACAGTTGTCGTGTTCTTGAACTTCTGTACTAATGTAACCCTAAAACGGTTAGTATGTTCACTCCATTGGATTTCTCTTTATGTTCATGATTCAGTCCATATGTTGTCCATCCTGGTTGAATAATAACAGATGAAAAGGCTCAGAACTTCAGAAGGTTTCCTGTTTACAGATTTAGAACAGATTAACATACATTTCAGTCTGCACACACAGGTTGTTACTGAGGTAAGCATGATGGAATTAAATGACAGATCAAATAAGTAGGCATTTTTTTATTTTGCATTTATTTGAACTATGGTTAGCATGGAACTTTGAGCAGAGAATTTGGAGAACTTTGCATTCCACAAGAAAGAAAATTAAATCAGTGCTTTGGCACAAACAGCATTGACATCAGGGTGAGGTTTCCTGGAGCCTCTGGAAAGCACCAGTGTGACTCATCCCCGTGCTGAGGTGACATCATTTACAACCTGCCTCTAGAATTGCATATTAGTTTATTGAAAAGACTGTAACAGCCAGAAACTAGTGTGCATTTAATTCTAGCAAAAGTCTTGATAATCACATTTCAAAAAGACCTGTAATGTTTGGAAGACACACTTTTAAGCATCTTATAAAAGATCTTGCTGTTCATTTTCTTTCATCTGACTGTTTATGATCAGTTATTTTCCAGATGACAGTTCAGTTCGTCTGCTGTTCTTTTTCATCAAATAAAGTTTAAATTTTTTTAAAAAAATAGTAAAATTCAGAGGCCAAAACCAGTGGCTAGTCTCAGCTAGTGCAGATCCAGTCCCTGAATTCCTTAATAATAAGTCGACGCTTACGTAAACCCCAGTGATTCACAGGATCTTCTGTGATTGGATGAAGTATCTGGTTAGCTGTTTATCGAGTGAATGGCTTCAACATATAGAACCATGTGCTGGGAGCTACTGCACTTTTTCTGTTGTTTGTTTGTATAGCATCATCAGTTTGCATGATCCATTAGAAATTACAAGAGGACAGATCCTTGCCCCAATGAGTTTACAATCAGACACAGTGGGGAAGAACTGAAGAAAAATAAGGAAGTGGAAGCTGCAGAAAATGGAGGAGGTGGGAGAAGTGTAATTATTTCAGGAATATTTTAAAATATAGTTGCAATCTTTATTATAATAGGGCATTGAATTTTAGAGATACAATATACAGAAATAAAAGGAAAGGGGGTGAGAGGAATCCCGTAGCACCTTTTAGACTAACTAATCTAACACCAAGAAAGATGCTAAAGTGTTGCTAGATTACTCTTCCCCAACCCCTCTCCCTTTCCTCTTTTTCTGTAACAAATTAACACAGCTGTTCCCTTGAAAACATGCATAACTAGTAGTAATGCAGCCAATAATATAACAGTTGCAGTTGTCCATATGGCACATTAAAAGAATAAACAATTTACTATGTGCTCATTTTTTTCAAGTAGTTAACTAGGGCCTTTCCACGTTACACTGTTATAGTGCTGTATTCCACTTTCAATATCCCATGGAATCCTGGGGTTTGCAGTTTGGGGGGGGGGCTTTAGAATTCTCAGCCAGAGAGCTCTTTGACCTCAGCAAACTACAAACCTCAGAATTCCACAGGATGCTGAAAGTGGAATAATAGAACAGTGTAGTGCGGAAAGGTGCTTTGTACTGTACATATGTATGAATGTAGCATAATATATTTACACGGCTAGGTTAAAAATGGCAGCAGTTGCAGGGCTGTGACATTTCCAGAGGTAGTGCTGTTGCATTTTCTACAGAGTTTAAGGATAGAGAACCTTTGAGTCTTGAGATGTTTGGGGCTAAAACTTCCATAGTCTCTTGCTGTGTTGGACTAATGGGAATTGCAGAAGGCTCACCATCAGCCTTTTCCCACTCCCCACTTCCAGCCTGACACTCCTGCTGTTGGGGTCCATATGACCAGAAGACCAACAGGTAGTGACACTGATGCTCCTTGCTGCAAATGACATGATGTATCTACCAATTCTTGGCCCATTCGCTTTCCTTCACTCTTGGCTATTCATTCATTCATACATTTATTGCATTTTATATGCTGCTTTTCTTATGACATGGGACCCAAGGCAGCTCACAACTATAAAACAAAATGACCTAAAAATGTAGCAGTAAAATTAAAGCACAATTAAAAGTTCTGCATTTTTAGAATCGTATATTAAACAATATAAAATCATTTAGAAAGACATGCAAAAGTGAAAAACTATCATACCTCCTCCTATAAGAAGGATCCCTGCAATAAATTAGTCATTAAAAGCATATTTGAACAAGAAGGTCTTTGGGTGCTGGTTAGAGGAGAGCAGAGAGGGGACCAGCCTAGCCTTCCCTTGAAGGGAATTTCATAGGTGGGAGCAGCCGCTGAGAAGGCTCTATCCTGTATATTTACCAGCACATGGGCATTTCATAAACACAACACACATATAAGCACCTTTGTGCTGCATCAGAAAGCCCTAGCAGTAGCTGGTTGTAATCAGAAATCAGTGTCCATGCATAAAAGGCACCTCAAATGCAAATATCAGAATGCTTCCTCCTTCAGTGCTGCTTAGCCAGAGATTTGTCTCCCCACCTAGAGACCCAAGGAAGCACAGCAATTCCATGAGAATTCAGCCAGTACTTTAAGTTCCAGTAACCCTAACCAGAGATAGGGGCAATAAGGCAGCCCTCGGTCTGGATGCAAACAACTCCATCAACTTTTTCCTGCACCTAAAACTTAGGCATAGAAATTCTCACTATATACAATAATACTTTACTGACAACATACAAACAAATGCCAATTACCTGGTAGACAGAATTCCACTGCAACAAGCTCAGTGCAACTGGAATTGCATTGAAACATATTCAGTCCAAATAGAGCATGTTGTGGTTTTGGTGTTGTAGGATTTATAGAAATAGATTTTAACATTTCCAGATTCCACCACCCCCTCTAGTAATTACTATATCTGGATAGTACCAGAATGCCTTCTGTCACTATCCATATGCTAGTATGGTACATTTTTATCTGAGGTTCTTGCTGTTAATTGCTATGAAGTTGACTTCAACATATGATGACCATATATTTTAACCCACCTTTTCCCCAGTTCGGGACTTGAGGCAGCTTCCAGAATTTAAAACAAACATAGCCAAAAATTCAAAATTAATACAAAAATTAAAAATGAAATCAAGGTATCAAAAACATTAAAAACAATTACAAGGAAAACAACAGATGGAAAATCCAATACATTATAAGAAGTCTTATTTTGGCTTCTAGGGGGAGTTCAGGCTTGATTTGCTGTAGGACTCATTTGTTTATCTCTTTGGTAGTATGTGCTATCTGTAGATCTCTCCTCAAGCACCATCATTCAGATGATTTGATTCTCTTTCAGTCACCTTTCTTTGCTGTTACCCTTTCACAGTATTCAAGATACTGGACAGGTAACATACAGTAAGTAAGAAAGCCAGCTTGGTGTAGCAGTTTGTGTGTTGAACTAACACGTGGAAACCTTCTGGGTGACCTTGGGCAAATCACACTCTGTCAGGCTTTGAGGAAGGCAAGGGCAACCTCCCTCTGAACAAATTCTGTCAAGAAAACCCTGTGATAGTTTCAACCTTAGGGTCACTATAAGTCAGAAGTAACTTGAAAGTATACAACAACAAAGAGACCTATCCAGTCATTGTCTAGCCATTAAGACAGGAACTTGGGTGGTTGTGCAGGTGAAAGTACCCCAAGCAATCTTCTGATCTCCTTTCTCAAGTCAGAAATAAATGAGCCATTAGTCTCACTGGGATCAGCCTGGGTACATCTTTATTTTCTATTGAAGGCTGTTTTACAATGCACTTCAAAGGAGTGTGCCACCCAGATTTTTCATTTAACTATGCTGGGCAAATTAAGCTTGTTATATTCAGGCTACCCCAAATTTCTACCTATAAAAATTGAGAGCCTAGATTGGCTAGCCTTGGGCACTTCACAAACAGCATAATCTTCCTCACAAGATTGTTGTGAGGATAAAATAAGGCAACTCCATATGTAGAATTCTTAGCTTCTTAGATGAAGAGTTGGCCATAATTATGATAAATCAAAATGCAACTTCTATTTTGTGCTCCTCTCCCCTTTTGGAGAAAATGACTTTTTTGCTTTCTTGCCTGTATCTCATGTACCATAGATAGAACATCAAGTGCAAGAGTCTGTCAAGGCATTCTGCCAAATTATCGTGAGATTTATGTTTTCTATCAAGTATACATAACTTAAATAGGCTAGACATAAATATAAGAACATGCTGTTTTGTGTTTTAAAAAAAGCACACTCTATCTCTGCAATCATCTGAACTCTAAATAAACTCTTGTTGACATCAATATATTCATTACTTATTTCCACAGAGAAGCTACACATATCAGTTGGTAGTAACTCCCACAAGATGAAAATTTCCAAATGCAGCAAATACACTGAGCTGTGGTAAATATACAGGTCTCTACTGTGGTCTGAGGTTTGAGATGTCTCCGTAGGCCCCAGAACTGTTGGAGGGACTCTACAGTGGCAGATAGGTCATTATTAATTTTACCAATTTGTAGGCACTTTTTTATATATAAAACAATGAAAACACAGAATGTATAAGATAAATAACAACCAGTAGCAGCAGCTGAAGGAGAAAACTGTGAAAGTAATGGGAAGGTAATAAATGAAATAATACAAAACACAATAAATATAAAATATAATTAATATATCAAGCAAAGGGAAAACGTATGTTAAGACCCCATTAAGTGAATGCGCAGATGCCTATAAGGTCTCCCATTATATCTTTTCCTCCACTACACTACATTAAAAGCAAAAGCTGTGAAGATATGTTAGAAAATGCAGGGTCACACATATAATATTTTCAAAAGGAAATGTGAAAACATGTTTATCAAGTAAATCTGATGTTTAGAGAATCGGGGGGGGGCATAATCAGGAGCAAGAGCAAATTACCTCTCTCATCTGTTATCATTCAGTCATCTTTAAGAATGAAAACTCTTGCAAGCACAATGTATAATACAAGAGTCACCTTTCCTGTGTTCAACAGTTTATACCCAATTACATGTGTATAGGATAAATTGCATGCAACCTTTATTGTTCATGGGAAGCTCAACTACATTAGCTGTCTGCTACATTAACAGTATGTGTGTGTGTTTGTATGCACATGCCTGCATAGGCTTGATTTAGTACATTATTTAGTACACTTCCAATTATTCCAAAAGGGGATCAATTACATATGAGTTTGGTTGGTCTAGTTTACCTCACAGTTTTAGGGAAGGCTCAGCCCCCTCCCAGTTTAGTGTTGAGGGACTGAGCTCTCCTTGCTCTCCCTGTTGCAGGGTCCAGGAATATCTCTTTAAAATGCAGAATGTTAGGCAATTCCAGAACTTGTGCTATAGGTGTGGTACAAGGGTGGATAATAACTATGTTCACAAATGAGTTATTGTTCTCAGCATTCCCCTGAACTTCAATATACAAATCAAGACTGACTCATCATGACTAACTGTGGACTTCTCAGTTTCCATGTCAACATCTGTCCATCCCAGAAAATAGCTGGCCAAACAGATAAGTCAGAATACATGTTAGTTCTGATGGCTATAGTGGCTTGGACTTGGATACCCTTGAGCATAGCAGAGTCCCTTGTTATGATCAAATTATTCCCTTCTAGGGATAGTAAGGATATATTTATTTGTATTTCAGGTATACCTCAGTTAATGAAGTAGATGTGTTCCTAACATAAGCTAATTTTTGCAAAGTCTTTTTACACCCACCCCGTCCCCCTTTCCTTCCTTGTCCCCTGTCTATCTGAACATGTTTTAGCAGCATCAGCATTGGGAGGACAGCTGAAGAAACACAGACTTTCAGTGCTGAGTTGCAGCAGTGGGTATGCAATTAACAATGCAGGAAAGCTTGAGCTGGGAAAGAGCAGGATTCTGCTTCAACCAATGCTGTAGTTGTGTGTGCCTGTCTAAAACAAGCAAAGTAAGCAGCAGTTGCCTGAAGAATCCCTTACTGAATACATGTGTAGAGCAAAACAGTGAGAAAAGGGAAAGCAGATCAGAATGCTGAAAAACAAAAATTTGTAGACCAAAATGGAAAGTGGAGACTAGTGCAGGAAAAATCATCCCTAGAATAGTCATCCCTATTTTGGAAGAAACTTTCAATCGGTCACTAGAAAGTTCAAAATGTTTTTATTTCCTTATGCAAAGTTTACCTGGTTGTTTCATTTGATAAGTGGATATTGTTAGTTTTGAACAAAAGATTTACTGAAATAATTTGAACTGCTTTCTTATGGGAGTATAAGAACCTATTTCTGTTCTTTCTATGTTTCTTCTACTTCTTCTACCAAATTTTCTGCGAAAAAAGTAATACTAGGAACACATCTACTTTGTTAGCTCAGGTATACCTGCATGCATTTCAACAATCAGATTTGTAAATTACGCACAACTTTGCTTTCAGGGATCCGATAAAAAATGAAGCATGCTAAATACATGATGCATAGATGAGGAAAATCATATTGTGACAAGCAGGCATCTTTCATCACTTGTGGGGACATTTCTTTCGAAGGCATGCTTAACCACTTTGTTCAGTCCTTGATCCAGTGTGGTAGGGCTCAGACATTAATGGAACCATATGGCTTCTGGATACTTGCAGGGAAACAAATGGGTTTATACCAAAATCTTTATGTGAGGAGTGCCCTGTCAAAGTTTCCAGCCACAGATTATTGCATTGTTAGATTTCTTATTGTTCAAAATGTCTATAAACAGTTTCCTATGTTCCCCTACACACAAAAAAACTCTTCAGTTGGCTTATGCTTTAAAACTCATGTTAGTTTAATAATTTGGGCTAACTTGGCAACCGTAGCAATCCATTCTTCCATCATCAGTACTTTAGTCCCTTTCCAGGTTTGAGCAGACAATGTTCTTTCTACTGTTATCGTATATTCAAGAAGTAATCCATATTTCCTATCCAATTACTTATCCATAATACCGAGCAAAAACATTTCTGGTGACATTGCATAATCCATCTTTAACATTTTTTTGAATTAACATTTTAAATCTGAGACTAATAACTTTAGGCCAGTAGCCCAGAATAAAATTTAAAACATTGTGTGATGCGAGAGAAATGAATTGTCTGGGAATTCCTAACATTAAATTGTATTATGAGACCTGTATAGTTGAAGGAGTGGATATTGCTTAGAGATGAGAGACTCTTGGAACTGGTAGGCTCTGATTTAAAATTTGATTGGCATGGTTATCTTTGGTATGATAAAGTTAAGGCACACGCTGAATGTATTAGAAAGGCTCTTCTACAGGTTTGGTAAAAATCCCTAAAGTAATATTAGCCACCTCACCACAGGAAGCCCTTTTAGGAAAGAATGTGTTAAAAATCAGAGATGGTTGTTTTGTTGTGACCTTCTGTACTTTGAACAAGACAGCTGGGAGTTTAAATCAAGTGAGAAGTTTCTTAAGGAAGCAAACATCTTAATTGGTTTGCACATATGCAACTCAGGGATAGATTTAATCAAGATAAGAGACAAAGAGGAGCATGGCTGAGGCATGAGGTGAGTCTAGGAAGAGGGACAAATGGGGCTGTTGCAAGTTAGGAGCATAGCAACGGAAGCAAGGCAGTACCAGAAGGAGGGGAGCAGTGCAAGTCATTGCTCCCATGCTCTGCTCCCTGAGGCTGCCACCTCATGGTACTACTAATCTCATGCTGATGTTGCAACCTCTTATCTCATTTTTTTCCCCAATTTTGTATGTTTCTATCTTTTTCAATCAAAGGTAAAAATTGAGAATCAACACGACTTCCAAGACATCATCAGTGTGGTAGCCATGGCCAAAACGTATGTCACAACAGAGACTTTCATCGACTCCAAATACGATATCCGAATCCAGAAAATTGGCAACAATTACAAAGCTTACATGTGAGTTTGCCACAGATTCTAGCATAAATTTTAATTGAAAGGGAAAAAAATGATTGGTGCTCTACGATTAAACTTGTTGTGTTCCAGTATTACTACTGGAATAGCCCAAATCAGTATGTAAGAGGAGATAAAATTGTAAATGCAAAGAATTCATACTGATGTTATCCTAAAAGGTGGGGCACCTTGGGATCCACCTGCAATGCCAGTGTCTCCTTAGAAAAAGGGGGAATTATAGCTCAAAGGAGGCCTGCAAGAGGAGGGTCACATCAGAGTCTTTTCATCTGTATATACCAATACTAACTGTAGAGGGGACTTCAGTTAAAAGGTTAAACAGAGTGTTTTATTGGGAATTAACAAGCATATAGGAAATCAGACACTCTCAAGAACCAGACAAGGCTATCAGAAAGTGAGGCAGGAAAGCTTGGATACAGAAAGATTGGGTAGAAAGGATGATAGTTACCAGTCCTGAATCAGAAGCTTGAAGCGGAATGGCTCAGACAGTATGTCTGAGGGTCGTAAAGAGGAACAGGAATCTGGGGTACCATGTGCAGCATACTAAAATTTGCCGGGGCCAGAGCTAGGGTTTTTATACCCTATTTCCTGCCCTGAAGGAGGGAGCATGGACAAAGCAGTAATGGTTTTCTCACAGAGTTGACAAAAGAGTTCAGAATGGATGGTCTTAATGCTAGATGACAAAATATTAATGGAAGTCCTGACAATCTCTTGATGTTTTGGTCAGGCAATGTAACAGGGACACTTTCCATAGGATGTGCTTACAGTAGGGCCTATGATTACTTCACCTGGGCAGTTTAGTCTTCTATTGTTTTCCGATTTTGAAACTTCCAGATTTTGAAAGGATCATCACAAGCCCTTTAGCATTGGGCTGTCTTGCCTAATCGTCTCTGAACTTATGACTTGATCATGTTGGAGGTCATCCTGAGCTGGAATATGCTTACAGCCAGCATGCTTTCAACATGTGATCCAGCCATAAATATATCCAATTATGAAAATAGCATGTCCTGCAGAATGGAGGTGTATGGTGTGGTAACACTGGCTGTTGCTGTCTTGGTACATAAGATAAGAAAGGTAAGAGAGAAGGCTGGAGCTGTGAAGTAGCAATGAGGATCAGGCAGCTGGTAAGGCATTACAGCAGCTGTAAAAAGGAGCAGCTGAAGATTTTAGCAAATACTGGACCAAACATTGAGCTTTGGGTGGAAAAGCTCAATGCAACATATTGTGGGTAGGTGAAAGCTCCAAAATCTACAGAAATGAAGGTACTGTGGCCATATCAAATCTTGGGAGAGAGTTGATTGGACTTCCTTGAATAAAGTTTCTAGTTTGTTTTCAGTTCTGTGCTGTCCTGAATTTTTTTTATATAATAATTTTATTAAATTTTCACAAATAAAAAAACTTCCTTTAACCTGTAGTTTTACATGAATTGTTTCTGATCTTCCACTCTGATCTGGTCTTCGTTTCTTGAAATTCACTCCACTTATTACATTCATGTATCACAATACAATGTTTATCTCAACTGTTTGAACATGCATTTCCCTCTCCCGCACAATCATAATACAGTCATTCTCATTTAACAGTTCCCAGCTGTCACCCACATTGGCTATTCTGCTTTTCTGTAATCATCAAATTCCATATATTTTTTAAGTCCTCCATCACTTATAACCTGAAATCTTACAGTTTCTAAAATACATCTGTCAATGTATATCTGGCAGTCTGAGCTATTATTACTGCAACAGTCACCCATCTTCTTGCCCTGGATTCCATTATATTCAATGTCTTGTTTCCCACCTATGTCCTATTCAGTCACCATCAACCCTTTAACAATATCACGATGTTCATATTAATGACAATATATCAATCAATTACGTAAGCTTAATTGACATTGCTAAAGTACTATTGACATTGCTAAAGTACATAAAGTACACAATTTTTTATCCCTTATACATGTTCCCTATTCCTCACACTTTTGCTTCTTCTTCTTCTTCAGATCATCTTCTTAAAGCCATGAACTTTTCCATTTTGCTGTTTGTTATCTCTGGTGTAGCACTATGAAAAATTAAAATTCATGTCTGTTGATTTTGGAAAACCCTAAAAACTAATTAATGCCCTCTAGTGGAAGCTGGAACTAGAAATCCCATGAAAAACAAAAGATGATGCCTAACAAACTGCTTGAGAAATTCACAAGGCTTTACAAATGCAAAAGAAAAATAGGTTTGTGAACTTTAATCAAAGTATCTTTTGGCACCTTAAAGACTGATGAGTTTTCTTTGGCATAAGCTTTCATGCACTGCTAGTTACAGTCCACAAAAGCTTATCTCAAATGAACCATGTTAGTTTTTAAGGTGCTGTAAGGCTATGCTGTTTTTCCTGCAACAGACTAACACAGCTCCCCCACTGAAAAATAACATTCAAATACCTATAAGCAACAAAAAATTCATATCAGAAATGATTTTTTTGGAGCAGTCATCCCAATAACTTATATAACCCACATATAATTCTCTCTTACAAAAGCTGTTGAAAAGATCACTACAACATTTAGCACAGTGGTACAAAACGGTAAAGGCAAATAAATTACAATAACTAATGTAACTGAGATATTGCATGCAAGCTATTATATGGCACATAATGTTCAATCAGGCAGAATGGAAGGAAATCATTCTCAACTAGCATAAGAGACCGTTGTCAGATGGCGCAAATGGAACAGTATTACTTTAACCTGTTGTTTCACAAACCACAAATGTGCATACTTTATGCACACTTAGTTAATGGAAATGAAGTCAAGTTTGTATTTTTTTTACTTGAGATATTTATGTAAGCAAATATATGAAAAATAAATTTCAGTTTCAGCTGATGCCATCTCCTTTTGTAAAATGGTTCCTGAACAATTATAACTTTGTTCAGAGGACTAAAGTATGGTTATTTCCTCAGCTTGTTAGCACAGAATTACAAAATGGAATGGTCATTGTAAGTAAGGGATTTTTGTTACATGTTCTTGCGTTCCTAATGCACTAAAATGCATGTGCTGCAGTTGGTGAGGCAAAGTACATTGGTCTTAATTGAATGTTGCTGAAATGCAAAAAAATGTATTTCATAGTTGATTTTTTTTTTTAACTCTCAGCATGTGATAGAATGCTTACTTTGCTTGAAGGGTGATAGTCTGTCATGGCAGGAAAAGAAACTGAAATCAGAATTTTGCATATGGACCCTGGACTGCTCCAGACTTTTGGGACAGCTTGCTCACATCTCATGTTCTTCTGCAATACAGATCAGTCCTGATGCTCTTCAGCTGGGACCTGTGAGATCCAACAGCTTCATTGTGTGATCATACCTACGCCTGCGGCATGTTTTGTAGACGTAGCATTCTTCCTTAATGCACAGCTCAGAAGACCAGCAGCAGTAGCAGCACACACAGACACTAACAGCTAGTTATGAGAAAACTAACTAGGTTAGGAGAAAACCTTAATAACTCCTGGGGAGCCATCTGGAGAAATTGGCAGGTGGCTTTTAGTGCCATTGACTTTATAATGGCAGAGTGCTGTATTTCCACCAGAATAGAAAGCAGACTCAATGAAAGCCAGTGTTTCGCTTTTCTCCAGTTTTGTCAGATTGCCTCCTTTTTCAGTCCACTCTAAAGCCCACTGATGTCTGTGGGAAGCTTTCTCTTGGCTTTTCTGGCATAGGGTTTTCTCTGCAGTTTAAATTCTACAGTGCAGAGTGCAAGGTTAATTATTCCACCAGCTTTTCACAGACATTTCTACTGTACAAAAGCTGCCATACCCAGAAGAGAGTTCATAAGGCCAGGATAAGAATACCCAGCCAGCTTCTGGATAAAGATGTAACTAGGTGGGAGGATGCCAACATACAGGGGGAAGTTCCTTCCCAGATGGAGTTACACATTCGCTGGGCCATCAGAAATGGTTAAGAGCACTGAGGATAGCAGGGCTCAGAAAAAAGATTGTCTGCCAACACACACATACTGTCCTGCTCCCTTTGTTTCCCCCCTTCTTTCTTGAATTTGGAAAGGAAATTACTATGTTTAGGGGAATTGATTGTTCTCATGTGGCTTGTTTGTTTTTCCCAGGAGGACATCGATCTCTGGAAACTGGAAAGCAAACACAGGTTCTGCTATGTTGGAGCAGATTGCCATGACCGAAAGGTAATGAATAGAAGGACAACAGCCAAAAGTGCAACCTTTGGGTCAGGGCTAGGGCTGCATTAACCATTATTCTCCAAATCCTGCCACAGTAGTACAGAGGTTCCATTTGCAATTTGCATTCTGATCTAGGGCAGGCAGGACAGCTGCTTCCCAAGAAAGGAGAAAACTAGAACACTGTACCTGTTTCTGCCCACTGTTTTGTTTCTCCCATCTACACAGCAATAGCATTTTTTCTTTAGAGGGAGTGAATGGAAGTGGGCAATGTCTGTTGCCCATCTTGGTCTCAAGGCCAAGAGAGGGGTAGAGGAAGGATATGCTTAAGCTGTTTTTTCTATGAGTCATTTCAAATAATGACAAGATTCCTATACAGAATCCTTCTTCATAGCAAAAGTGTTTAGCCTGCATGCCCATAGACATATGTGATCATTGCTAATTGCAGGTGTGTTTCTCAGGCATTTTGCTCTTCTTTATAGGAAGAGTCATAGTTGAGTAGTACACCACCTAGTTTGCATGTAGAAGAGCCTAGTTTCAAGTTTTGATGTCTCCAGATAGTGCTAGGACACTGAGTTGCTCCCAAGCAGCGTAGCTAATACTGAGCTAGCTGGGTTTAACTCAGTATAAGGCAATTTGCTATGTATACATCCAAATACATCCATGAGAAGGCGTCATCTATAATTGATCTTTGCTAATAATGTAATGATCAGTCACAAAGAAAATGAACTTTTTCCTATACTGAAGTGCTTTTCAAACAGAGACATTTGGTTATGCTTGAAGTGCCCCATTCATGAGTGCATGGAACACATAGATTTTGCTGGGTTCCGATCTGTCACGTTATTTCACTCTAGAAGCAGGAGCACCAATAGTTCATCTATCTTCTGTTTACCCCTGACAGCTGAGGAGAATTTTTCATACTCATATGTTCAAGCTTACCTTTAAACATCTAAGATTTAGAGACTTGTGAATCTAAATTTTTGAAGACTCTTAACAAGAAGCTACAAGTTGCATTGAAGTGCCTAGGGGTCATTACATTATTATTACCAACCCCTGCTTTTGAGTCTTTATTTAGACTACCTACCAAATTTTACATTTTCACTTACCTAGATTTTGAATTAAGAAAGTTTTGCCATCTCTTCTGTACATTCCTTCTTTCTCAGTCCTTTAGTGAGGAGCCATTCCTTTGCCATGATTTTCGTGCAGTCCCTGTGATACATCAGCAGGCCTTGCAGTGCCTTGTATATTAGCATGGATAACCTGCTTGATTCAGGGGGTTAATCCCCAGAGTCAACAGTGCATTCCTTGGTACCCTTCTCTTCATACAAACCCAGTGTGGGAAAGAATTAGCTCACTCATGTGAATTTATTCTAACTTTACAACTCCCCTGCCAAGAAAGGTATTCAAATTATCACCTTTGGCTCCTGTCTTTCTCTCTTCTCCAAGTGCTTTGTCATTATAGGACAACAGTGGCAATAATGACAGCAACAACAACATTGTTTAGGGTGGTGTCATTCAGAAATCCTGTCAGGAACTGTCTCCATCAGCTGCATGAGCCTTTATTGTCACGGATCTGTCTGGTGTCTCAGGTAATACGACCAGAAACAAACAGCTGACCCAAAATATTTTGTAAGTGGAGGCAAAGCAAATGATGCCGCTCAATCCAAAGGCATTGTGCAGCTATCCATCTTTCTTCCTCAGTGGACTAGTTTTGTAGATATGTGGTAAGAAAAAAGAAGTAGGAAACTATCAGACAGTTACACATGGAAGATAGCAAAGATTGCCACCTGACTCTCTGTAAAATCTAGTTTTTGATACAGGCTGATTGCAAATCTGGAAGCATCAGAGATGCATAGTTATTTTGAGACCTGAGGCTGAAAATCCTACAAGTGCTTCTCCCTGGCAGGAGGAAAAGACAATTATAATGAGTTAAGGGAAGAGAGTTCTACTCTCAGCGGGAGAGATCCTACCTCACAACTACTATAATGTTGTAGAAGTGCACATGGTGTGTGCTTTTCTGACATCAAAGGGTACAAAAAATGAGATGTTCCATGTGATTTCCCTGAGAGTACTGGGAGAAGCTAAACATACTAACAGAAATTGCTTAAGAAGAAAAGAAGAAAAGAAATGGCCACAAAAGGAAGAAGAAAACAAATGTCATTCCTCTTTCCCTTCTGCTCTAGGAGGACATTATTAAAGCTAGTTCCTTTAACTTCAGCTCTCTCCGTGTTCTACAGAACTGTTTGTTTCCTTCTCATTACACACAAAATCAGTAGCCTCAGGTGGCAATCTCATGCTACCTTAAGATAGAGCTGGCCCTAACAGGACCTCTGGGAGAATTTTGGCAAGTGAAGTGCTTCTTATCATGCTGAGATCAAGTCACTGGCATCTTCTGCCCAACTGCATATGGAACAAAAGTTCTGTCTGGGGTTGCGTCTGGTCACCCTTGGCTCTGGAAGAAATAGGTTTCAGTGACTTCTCTTCATTAACTTCTCTTTGGCTTATTCAAGTCAGATCAGAATTTCAGAAATAATAGGACATGAATATTGGAGTGGTTGAAAGAGGCAGTTTCCTTTTGTTCTGTGTGGCTTTGACAGATTGGAATGGACATACTTTAATATAAATAGCAAGCAAATGACCCCTCTCACAATCCATATTTTCACAAAATATCTCAGGCAAAGAGAGTGGCCTTAACTTTGTACCTAAAAGTCAACAGCAAAAGCATGAGTGAGGCAGATTGTTCTGGGAAGGTCATTCCAGAAGCAGGTGTCCTGATCAAGACCATAGTTCCGGCTGCTGTATCTAAAGGTAGTGGGAGCTTAATATCTGGACAGGAGCAGACAATCATTCATAAGGGATAACTGTCCCTTACAATTAATTGTGACCTCTCCTATGGCCTATGTTAAATTTTAATAAAATTACTACTTACTGTTTGAGTTGTTTTTACAACAGGGCTCTTCTGTCCTGCTTGTAAGCTCTAAGAAGGATCTGGCTGGCCAGTGCTAAAAACAGATTACTTGATCAAATATAGCATGGGTTTTCTTGCTTCTTAAAAGCAAGTAGAAACAAAAACATCTGTATTTAGGTCTATCTCTAATGACTTAAAATCATCAACCAAGCAACTTGGTGAATGGATAAAGGGATAAAGTTCCAAGGGTGAAACACCAAACTGAAAAGGTCCTATTCTTGTTACTCACTGGCCTCATAAGGCCAGTGTCAGAGGTCAGTATCGTTGGGTTCCTCCCAAGAACACCCTGGACACACCTTCTGCACTATGGCCCTTTCCCCACGTGGGAAAGGAACCGTGCAAAAACGGGACTCACCGGACTTCTTCAGCGTCCAGGTGAGTCCGTCGGGACGAGGAGCAGTGCGAGCTCATCACTCCGCACTGCTCCGGCATCCAAAGTGGCGGCTTCTGGTTGGGGGAGGTTCTCCACCAACCGGAGAAGCTCGCCAGCCTAAAGCCCACCCCTGGCAGATCTGCAGGCACGCACTAGTGCACACCTGCAAATCTGCACTGGAGCGCGGCGACGGAGCAACAGTGGGTCGCACGCTCTGTGCTTTTTAAAAACCTCTTAAAAGAGATTTTTAAAAAGCACGCTGCGCGACCAGTTCTGGTCACTCCGGAGTGGACTGAGGTGCAGAACTACGAAAAGTAGTCCGCCCCAGTCCACTCCACGGTGCAGAAGACCTCCGTCAGAGGTCGCTCTGCACCATTTTAATAGACCGGTGCGGAAAGGGCCTACACTGTTGTAGTGCTCTTATTCCACTTTCAACATTCTGTGGAATCCTGGAGTTTGCAGTTTAGAGAGAGGCCTTTAGAATTCTCAGCCAGAGAGCTCTTTGGCCTCAGGAAACTACAAACCCCAGAGCTCCACAGGATGTTGAAAGTGGAATAATAGCACTATTAACTGTGTAGTAAGGAAAGGCCCAGTGTTAGAAAGGGACCTGAAATTGACTAGTGCAGCCCTCTAGACTTTTTTTGTTGCTCATATTATCATTATCACTTTCTCAGGTCACCCACTCTCTCTGGTTCAAAAGAAGAACAAGCAGTCCAAGTGAGCAAAAAGGAGCAGTAGTTGCCACTGCTTGCTCACCTCTCTGCATTTTCTATCTAGGAAGCAGCTGAGAGGAACAATGAGAAAACAAATGCAAGAAAAAGAGAGGGACCCACTGAGAGCATCTTCTCTGAGACTGGAGGCCCACCAGACTGTAAAGCATTACCCTCTGAATATCAGAAAGTAGGAACACTCTGTGCAGGGCTTCCATATGATGTATTAATATAGTAGTTGTCAGTTAGTGTTCATATGTGAATGGGCAATCCTTCAAGTGTTTCACTGTTGTGACTAACCACTCTCTAGCAAGATAAGCAGAGAAATCCGTTTACCATATTGCTTGGGAACAGTGGGATGGGAATTCCATCCTAAGTGTCTCCTCCAGTCTGGCTATGTGATCTTCTACTCTCAGAATTTTGGGATTCTGTGGAACATTCAAGGATATGTTCCAACTAGATGACAAGAAAACCCTGCAAAACAGATTCCTTTTTTACTCTTCCACTTGAAAGAACAACTGCAGCACCCTGGACCTCTTCCTGTGGAACATTTTTCTCCCTCTGCATCTGCCAAAGCATCAAATGCTCCTGAGAGGCTCTTTTTTAGGACCTCTCTATAAGGTACTCCTTACATGCCTTAGCTTCCTTTTTTTAAAAATATTATTAAGTTTAAGAGTACTATGAGAGAAGGAAGCTTACTGCTGTTGGCCCCTTAAGGGACACAGAAAAACAGGGAGGATGTCCAGCACTGGAGAATGCCCAATTATTGGAATACATTTTTAAAAGAAGCAACGCATTGTGTATTTGATATTATTAGTCCTCAACTATTTTTTAAAAATAGAGATCCCACACTGAACTAAAGGCAGAATTCAGACTTTGCAGTAGCAGTAATAATGATTAGTGAAAAATTGTAAAAGGACATAAAATGATGTATGCCTATGAGGACAAATTGTGCCACTAGTCATTAATAACCTAATACTTTGAGGCACTCACAGTAACAACAGTAGTGTTGTCTTGCTGCAGGAAGATTTGTGGTTTGAGTACTAGGTAGATGCTGTCAGTAGTGTAGGGTCTTTAGTTTGGAAGTATGGGCACTCATTATGATAGTCCTGAGAGTCTTAGAATTGCAGTCAGGTGGTGTACCAGCTGTAGCTATAGAGATATTTGCATGGGCATTGTCAAAGCCTGCTCTTCCAGATTCAGGCCTGAATTCAGAAGCTACCCAAACAGTGGCCTCATCCAAGAAAGTGTGATCCTATCTAGCAGAAGTTGTATCTCTGTTCTTTGATCTGCCTTTGGACTGAATAGACGCACCTCTTTCTTGCCTGAATTAAGCTTTAATTTATTTGCCTTAAGCCAATCCACTAGTCACTTCCTTGGATTTTAAGAGAAACAGAGTCATCAGCATATTAGTGGCACTGAACCCTAAAACTCTTAATTACCTCTCCTAGTAGTTTCATAAACATGGCATCTAAGAGGACCAAGCCATCACCATGTTCTAAACTCCCTCCAAGAAAGACCTGAGCCACTGTGAAACAGTTTCTCCAGGTTCATCCACATACTTCCAAAGGATTCTATGGTCAATGAGACTGAACAGTGTTGAAAGACCGAACAAAACAAATAGGAACTTAATCCCCCATCTAGTTTTTAACATACATTGTTCACTAAAAGGACCAAAGCAGTCTGTCCTATATACAAATCTGAGACCATGGGCTCCTCCACACTATAGAAATGTAGTAGTACATTTCCCTATCTGCCATAGTTCCATCCTATGGAATCCTTGGATTGGCAGTTTATGGAGGGGCATTTAAAATTCTCAGCCAGAGAGCTTCAGTTCCTCATCACACTCCAAATCCCAGGTTTCCATGGGATTGAATTCTGATGACATAGCATCATAGCATTATACTTTGTAGTGTGAAAGGTCCCAGGATTAAAATGAATCAAAATAATGTGTCCTGATCAAAAACTTCTGGAGTCTTCCAATGTAGCTATATTAGAGATATATTTAATGACCAAGAAATCATCTTTACCATTAATGTACTTGGGGTGTCCTCTATGCATTCCAGTGTCTTCTGAACTTGTATAAGGTATGGTCTGTGTGTCTCTGTATAGAACTTAAAGATACTGATATCTGTGATTTTTTAAAATATGGACTCATGCAAACCTGGTTTGTACCTGGTTTCTGCAGATACCGGCTTTGGGCAGATTCTGTTGCAGAGATGTTTGGAGGCCTTGACATTTGTGCGGTCAAAGCTGTCCACAGCAAGGATGGGAAGGATTACATCATTGAGGTGAGAAACTGAATGAATGTAATTTAAGTATCCTTTAAGCAAAGATGTCCAGCAAGACCTACATTCCAGAAAGATGTGCAAAATTTTATGTGCATCATCAGTGCACCTCCTTCTTATGTTATGTGGATAATTCAGATTCATTTAATAGTAGTGCAGAGGATGTAAAAAGAAACATCTCCTCCATGTGTAGATTTCAAAATGACGTACAGACTAAATGTGTTGCTGTTTTCATTTGAACAATAGTGTTGACAGACAAAAAAGGAAGGAAGGATTTGATTTAGTACTTCAAAGCAGAGGTGACTAGAATGGCAAAAGGAAAATAAGGTCTTTTACAAACAGTTGGCCAAGGCCCATGAGAAGCCATTGGCTACACTGATTGTTCAGCAAGCATCTGAGATTTGCTTTCTGATTTGTTCCCAGCCTTTCTCCAAAGAAGTTGGGCTCCATGCTCTTACTACCTTTGTCACTCTCCTCCATCACCATCATCATCATCATCATCATCCTTCTTTTTCCAAAGATTGGGATTCAAGGTGGCTTACAGATTAAAATGGTTGTAATATAATTTAAAATATACCAAAACCAGTATTAAAACAGAATTAAACTATTACCCATATTAAAACAATTTAAATTACAGTTTTGATTATTTGCAAGTTTCTCCAAACCTGCCCCCACCTCAAGTGCCTCTTATCCGGGGGAACCTTTTCTCTCAGTGACACCAATCAAGCCACACAGCCCTTTAAAAACCCACCTTTAATCTTACCCCTCCTCTTTCTCCACCAGCCACTGCCTGGCCAACTAAGGACAGCTCACATCCCAATTTCAAAGCACGACTTACCCTCCCTGATTTCCCCCTTTATCCAAGGAAGGAAATGGGTGAGAGAGGTAAAGTATAGGACCACCATGCCGACCTAGCCCTTTTCCCTCTCCTTTCCCTGACCTGGTTTGAACCCTGGATGCCCACTCTCCTGCCATGCCTTGGCCCACATCCCACAAATACACACACACACACACACACACACACACTTTGATATTTGCAGTTCTGCCACTTTTGCAGGGGTCCTGCACCCCTAACCCTAGTGAATGTAGAAGGCCAAATATATATACTTAAAAAAAAAGTTAAAATAGTACAATTTAAAACAGTAAAGCACTCTCTTACAGCCTTAAGTCTTCAAAAAGCCTGTCAGAATACTTCACCTTGCACAGGATAGCAAGAAGGGGGCCATTCTAGCCTCCCTAGGAAGACAGTTTCAAAGTCTAGGGGCAGCCACCAAGAAAACCTTCTCTTGAACGGCCACCAACCATAACTCCGAATGATAGAACTGAAAGAAGGGCCTGTCCTGCAAATCTCAGGGTCCAGGTAGGCTCATACAAGGAGACATGGTAGTTCTAGTTGGTTGACATCCTTCTTTAACTGTAATGTCCATAATCTGTATGGACATAGAGTATAATGGTACCATTTCCTGTTGCATTTGTGACATGGCTAACACTCCCTAAAACTGCGTTAGCTGCTTCTTGTAAATATTGTTCAGGAAATTTCAGATGAGAGTTAACTGGAGCCTGGAAAACATAAACATTTTTGGATTATAACTCACAGAATCCCCCTGCCAGGATGTCCAAAGAAATTCTGGGAATTTTAGTCTAGAAAAGTAACTTTTCCAAGCTCTGGAGTTAATAGATGTACTCATCTCTAGGTATTAATTTTTCTCCTTGTGGTCAGATCTGAAATCAAGTCTCTGAAATCTTAAATCAGTGGTACAACTTATTAAAGTTTCCATTTAAGTGAAACAGAAGATGTCCCCAAGTGGTTTCTAGACAGCATGAACAATAACTGCCATGTTTCTCCCAGAAGGACATTTTCTAGGACAAACCGTGTGTCAGAAACTAGCTTTTTGAAGTAAAACTTGCCATGTTGTGGGAGTGGGATCAGTCAGACCAAAGGAAAGTAGCAGATATTTGAAAAGCAGGCCAAAACAACAAGAAGAAAAGAAATATCAAAGCTGAAATTTAAGATCTTCTCAGTGGAGGGAGAAGATAATCAGGCAGCCATGTGAAAGAATGAGGAAGTGTCCTTGGTAACCATATGAGGATGGTGAAATGGAGACTCAGTGTCTGCCCTGCTGTAAACTCCACCAACGCAGGAAGATGAGCAAAGCTGGCCTACTGCTACATTCAGGGCCACTGACACATCCAAATAATTGTATGTGGGAGAGCACTCCCACCCACTGAGCTTTGGAAAGCTGATGAGAACCACATGAGCCCTGCTGCGATGGCACATTCTTGTGCTGCACTCGTATCCTGCAGGAATCAGTGACGGGTCAAAGGTTGTATGGGACAAGTGTATTGCCAGGAAGGGAGATGTATTTGTTCTTCAGCTGCTTCTGCTATCCTTCCTTTTCCTTTAAATCATTCAAGAGCAGATACTGGGATGGTGACTGCCAGACACTTGCAGAGGCTGCACAAAATCCTAACCAGCAAAGGTTTGATCCAGAATTCAGTATGAGATCCATGGCGAGGGGGAAAAAGATGGTGCCAAGCTGATTTCTTTCATGTTTTAAATAAGGCATTCTCTTCTGATTACCACAAGCCATATGTTAGAAATCATGTTGTTGCTGTTAATAAAAGGCTTTAAAATAAAAAGGGTAAGAGCAGTACAGAAATTTCTAAAACACCACAGTCTGTGCCTACAGGCTTTCAATGTAAGAAGACATGGTAGGATAAAAGAAAAGCAAAATGAGAGAAGAGTCCATTGGGAATCATTAGTATGAACACTGCTGAATTTAGTTGGCCTTCTTTCTGGTACAAACAGAAGCTTCCTTCCTGATGTAAATAGCAGATGCCTATGTTGGGAACACAAAGTAAAAAGCCTCCCTCCTAGGATAATCAAACAAAAAAAGGACAGGTATGTAGAAGCAGACATTTCAGCAGGTATAATTTCTAATTCAAGCTACATCGGCTGAAATTCCATCCTCCACACAACTATTAAAGATACATTTTCAAGTGATCATCCTGCTCCCTTTTTTCATGCTGAAGTCCCGATCTGGATTTCTTTCAGTTGCCACTTTGAAAGAGAAAAACAACCCCACAGAAGCTAGGCTCATAAGGAATGAGCATCTTTTGTCTAGTTATCCAGTTCAGCCCTGAAGCTGGCTTAGGATTGATTATGAGTATATCCACCTTAGATCCTGTCTTGGGGGCTTCCTATGAGAAAATGGGGAGAGAGACCAACATTACGAACTATTCACTACCCAGTAGGTACCTGGATGAACCTGGAAGCTTTAGGTCTAATTAAGACCACTTTAAAGCTGGACTGTAAATCCTAATATTCCCAACCAATGGGATCAATGAGTATGCTGGTGAGGATGATGGAAGCTTTAACCCAACATATCTGGAGAGCACTAGACTGGGAAAGTATTTTTCAGTGCAGCAGACTGGAAATGGACAAGGAAGTGAAGGATCACCAAACCACAAGCTATGCACAGGAGATGTGTAGGACCTGGAAGCAAATGCATCCACTGATCTATCTCCAAAGATACTTGAGAAGTTTTTCATCGCTCATTCATCAGGAACCAAAACATTACATGATTAAGCAGACAAATAAAACACAATATATCTTTGTTTGAATTCTGCATTCCAGGCTCTGCTTGAATCAGGAGCTCAGTGAGATGGCTAATGTTTGCTTCCATTGTTCCCTGTTACCTTTAACTACAGCTTGAGCTGTAGATATTGGACAGCAAAACTTGCATAACTACACAGTGGTGTAAATCAGCTACTGCTAAATGCGCAGGAACAGGCCAAGACACCTTTTTTCCAACAAGTTAGAGTCAGTTTGGTGTAATAGATTTGAGCATTGGACTAGAACTCCAGGAAACCATGGTTCACATTTCCTCCTCAGCTGTGGAAACCCACTGGGTGACCTTGACCTAGTCAGTCTCTCAGCCTTAGAGGAATGCAATGGCAAACCCCCTTTAAATAAATCTTGCCAGGAAAACCCTATCACAACGTTGCTATAAGTTGGAGTAACAACAACAAAAAGCAAATCCAATACCCAACAATGTCTTCTGTCTTGCTTTTCTTTCCATTTATTCCATCTCCCATGGGCTTGGTCCTACTGCACAGCATGGAAGACAATTTGTCCTTTTGCTGTTGCATGTTCCCACTGTCCCTTTGATGTGATTGATCAGCTCTTTCCGTCCTTCCGTCTGGCTAACTTCCCCAATCTTAGCTCACTAAAAACAGCAGCAAGTTTAGCTACATCTCATTAAAATACAGAAACAGATGATATAACTGAAGAAAAAGGATGGGGTTTTCCATCCAAATTCTTTTCATTGCCCATTGCCGTTCCTCTGAGATACCTTATCAGGACAAAGCAGCTGGAGCCTGAGACAGCCACTGACCTTGCACACTAGTGAAGGCTAGCTCAACATGAGCCATCACCGGCTCCTCTCCCTCTTCAGCTATTACATGGAAGTATTATTCTCAGGGATGGAAAAGGATGTTTCTATTTTATCCTTACAGACTTTGTGTTTAGTTTGATGCACTTATCTCAACTTTTTAAGGTCAGATTGTGTTTAATACCAGTTGGATGCAAAATAATCATGCTGGCTTTTAGTGATGTCCTAGACCTCTTTTGTGCTGAGGAATTGTCCCCATTCTTACCCATCTCGTTTAGCTTCCCTTATTTTATTAGTATAATCAGAGTTCTGTACCAAACATTGCCTCGCCTCCAACACTGCTTGAAATTTGTTTGGAATCTGCAATGGTAGCCCAGCTTGTCAGTTGGAGCTTTCAGTTTTCAAACATGGAGACAGAGAACAGGAGTTGTCTACTAGCTGGTGATGTCAATATGGCTGTTTGTGCATCAGGATATGATTTGATGGGGCTCAAAGTAGACCGTTGGGCACATAAGACCTCTCTTTTTTGCTGTGATTGGCATAGAATGATATATTTGACAGTGCCTTCAGCATACAGAAAACTTTGGACCAGAGGAGACACAATGACATCTCAGAGAATATCATCTCTTCTGCTTGCACTCTTTGGGGTATCCAAATTTTATGATGGGGTTTAGAGACATCTTGCTTGTGAATCTCAACTGCGATCATCATGCCTGAATGTGTATTGCACAAAAATAGCCATGATAACTTATCCTGAAGGAGACAATATGGGCTACTTCTAGGGGATGAAAACTTCAGATCCTTCTTCAGCTGAGTGTTTTGCAGTGTTCACGTTTTACACAGGTAAGGAACTAGAAATTAGCAATCCACAGCACTACTGTTGTTCCAAGCAGCAAGAGACATTAGAGGAATTGTTTCCCTGGTGAAAAGTTCGGGCTCCCCTTCCTTTCATCTCATGCCTGTAAAAGTTACTTTGGACTTCAGTGGTCCAGAAGGATAATGTAGGCAGACCCTTTGACACACTCGGAACATTTTTATAGAAATACTGATCATCTCACAATGTGTATCCTTCCCTGGACTTCTTGTCTTTGTATAGTTACTATCTGTACATTTTCCATTGGGAGTGTGCCACAATGTGAAGACCATACTTGGGGTCTGAAGGATGAAATAACTATTGTTTCCTAAGAAGACCATAGGGAACTCCACAACCCAATTTCAACCCGTATGTCAACTCCACAACCCAACCCAGTTTCAACCCCTGTGGTTTTTGCTAGTCATCTCTTTTCTACATACCCTAATATAGAAAGTAATACTCTGTTTTGCACCAGGGCCTCTGAAGCAATGCACAATCAATGCAAACACTTCAAATGCATTAAATAAATAAAAAGGGCTGACTAAAAGAGCCCAAACTCCACTTTAAAAGTAGTTCTAAAACCAGACCATTTGCAAAACAGCCAGAGTAGCCATGCCTAATTGTAAAAGCCAAAGGCCAAAGGTCACATGACAGAGTCTTTGCTGCCCAATAGAAGCTCAGAAGGAATGGAGCCAGCTCAACTGGAGCGTGTTCCACAGTTAAGAGTGCTGCTACAGAGAAAGCCCTGACACATGTGCCCACCAGCCTACCCACATTGGTGGAGATGTGTAACAGGGTCTCTGATTATGATCTTGGATTTCAGGCAGGCTCATATGGGAGGTGGCAGTCAGCACTCAGGGCATGCTGGGCATACTCAGTCCTTACTGAGCTGTGATTTGGGTTCCCACTCAATCATTCTCTTCCCTAAGCTTTTTTGTGCTTCTCCAATAAGTCTTAATATCTCCTTCTTGAAAGGATGATGTCTCTTTGGCTACACAAAGGGCCTTTCCGCACTACAGTATTATAGTGCTATTATTTCACTTTCAACATCTTGTAGAATTCTGGGGTTTGTAGTTTACTGAGGCCAAAGAGCTCTCTGGCTTTAGCATTCTAAATGCCTCTCCCTAAACTGCAAAACCCAGGATTCCATAGGATGTTGAAAGTAGAATAATAGCACTATTACAGTGCAATGTGGAAAGGCCCAAAGACTCACTCTTGGAAAATAAGATCACTATTAGTGCAAAGGAGAGGAAGGGAGATGAAAACAATGTTGCCAGAGTTATGTTAGTGCACTGAGTGTTGAGCTTTGACAATGACACCATCTAGTGGTTGGAATGACTCTCTAACATTCAGGGGACAATATTGTTTCACATGTGGAAGCTGATGAGATAAAACTGTCTGTACTGAAACAGAAGGTTTGCATTGCAGAGATCTGCATTCAACTCAAGACATCTAATTCAGTTTGGTTCATAGTTCTCCCAACTGCCACACATCATGACCTCACCAACCTGGCTTATAGTGAATAGAGGATTTCTCAATCCAGCTGCAAAGCCTGCAACTATATTGAATTTCTGGAGTGAACATAAGTCTCTCTTATCCATTACCCTCTGGCAGTTAGTTAAACTACAGGTACAATATCATCTTGCCAAGCTCTGGATTGCTTCCACTGTTTCCCATCTTTTATAAACACTAATTCATTCCAGTAGGAAAGTAAAGGGCAGGCTTAAATCTTATCCCAATGGAATTAGAGAGGCGTAATAATACTTAACTTTCCTGGATTGTGCCCCATTTTGCAATGTATAGTTGAGCTATTTCTGAATCAGCATCTTCTCCCCAGTTCCTTTCAGTGGTTTTTCTTTCCAACTGCTTTTATCATAAGAAGAATGCGTATGTGCAAACATTGTTCACATTGTGTTTTTTTGTTTGTGTGTGTGTGTGTTTTGCCACAATTAATAAGCTATATAAGGAATTTGGAAAACAGACTTTGTATGTGTGTGTGTTTAGTAACTGTAAATGTATAAACAAACAATGATAAGCCCATTACTGATGGATGCATATATATTCTATTTGGGGTATTTAACTGTGGGTCAACAAATGGTGTTTTTTTTTCCTTGATGCTGTCATAAAATAAAAGATTGACATCAGTGAGGATGTTGTTGTTGTTTTGGTTGTGTGCATTGCTCTGCTTGTGTGTTTGTATGGACTGCCTAGCTTCAGGGTCATCATCTCACCTTACAGAACAGATGATGGAAAACAGTGGAAAGAGGAATGGTTTACACATTTGCAAAAACCTTGCTGAGGAATAACCACGTGCACTTTGACATTGAGAAGAGAGGGTGGGACTTCATACTGCTTCTTGTCCTTAAATGGTGCCTCAACTGTGCCATCTGTATATACTCTGATATTTACCCCATGTTGGCAGATTTTCAGCTCGGTTTGGAAGGAGTGGGTAAGCTGCTGGTATAGATACAACATAAAGCAGCCACCACATGTAAGCCATTCCTAAAAAACTGCTGAGCTATTTAGCTGCTATTTAGCTATTTAGCTGCTAAAAAACTGCTGAGCTATTAACTGCTGAGCTATTTAGCTGCCATAAGCAGCTTACTCGCATAAGAAAGGTGCCCATGGTTGCATTTGGACTAGGAATGAAATTCAGGGTACACTTATCCTATCTAGTCATTTAAAAAGATGAGCCCAGCCTACCAGGTGAGGCTGGATATTTAATCTTTGATTTGCAATATGTCTCAGTATATAACCATTTACTTTTGCTTGACTAAAAGAAAAAAATGAATGTGTTTGGTTAACAGAAGGACCTAGAAAATGATTTTTTTAAAAATCAATCAAAACAGTATTCACAAAATATGCATACTTGTAAGTAGACTGCAGGCTTCAAAACAGCTCAGATTTGTATGAGACGCTACACTAGTTAAAGTCATATAGACCAATGGTACCTTTATTATATTTACCTTTTTCTTGTGGCAGAAGCACCCACTCCTCGTTTAGATAAAAGATGCTAAGCCACAGTTTAAGAAAGACCCTAGATTCTATTTGGAGTGGCTTGTCTTCTTTTCACTGCAATTTAGTATAGTATAACAAAATAAAAAATACCAAAAAAGTGATACTTTTATTGTCCAACAAAATGCACAAAACACATCGTGCAAGCTTTTGACACGTCATTGGCTTTATTCGTTTAGTACATTTCTCTAAACTCTGATTAATATTAAGCAATGTTAACAAAAACAAACCAGTATCATAAACCAAATTTGAAGTTTGTGGTTTCTGCAAACCACAGTTTCTTAAGGTTTGAATGATGTGGTGGCTATAAGTGATCAGAACAGGAAACAGAAGGATGTGCATAAGCCCAGGGACAAGCTAGGCCATTTGTCATGGCAATAAGTACAACGGAAACTTAAACTTCAGAGAAATTCTAGGAAACTGCATTCTAGTAGTGGGTAGGGAAAACAGTAAGAACAAAAGCGTGTTTAACTTAAAGCTCTTTCTTCCAGTCATTAATACTTAAGAGAGTCATTTCAACCCTTTATAATAGAGGAAAGATTGTACAGAAGATAGGATACTTCCAAATAATGGTACCATGGGATCTGTCATCTGGAGAATCTCAGAAGACCAAACTGGAATTCTGGGAGGAATGGATACAGCCCAAGGACCTGAGGTTCCTCACCTCTGATGTAGTATTAGGTAGGAACATAAATCATGGAGAGGAGGACACAGATGAATGTCACAGTGGTCTGGAAGGGAACTATTGCTCAGTCATTCAGTGCTAAGGAGAATGTTTATAAATCTAACATCTATTTTATAAGGTAGTAAAAGGTACAGGAAGACAACGGCAACTTCCCTCTGACCAAATCTTGCCAAGGAAACCCTGTGACACATTTGCCTTAGTATCACTGTAAGTCAGAAACAAGTTGAAGGCACACAGCAACAACAAAAGTAATACTATAGCACACAGACAGGTAGTAGTGAAACTAAATGACACAAAATATATCAAAATGTCTTGTGGTGCTTTAAATGCTAATCAGTTTACTGTAGCATAGATTTCATGGACCAAAATCTGCTTCCTGCAGGGGAAGTTACTAATAAAAAAAAAGTCTTTGAGGAGTCTTTTTTCCCCCCAAACTAATACTTTATTAATCAAATATTATTACAGTGTTATTACAATATCACAAAAGAGAGAGAATCAACATAACAAAGGAGGGAAAAAGAAGAAGAGGAAAATAAAAAAAAAACCCATTAAACTAACAATACCCCAACTAAACCAACCACCATCACAAGATATGTAACTTATAACTTATAACTTATCTCGATCTTAAATATATATATATATATATATAATATAATACCTATATATGTATATATGTATATACCTCTCAATATATGTCTTAGTATAGTTAGTATAACTTATCTCAACCAATATAAACCCCTTTCCATTCCCTAAACCACATCTGGGTCACTATGGACTATTCATTTTCTACCTTACCCTTATCAATCTTTAGATCTGTTAATGCATTCAACATATCCATTTGATACATCTCGTATAATTTCAGTACCCATTGATCTAGAGATGGTATCTCTTCCCTCTTCCAATATTGAGCATAAACCAATCTTGCAGTCGTCACCATATATAACAAGATTCTATTATGTTGTTTATGGTTATTTAACTCACCAACCACAAACATATTCAAAAGATATAATTCTGGATTAAGCTTAAAATCTACCTGGAATAAGCTTATAATCACATGATGAATTTGATTCCAATATTCCTTTGCCCGTCTACACTCCCACAAAATATGATATAACGTTCCTAATTCTCTTCTACATTTCCAACATCTATTAGAATTATCATTATAAATCTTAGCTATCCTTTGCGGGGTAATATACCAACGATATAACATTTTATAGAAGTTTTCCCTCAGACTGGCACATCTTGTAAATTTTATATTAATATTCCACACTTTTCTCCATTCTGCCAATTCAATAGAATACCCTAAATCTCTTGACCATTTAATCATGTGATCCTTAATTATTACCCGTTCGGTATCTAATTTTAACAATATTTGGTAAATTTTCCCCATAATATGACCTTCTCCAATTAAATATCTTATATCTAAATCCTTGTAAGCTGACCCCTTATCTTGAATTCCCTCCCCGTCCCGATCTTTTTTAAATAATTCATACATAATTCTGTAATGAAACCAATTACCTTGAAATCCTAAATTTTTTAATTCGTCTAATGACTTCAATTCATCTTTACCTCCAATCTTATACAGTATATCTTCATATGACAACCATCCATAACTTTTAGGTAATTTTTTTAAAAAAGCTTCTTGTAGAGAAACCCACCTAGGTTTTTTTAAATAAATTTTTTTCTTATAAATCTTCCAAACTCTCAGTAAACTTCCTCTAATCAAATGCCTGGAGAACTCCTTATCCTCTAAAGCCTTATGATACCAAAGGTACCCATGCCACCCAAATGTATTAAACGCACTTTCCAATGTTAATAACCTTTTATTCTCAACACTAATCCAATCTATAACCCATTTCAAAGCGCATGATCTATAATAAAGTTTAAGATTGGGCAAACCTAATCCTCCCCTATCCTTACTATCCATCAAACTTATTTCCTTAATTCTAGACTTCTTCCCCTGCCATAAAAAACTATTTATTGTCCTCTTCCAACCTTCTAAAAAATTTTCATCTTTTAATATTGGTAAATTTTGAAATATGTATAGTATTTTAGGAAGAACACACATCTTTATAACTGCTATTCACCCTAATAGCGACAAGTTCAATTTAGACCACATAATTAATTTATTTTCAATGTACTTCCATGTTGGAACGTAATTATTATTCACCAAATCTACATTTTTGTTTGTAATACTAATACCCAAATATTTAACTTTCTGCCCTATCCTAATATTTGAAATTTGTTCCAATTCCTTTTGTGCTACTACCTCCATATTTTTAGTTAATATCACTGACTTTTGTCTGTTCACCTTGAATCCTGCTAGTTCTCCAAATTCCTCCATAATTTGAAATAATTTGGGTATGCTTTTAATTGGATGATTTAATATTATAAGTAAATCATCTGCATATGCCGTTATCTTATAAACCTCATTTTGAACTTGACATCCCTTTATCTCTAAATCTTCTCGTATCCTCATATTCAATATTTCCAACGTTAAAATAAATAAAAGTGGAGATAGTGGACACCCCTGTCTAGTGCCCTTTTCCACTATTACTCTATCTGATTTTTCCCCATTAATTATAATGAAAGTGCTTTGAGTATTATAAATAGAATTTATCCAATTAATAAACTTATTACCAATATTCATATTTTTCAAAACTTCCTTCATAACATTCCAATTAAGGTTATCAAATGCTTTCTCCGCATCTATAAATAAAAGAGCCAATTCTCATGGGATCTGTTCGTGATGCTCTATTATATTCATCAACCTCCTTATATTTTCATTTAGATGTCTCCTAGGTAAAAAACCAGTCTGGTCATGATGTATCCACTCATTTAATATGTTTTTTAATCTATTCACTAAAATCATAGTAAAGATCTTATAATCTGAATTTAACAAAGAGATAGGTCTATAATTATTCATATCTAGCTTATCTTTCCCTTCTTTAGGGATCAAAATTATATTGGCTTCCTTCCATGAAGGGGGAATATCCATATTTCCATCCTGATTAACCAATTCTAGGAATGGAGCCTCCAATTCCTCTTTAAATATCTTATAAAAAATTGCCGTAAATCCATCTGCCCCCAGGGCCTTCCCTAATTTTAAATTTTTAATTGCCGAATTCATCTCTTGAAATGTTATTTTTTGATTCAACCCATTCTGCATATCATCCGAAATCTGAGAAACATTGCCCTTATCTAAATAATCTTTTATATTTTCCAATTCCTTACTGTCAGATTTATCTTTAGAATATAATTTCCTAAAAAACTTTTGAAAGTTCGAAATTATTTCACCTTGTTCAGAGATCAGGCGATCATCTACTTTAATTTGTGTTATATAATTTTGTTCTTTTCGCCTGCGTAATTTATATGCCAGCCATTTAGAAGTCTTATTCCCAAATTCAAATTCTTTTTGCTTAAGGTATTTACATTTAGATTCTATCTCTTGTAAATTTAGCGTTGTTATTTGAGCGCGAATAACTTGAATCTCGTTTTGAACTTTCTTATCCGACGGATTTATCTTCAAATCTTGTTCTTTTTCTTTCAAAAGGTTTTGTAATTTATCCTCTTTAACCCATTTTTGTTTTTTCAGTATATACTCCTTCTTCATCAAAATTCCCCTAATATATGCTTTCTTGTATCCCAAACTATAGCTATTTTAGTCCCTTTATATAAATTATCCTTAAAAAAGTTTTTAATTTCACCTTTGATTTCTTGTATAAATTCATCATCTTTTAACAGGGATTCATTAACTCGCCAATTATAACTCCTCCGTTTACGATTAAATCTTAACAATAATGGCGAATGATCAGAGATTAACCTAGGCAATATTTCGATATCTTCAACCATACTAGCTAAACTTTTAGTTGTCCAAATCATATCAATACAAGACCAACTTTGGTGATATGCTGAGTAGTATGTATAATCCCTTTGATATCCATGTTTTACCCTCCAGACATCCACTAAATTTAATGATTGAAGCCCATCTTTAACCTTTTTAGATAAATTTCCATGCTTAATTCGGCTTTTTTGAATCGGTTGTTTTCTATCCAATTTAGCATCAAAAACCCCATTCCAATCCCCCAAACATATCAATTTTTGATAATCCGATTGTAATATGAAATCTAAAGCCATGTCATAGAAATTTTGTTTATTTATAAACCAATAATTAATATTTTATCATTATTCCAATTTATCTCAACTGCAATAAATTGACCCTTACTATCCTTATAAATTAGTTTAGGTTGAAATCTGGCATTTATGTATATTACTACTCCATTCTTCTTTTGTTTTTGATTAGAGGTTGCATAACATATTCCTAATTTATTGTTCTGCAAGTACTTTATTTTTTCTTCCAAAATATGGGTTTCCTGTATACAAGCTATTTCTACTTTCTGTTTCTCTAAAAAATTAAAAACTCTTTTCCTCTTAACCAGGCCATTCATTCCGTTAACGTTCCAAGAACATATTGATAGATCCATCATGCAATTCTAATATATTTATAAAGAAAGAAGAAAAGAATGAGAAAAAGAAAAAGAAAAAAAAGAAAAGAAAAAAAGAAAGAAAGAAAGAAAGAAAGAAAGAAAGAAAGAAAGAAGAATACCAGCCAGTAATTTTTATTTCAGTGTTGTAACAATCTGTTGCAATGCCTTAAGTCCACGTTCCGCTTCTCCATGTAGATGCGCTATTTCTTTTGGAGGTACCAAGCTCGACTCTTCCTCTATATTGATCAAATCTGTTTCCTCTTGCTCGTCATGAAAGCTTATTTGCAATTGGCTTCTGGTTTTCTCGTGCAGTTCCGAAGTTTCTCTGAAATATCTCCTCTCCGAAGAGGTATCTTGCTCGTCCTCTTGCGATAGTCTCCTTAAAAACTCTTCGGCTTTTTCCACCGTGTCAATAATGTATCTTCTAAATTTATAAGAAAAAATTACACCCTCTTCTCTCGCCCATTAATATTTAATTAGTCTCTCCCTCAAAGCTTGTGTCAAATCCTTATAATTTCTCCTCTTCGCCAACACTTCATACGGAAAGTCTTTTAGGATTATAATTTCAGATCCTTCCACTGTAATCCGATTTTTGTAACTCTGTTGAATCACCAGGCCCCGGACCCTCTCCCTGATGAAGTGGACAGCGATATCTCTAGGGAGATGTTGTCTTGTAGCAACCGCCGAGTTAACCCTGTAAATCTTATCCACTTCTAGATCGAGTTGGGCCACCTCCCAACCTATAAATTCAGCGAGGATCGGGACCACAGTTTCAGTTAGATTCTTGATGGCTCTCCTGTGCCAGACTGACACACTTACCCCCTACCATTTGGAATCTAAAAAAGAGAGGGGATCACCTTTAAAGCATACAGATTGCACAGACTAATGGCAATATTTACTGAAACTGAGCATACACAAATCAGACATTGCAGATACCTAGTTATATTCCTTTAACCCTATGAGATTTGTTGTTGTAAGTTGACAGGTGAGGTGAAAGCCCATACACACAAGCGCAAAGTTTTGGTAAAGACATGAAGCACATTAAAACAAACCCTGGCTGACTGGTGATAGCTAAACAAGTGGCCATGGCATGTATGATGTGTGTGACCATCAGCATATGCAGCGTTCAGGTCCTACCACTCCATTGGTTTACCATAGCATTAATGAAAAGCATATGACTGCTGTGGATGTGATTCATTTCATTTCTACAGGTGATGGACAGCTCAATGCCTCTGATCGGGGAGCATGTGGAGGAAGACAGACAGCTAATAGCAGATCTGGTTGTCTCCAGAATGACACAATCCTTCTTAGCTGTGGGATCCTCTCCTTCACCTCTGAGACCTTGGGTAAGAATAGCAGTCATGGTCAGAGAAGTCAGCATATCGTCATACTCCTGATGAGGGCTTTGATGAGCACATGAGCAAAATTTTTCCAGTGCTACCAGAAAAGATAAAGCTGCTCTGTGTAAGATAAGAGATTGTGGTACTGAAACTATTTTCATTTCTATAATATTCTGGAAATAAAAAACTGGAGTCACTGTGAGCAGAGCTAGAAATTACATGCAGCACTATGATTCATTTGGTAGTTTGTAGCTGCAGATTGCTTATAGAGAGGAGAGGGGCTGCCTAACCTTTCCTTCTTATGTTATTTTCCTCCTGAAATGTGTTTCCTAGAGTTGCTTTTATTCACCCTATCTATTAAGGAAATATACATGTACATACAGCTCTGTCCAATAATATATTCAGGGAGGGTTAGAAAGTGAGAGTGAATTTGCACATGTAGTTTTTCTTGTGTGCTTCCCTAACACCATAGACTTCGAATAAGGAAGTGATCTCTATTGATACAAACAGGAGTACAATGCCAAGAAAAGGAGTGAAAATTGCTAGAAACAATTCTCTAGTAACTATACACATGATTACTAAAGCACATGGACTTAGGTGTGAGCACACTCTATATGAAAGATGCTGAGGCAAGTGACCCAGTTTACTCACATTGCCCATAGACACCATCCTCCAAAGAACAGATACTATGGAACACAAGTGAGAGATTATGCATGGAGTTAAGATTTATGGAACTGTTCTTTTTTAAGGTAATAATCATATGCTCAGTGCTTTTAATTTTTCATCCTTCCCACAGGTAGGTGATGAGTGCTGCTGTGAAAGCAAATCATCTTTCCTGGTGATTATTGCTATATCTCTAAACTGAAGCTAGAGAAGTAGCACTCCACTGCTACTTGAAAAAGCACTTTATTCAGAACAAGGTCTTTGATTCTTCCACTAGCACTCTTTCCCTGAGCTCTAGAGGGGCAGCTTCATTGTATAAAGACTTTTTTTTTTTATGGACAATAGAGCTATCCATGGCTATAGGTCCTTATGGTTGTATGCTGCCTCTGTGATCAGGTACCATGCCCCTAAATAGCAGATGCTGGAGAACAACAGCTGGAGAGTTCAAGTGTTTTAGGCATCCAATTTGCTGCTGTGAGAAATGGGTTGGTGGTCAAGATAAATCTTTATTCTCAAGTAGGAATGAGCACAATTCAGCTAATGGAACTTCTGAGTTCCATTAATTCCACCAAACAGAACTAAGCACTTGTTTAATTTTTTAGTTGGCCTTTAAATATACATAACACTGGATCAGCATCCATGCAGATTTGAGGCAGGAATTCTACAATGAACTGAAGAGTGACTGAGAAGAACCACTGCTAATGTGGCTTCTCCTTCATGTTGCCACAGTAATGGCAATAATGGGCCACCACCATACTTCTGGACATCTTGTAGTAAATAATCTATCTTCGATATGATGTTCAGATTTTTACCCAGAAGGTTGGATGTTTAATACATTGCAGAACCTTGTTACCCTGACTTCTGGGGGTCCCGTGGGGGACACCCTGATTTGCTCCAAGTTCAAAAGGTTGGGGAAATTAGCGGTGCACTGGCAGTAGCAAAACGAGGGGCAGGTTAACCCAGCAGGATCTTTACCCAACTTTACGAGATCAGGCCAAGCAAAAAGCCAAACAAATGTACCAAATGAATACATTTTATTAAATGAATATAGTACCATGCACCAATGCACTCACTCACTGACACACACAAGGCCTATTGAGAAGGAAAAGAGGTGAAAAATGGATAAGGGAATGTAGAAGCGGTGATACTGCACCTATTCTGAAGTCATCAGTCTGGGAAGCAGCGAGAAGAATGGAGCTCAGCAAAGAGATGGCTGAGGAGATCACTCAACTAACAGAGTGCTGGTCTACTAGTGTGGAAGGGAGTTCTCCAAAGAGACCCTCAAAAACTAGGACTACTTATAGGGCAGAATGTACCTCGAGGGCAGGCCCTCTCCTGGGAAGAAGACATGCTAGACAATGCAACTTGGTAGTTTGTATGATTGGTTTATGTTGATGGGTCTCACCTTGTAGGATTTTCCAAAGTCAGAGTTGCTCAACTTGGGGAAAACACGCTAATCCCCTCAAGTTGGCTATTGGTGGCTGAGGACCCTTTGTCTATGTGGATGTGTATTGCCTGAGGTCTCCTTGGGCTACGTGACTGGGGATTTTTCTGGTCTTGACCTGTTTTCAGTTGTTCAGCCTCTTTGCCTACATGCCCATCTGGGCAACCTCTCTGGCATGGTGGACATATCTGATATAAAATTTATAATTCCCAGGATAGGGTGAGCCAGTAGGCTAACATCTAATCAAGGCACCTTTTACTTTATTAAGAGAATATATGGTGGCAATCAACACAGATAAGGTATGCATCAACCACTATAAGAACCTGAGTGTGGATCCTAGCTTCATAAATTTATGATAAATTAGAAGCAGATCTCAGAAATTTTATTATTGTTGTTGTTTCATTTTACTGTTGCTGTCAGAAACATCTAACCAGCATGGCTATTATGTGGAATTATGGGACTTCTACCCCCTTGTCAAAATTGCAGACTCTAATTGAAAGACCCTGGACGCTTTTTAAAAATAACTGTACAATAGTAGGTCAACATACCTGCAATAGTAGGTAAACCTACACCCACCCGAATTCATCACTCTACACAGACATTGAAACAGGGATGAGGAGATATTTTGGAATGCAGTTCCCATAATCCCATACCACTGGGCATGCTGGGTAGAGCTTCTGAGAGTTAAAGCCTAAGGCAAGTGGAGGACCTTAGGTTCTCCACACCTGTATTAAAGTAACAGAAGCTCTGGTCCAGATCTGGCTCCCAAACATATGGATATGCCTGGCACTTAACAGGTGTCTGTTAGTTTTGCAGATCAGTTGACACAATTATGAAGGATTCTGTTGGCATTTTTCAGTAGTCTCCAATCAAAAAGTTGTATTGCCAGCTCCTCTACAAAACAGCTTCCTCATACATTTCCAGTACCTTAAAAGTATAATCCCTTTTTAGAAGTTTGCAGAGCCTTTATGGTGTTACAGTTGAGAAGTAACTTGTCTGTACTTGTCACATTTCAGGCACTCTGTTGACTGATAGGTTTTTGTTCTTGTTTCATTTTTGTTTTGGTCATCTAGCCACAGTCAATGAAATCACAGATGCAGTCACAGCCAGTACCCCAACTTGGACAGCTTTCCCAACCCCGACCACCACCTCAAGGTACTAACTTCCAACTTTCGAGCCTGCTCAAATTTTAAAATGTTTGAGGAGGGGCTTTATCTTGGATCCATCATCACTGCAGGTATGCATGGAGTGGAAACAGGAGAGAGACTTCTTGGTGGCCATTCCTAGGTTGTAGAATCCCCTCCCAAGAGAGGCTTGGTAGACCCCCCTCTCTATTCTTTTTTTGCCAGCTGGCAACGACTATTTAAACAGGTCTTTGGCTGTTAATTGGTTATGGCATGGAGATTTTTTAATGGGACATGCTGTACTTTTATCTTCATGACTAAGTTTTAAAGGTATTTTAAACTGTTTTAAATTAGTGATTTTAAAAGGGTTACTATCATCATCAATATTATTGTTGTTTTAGCCGTACTTTGTTTTATTCTATGTTGTAAGACACCTTGGGAACCATGCCAGGAGAAAGACAAGATACAAATAAAATAAATAAATAAAAATAAAATTTAAGAGGAGATGGATGGTATCATCAGTAAATAATATAAATGAGAATACAGGAGTCAAGATCAGATATTCTTGCACAGGGCACATGGCTCATAGGAAGACAAAACCCCAGGAATGAAGTCAGGGCTGAAAAACAAAATTAAATCTCTATTTTTACAGGGAAGAAAGAAACATTTTTAAAACATCTTTCTTCCCAGACATCCCATTCTGGTAAAATATTAGATACAACCTCTCTAACTAGAAAAGAAATAAATGCAATGCCAACAAAAACTTTTGTCGTACTGAAATACATATATATATTTCTAATCAAATGGCTTGAATTAAAAATGATTAAAAAAAACTGAAATTACAGATGATTAAAAGCTGAAGATCATATTTTTAAAATAAAGGTTAAAAATAGTTACTAATGGGTATGGGTGAGTTAGAGAAACAAGAATTAGAAATAAGTCCTGTTTTGTTAAATTACAGAAGAGGAGCAAATTATGCAGCTCTCCAGGTGTTGGTGAACTTCAGTTTTCAGCAGCACTGGCCAATATAGCCAATTGTAAGAATGCTGCTGTTGTAGTCCAAAATCTGGAGGGCCACATGATTCCCACCACCAGAAATAGATGGGCTTGAACACATACACATGATTGACTAATATAATTTTGTGTTAAGCTCCTAAAGAAAAAAGGAACAGGACATGTGCCTTACGTTAATTGGCACAACTTAATCTTGGAATATTTGTTGCCTGGAGCTTTGTATCAGACTAGACCATGGAAAAATTACTTTCTTGGCATACAAAATGGCCACAGTAGGGGACTGGGGAATTGTCACCCCAAAAAGTAATGTTTCCAAGTTTTGCTTTCTGTCTGGATCTTTTGTATAATCTATAAATAATGTTAATTTTATGATCAGATTTCTAAAAGAAATTAGCTAATCCTTTAGTATTCATCCAACAAGTAAGTGGGAAATTGTACTTGAACTTGAACTACAGACTCTATTCTCCAAAGAAACTCTGCTTGCTTCAATCTATTTATGTTTTGTTTAAAAGTAACTTTTTTCTCTAGGGGGGCCACGCCAGCCTCAGGGATCACAGCCTGCTCGGACAGGAGCTCCACCCCAGCAAAGGCTCTCTCCGCAAGGTCAGCAACCACAGAGCCCCCAGTCCACCTCACCACAACAGCAGAGATCACCTGGATCTCCCCAGCAAACTAGATCATCAGCCAGTAGTTCGCCAAGCCAGCCTTCCAAACCAGGCACCTTTCCCCCGCAACAGCCTCGACCTCCAGCTCAAGGACGGGCTCCTGGTCCACAAGGATCTGGAGAACCAACCAAGCAACAGGGCCCTCCACATCCTCATCTAAAGTAAGTACCTTTTATATAGTTTGTGATGCAATCCCCACAAGACAACGGACAAGTATTAATGTCTCTGAAGCAGAGAGTAGAATCAAAGGTATATAGGTATATAGAAGAGTACATGCCATTACAACTCAAGCAGATGAGCTATACCACAGACTAAAGGGGAAAGTAATCCCAGCCCTGCTCTTTGGGTGTACTAGTCAGTCTGCTCTGGAAGGAAATTCCTTCCCATCTTTCAGTCACAGTTTTAATCCTTAGGAGAGTCTACATCTCAAAAGGAGATTTCATAAAACTGAAGCTATTTTCAGTATTGTGCCTGGTTGTGATGGTCCTGTGAACAAACTCACCAAAAACTAAACTGGTACTGAGAACTCATTGTTACTATTGTGTACTTCCAAATCATTTCCAACCTATGGTGATCCTGAAGTGAACCTATCCTGAGGTTTCCTTGGTAAAATTTGTTCAGGGCTTTGCCATTGCCTCCCTCTGAGGCTGGAGAGCATGATTTGCCCAAAATTGCCCACCGGGTTTCTACGGCCAGGTGGGGATTTGCACCCTGGTCTCCCAGAGACCTAGTCCAACATTCAAACTATTGCATCACGCTGAGAACTCCGTAGCCCCTAAATGAGGTTACATAAGAACTATATTAGCATTACAGCGAGATCAAAACAGATGTATTTTCGTCTACCTTCCTCTAGTTATCTCGACCTGATTCCCTGTAACTTGCTTTTTAACCATGAGGACATAATTACAGTCAGCCTTCCGCAGGTACGGGTTTGACTCTCACGGATTTGTGAATTTCTCCAACCGCTGCCCCCCACCCCCACCTGAAGTGCTTCTTTCCCAGGAGTACCCTCCTTCTTGGTTGCTTTGATCAGGGCATGCAGTCCAATTTCTCAACACCGCAAACCCCCTCCAAATGCCCCTCCAAGGAAGGAGATGGCCAAGTGACAGGAAGCATAGGGGCACCATGCCAACCCACACCTGTTACCCTGTATGTTGGGGGCCCCGGGAGGGGCGCCCAGATAACCAAATAAAAACACAAGTTGGGGGAATTTAACTCGAGCACTTTCTCAACTAAACGAGAGGCAGGGTAACTTTAGCAAGAATCTTTAACCCAATGTATACAGCATCAGGTCAGAGAGCAGTTAGACAAGGTTTTAAAGTGACAAACAATATTTTATTAAGAACAGCAACACAAAAAGACATGACAAATACTAACTTAGAAATTGAAATGGAGAGCTGTAGGGAAGGGTAATACAACACCTGGTCTCGTAGTCCTGGAGAGAAAGATGGGGTTCCGGGAGAGAAAGCTCAACGGGGTCCGCTGAGGGGAGTTTCTTCAGACTACCAGCAGCAAGGCGGGATGGAAGTCCAAAGTAGTCCAAGGTGGTCCAAAAAGTGGGGACTTTTTATAGGGTGGAGTTTACCTACAGGTTCTGTTATGCTCGGTGAGAACAAAGGAAATTTGGAGCTGGACAAAGGATTTGGAAAAGGTCAAGTTTTGCATGATTAGCTTAGCACTTAACGACAATAGCGTGGCCAGTACGTTGATGGCCCGACATAAAGAAATGGCTTGGCTCTTGGCTGTGTGGCTTTGTGTGGATAAGCGCCGAGCAAAGCTGGTTTGTAGGGAGGTTTTTTCCTAAAGCAATGGAGAGGCTTAAGTTGCCCGCCTGAAAGAGGTTTGGAATGTTTACCCATTAACAGCCGTGCCCCAGGCATGCTTGTCCGGAGGACCTCTGCAAACACGTGGAGTAGGGTAGCAGAGAAAGGTCAAGCAAAGGCCGAATTAGAGCTCTCACCAGACATATAACAACCGTGATAACACACCCTTTCTCTCTCATTTCCCTGACCTGCTTTGGACCCTGGGTGCCTGCTCTCCCCACCCTGCCTTGGCCCCCTTCCCACAGATGCACAGACATTTTGACATTTGCAATTTTTTCCACTTTTATGGGGGTCTTGTGCCTCTAACCCTTGCGAATGTGGAGTGCTAACTGTAATTTGAATTCCAAATAAAACATACCATATAAGAACAGCATTACTGTGTTGTGCTATAATAAGTAATGGTTTCTATCTGCTTTGAAAGTTATTTTAAGACATTTCTGAGACTTGTCCAAGTTTTATGCTACTCATTTATTGAAAAATAGTAATGTAATGAGTAACTAGTGTTTTTAAAAAATAACATGACCACTTACTTTAGGGATTCTTGTAAAAAAAAAAAAAAAGTACCGTTCCAAAGTGGTTTTGAAGAGGACCAGGTCTTGGTAAAAGCATCTAGTTTTCAATTCATTCTCTTTTGTCTCTTCGTGAGGGTAATGTTGATGTCTCAGTTCTTTTCTCCTCTATCTTCCAGCAAATCACAGTCCTTGACAAACACCTTCAGCCTCTCAGATTCTTCACAACGGGGAAATCCCAATGAAGATGAGGCAAAAGCTGAAACCATCCGCAACCTGAGGAAGTCATTTGCTAGCCTGTTTTCTGATTAATCTCTCAGCCTAGAATTTGTGCAGTTTGGTTCGTGTTTTTGGAAAATTCCTATCTTTTTTATATTCCCCTTTCCAGTCTTGTCACTGAAATTATCCATTAGTACATGTAATTTCTTATAGAGCATATTCACAAATATAGATGTGGTGGAAAGTCTCAGCAAGCAGTGAGATTTTAATCATCCCTATACTCTGTTGCCCTAGTCCTGGGGCCCATTGTAGGCATACAATTGGCATAACATCTAAACAATGCACACACACGTGAATATGCACTTTATGTGCATTCTTGGCCCTCCATTCTAAGTTTGAGAGTAAAGCTCATGCTTAATTGGGCTTACAAGTGTGTGGATGAAAGGGCAAGGTGGGTAGAGTTCTACTGCCCTACCATTCATAGCTACTTTAGTATATGTATACATAAGCCCAAAGCCTATAAACAGAATCCTTCAGTTATCTTTCTACATAAACAGTACCTTCAGTACCTGTATGTTTTGTTTACTCACTTCAGAGAATCACACTAACAATGAAAGAACTTCAACCACGGCTTTCTCATGTAAGCTAGTGACCAAAAATATTGCTCCACATCCAGATGAATTTTCAGGATATCCTTTTGGGTAACAATCCTTGCAGAGCAAACATCTTTGTCATGGTGTGTTTATATGGTGTGTCACGAAGAAGCAGGATTCTAGAGCCAGCTGCCCAATTGCTCGTTACAACCAGAGTAACAGGCCATGGAACTTCATTCTGCAGTTGGTTTAACATGGCAGGCAGCTTCACTTTTTTTTTAATTCCTTCCCAACAAACCAGAGAAAGGATCCAGGGTTTTATTATTTTTTCCTCTTTTTTCTGGGAACAAAACAAGAGTAGAAGCTCCCCACTGCCAGATGAAACAATAAAATCATCTGCAGAACAAAGCTCCATGGTTTGTTTAGTGGCTACTGCAAGCTGGAACAATCAAGCACCATGCACTGGCATGCCACTCATTCTAACCAAAGTTCCCTTGTGTTGTGGAAACACACCTGATATGATAGATCACAGACCATTTTACATTGTTTATATAAAGCAGGATCATTTCTGGACAGGTGCATGTTGGATAAAATCCATTCTAATTCCCATATGCAATTAATCTGGCATTCCTGTAGGACTGGAAACGGAAACGATTGGTGAAGTCATTCGGACTCAAATTGTCTTGTTCCATGGTCCATAAAGGTAAAACCTATTCAAGACTTGACAGCTTCTAGGTAATGAAATTAAAGTACAGAAATGTAATCTCTTGTGTAAAAGTAACATATACTAGTGTCAGAATATGCAAGCATCTAAATTATACTTGTGAGCAGGCAGAGAAAAATTCAGGTTTATTGCAGTACTAAAATAGCCATAATGCATTCCGGGTATGGGCTAGGATGTCACATCAGCAAATCCCTAGAGAAAGCAAGATTCAGAGATGATTACAGATATTTTGAAGCAGCCACTGAAGTGTAAGTTGGTGGGAAATTTATAAGGATTTTTTAAAAAAGCACCCAGCTTTAAAAAAAACCAAACATCTAGCCATCTACCAGTGACAAAGAATGGAGTAACAGTACCACAGGCTGAATTTGACATAAAGATATGCGATCTTTTACCAATCTGACTGTATTTTTTCCACCTTCCCAGAATTAGGCCTTAGCTCCATGACATTCAAGCAAGACCAGCTTAAATGTTAAGTATTAAAACAGCATAGAGAATGAAGAAAAATAATGTTCACAGCTAGAATTCTAACTGTTTCATACTCACTTTGAAGCCAAATAATTTGCTTGACTTCCTTTTTTTACAGCGCTATCTATGCAACACAAATAAACAGGACATCAGTCTGGCACCACACAGGAGAAAAGCCCTTGCTGTAACAACAGCTGGGCTCTATGATAAGGCCACCACAAAGATGTCATTTGTCTTCTCAGCACTCAATAAGAATAGCTAGATCATAATTGGTACCCTACCCTCTGACCCTTGTACATATCGGGAGCAGGTTGTGCTTATTCAGTACTGAGATGTGGTATTTTGTTCTAAACTAACTGAAACTAACTTTCTCCTGCATTTTCCCAAAAATAACTAGCTTCACATATCTCAGTTCCTGTGCTAACTGTGAGCACCATGCAAAGTATGGCACCCAATGCACATTACATTGGACAATGTCTAGACCAAGCTAAAGCCACCACCGGTCTGTGAAATTCCACTTTCTTCCAAGTCTTTCCAACTAAGCCATTTGTTTTTACTCCAGTTTTGCACATATCACATAGGACAGCAATATAACTCTTAACAGTTCTACATCGTTTCAGCTGCTGGGATTGTGATTTCAACAGCTTTATGAATGCAGTCTGGAATAGTAACAGAACAAACTAGTTCCCTATAAACTGCCAGCATGGGTTTTCCCAGTAACCAGCACATCAAAATGTAGCATAGTGATTAGAACCAGTGAGATCCATGTTCAAAGCCATGCTCAAACAAGCAAGTCTTAGATTAACCTACCTCATAGGGATCAAATAATGACATAGCCTTTTGCATGAGAGTGCTGTTGTTACAATATATTCCCCCTTCCAGTTGCCTTTTTTCCCACCAAAAAAGGTTGACTACACCAGTACAATAGGTTGCTGAACCAGGAGAAACCCAAATACCTATGCGAGAGCCTGGTTGAAACACACCAGTATACATTTCCTATAAGTCTCCTACAATTAATGAGAAGGGACCAGTACTTTAGTACAACATCAAAATGGCATTCTTCTACTCAAAACTGTTTTTAGAATTTATTTGAGATGCTTCACCTGTCATAATTTGATTATACCACTTTATTTAGCATATAATCTAGCATTAAAATACATTTGTGTTCACAAATGTAATAATCCAATGGCACTGTTATACCTCCAAGCTGCACTAGAACTAAAAATTAAGGACCACTCCTGAAAGAAACACATACTTTGTAAACTTTTCATGCTGCACTTTTAGTATCTGTGCCATCCAGAAACAACTGAATTTCTTAATTGCATGAGCAGGTCTAGTAAAGAATCAAGCATGCAATAATATATATAAATATTACAAAGTGCAACAGTGTAACTTCAAATCTGACACATTTAACAGCAGGTAGGAGTGTTTGATATGCACACCCCAGAAATATAGTTTTGGAGAGCACAGCTGCAATCATACTTTTCCTCCATTTTTATATCACAGTATCATGTGTAGCCTTCACTTAGAACCCAATCAAATCCAAGTTATTTAGAAGCACAGACTAAATTGACTTATTGAAATCAATGTAACTGGATCAAATGATACTTTAAAAACTTTCAGTGCCACTGAAAATACCGGACTGAGAAAGTTAGTCAGAAATGGCAGCTTTTATTTTACTGTCATCTCCAGACAGTAAAACAAAGCAGAAAAGATATACAAACTTTGTTCTAATCTTACATCTTTGGAAGCTGTATTTGTGTAGGTCCTTTATTAAGATACTTTCTATTAAGTCGTTATAAAACACAAGCCATCATGTTTACTGACTGTATGAATACTGCTTTGTCTCTTACTTCTTGAGTATTATATAGGTATGGCTATCAGTCATGCATACAACTGCAGAATACATGACAACTAGGAATCTTTAGCCTGATGTAATGAAGCATAAGCAATGCTGGTAAGAACAAAGATATGGATCGACTCATATCCATTATAGCTACACAGTTCTCATATTATTTGATCGTACAGTGGGTGTGATTTTATTTTATAATGTACTTAAAGCTTTCTCCTAATACCTGCCGGAAAATCAGCAAGGATTAGAAAATTGGCATCTTATTGTTAGACCTTCTGGCATTCTTGTTCCTTATTTTGATCAGGATCTGGGTTGCTTTGTAGCGTGTTCTTATTCAACTGTTTGTAGGATGAACTGTTCAGTGTTTTATTCTTTCAAGTGTAACAAAAAAACATTTTAAACCTGTATTCTTTGTGCACTGAAGTCCTCAAACCAAAATTGCTTTTTCAAGTAATAAAATGAAGGGGAAAAAAACCTTTATTAGAGAAGATGTTTGAAAAAGAATCAAATCAGATACCTTTCAAGACTGGGCTTTCTGTATATCAGACACTGCACAAAACAAAAAGTTATCCCGTGAAAAAGACATTTAACAGGGTCAATTACCAAGAGGGGAAAACACACACAGCAGACATTTTATAGGCACATTTAAAGAATAAGGCAATCCAGACAAACACCAACGCTTGTGTTTAAAGTGCTCTTTATTTGATGCAGCAAAGGCCAACCATCTTATGCTTTCTAAGAAGCAGTTTGCAGTTGGAAGTGGAAAGAATAGTGTCCCACACAGAACTTTCAGAAAGGATCTCCAGTGAGGCACCCCTGGTTGTTTGCACCGAGTTTCTGGGCCCAAATCCTTGGAATCAGGATACATAGTAAATACGCACTGCCATAGTTAAAACAGTCAGTCATCAAAGATCTATTTCAGTTTCAAAGCAAGCCCAGGAACAGGGAGATTAAAACACTAAGGGTGAGGTCACAGGAACCTTCATATGAATGCACGGCGACTATCAATTGGACGGCCCCGACTAGGTCTTCCTGGGAGTGTGGGATTGGGGTCCTGAAATGACCCATATGGATCAAAGTGTGGTCTGAAAGTAGGATATGGATCAAAGTGTGACCCAAGAGGAGGATATTCACTTGGAAGAAACTCTGTAGAGGCAGGAAAAAGGGAGTGGATTGGGTCACCAAGGTAAGGAGGTGTGGGCCTCTCATCCATTTCGCCAATGATCACTGGGGGATAGAGAGGGTTAGGAGGAAAAGGATTGGGATACAGCGGGTTGGGATGAAGGGGGATTGGGAGGGGAGGAGGGGGTAAAAACATCATGTGCCTCCACCTCAGAGCATCCCTCTTCTGCTTCATTTTTTTCTTGTACAGCTGCAAGAAAGAAATGAAAAAGCTTAGTTTGAAGCCCAGAAGGGCTCACTGTACCACAAAAAAAGTTTCCTAGAACCTTCTTAAATATGGTGATGAATGCCTAATGGATCTAGGACTGCTAAACTGCGAGTCATTTCGGCACAATGGTCTCGAAAGCAGTGTTATTTGAACAGCTTCATAATTTAAAGGAAAATGTCCAACTACGCTAGGTCCCTCTTTATCCTCAGTTCTTAATTTAATGCAACTTTTTTTTTTACTAGATTAGTATTAAGTGGAATTTTTAAAGCACAACACTAGAAGAAAAAGAGACTGCCTCCTCTACCCACCAGAGATTCCATTAGCTTAGAACTTAGTTCACAAATCCCTGCTTCTCCTGACTTCAAATGATCTTTAAAAAGGGAGGGGGGTTACTAGAAAAACACTTAAGACAGACACTTACCTCCTTCCAGTCTGTGTCACGAGACCTGGCAACAGGATCTGGAAAGAAGAGGCAGAATTCAGTCTGATATAGCAATCTAAAATTGTGTTTCTATACAGCCAGGAAAGAAAAAAAAACAATGCAGGAGGTCTATGCTGATCACATGACTCCCTCCCCCCCAAAAAAGGGGGGAAAGAGAAATGGGCCTTCTTGTAACAGCAATACCAAAAGACTTCCCCAAGAGACCCTATCTGGTGACTGTTCCCTTATATTCAACAAGGCTGCTGGTTGTTTAAAGAACAGTTATAGCCTGCCAGACTGCCAAGGGCAGCTACGCATAGGAGCAAACATCTTTTCACCTCTAAGCAACTAGAAGAGAAGGTGCACAAATAGTCACCTCTAAAATCTCGCAGATATATGAATCTCCACAGTAGCTGGTCATTAGAAGCTGCATAGAGGTCATGGCAAACAGCAGACAGAGAGAGGAGTGACCGGACATCCAAGAGACGGAAAATCCGAAGTTTCAGCTCCAGTGGAAGGACCACCAAACCAAACACATCAGGTAGGTTCAAAGCTAGGAGGACATAAAGGAGGAGGAGGGAAAATAAAATTATCCACAATGCTATAGTAACATGACTGCAATTTATCATTCTGTCAAACTACAATCAGATAAAAAGCATAACAGAAAGATATAGCTGCAGAAAATGTGTATGGTGAAGTTCTGATTTACAGTCCCCCCTCCACATTTGTGGGTTTGACCTTCACAATTTTGATTATTTGCGAGGCATGTGCTTGCCTCCTTGCTCTCATCCTTCTCCTCCCATTCACTTGTATTCCTTACCCCAGGCTTGTGAGGCTTGTAGTTAAAATGGATCTTTTTCTCTTTTGGGTGAGCGACCAGCCCCGCTGCTAGACGTATATCCTCTCTGTCATGTGACTACATATTATGCTGTGTAATGGCCATTGATAGGTCAGGTGCTCTCTTTGCTTCTACCCCTGCCCTCTGAGAGGAATCGTCTTTCTCTAGATGGTGACCAGAAGTAGTTAGAACACCAGAACTCAGTGCTCTACTCTTCTGTGTCAGAAGGGAAAGTACCAGTAAGCTTTTTACCTCATCCCCTTTCCCCTGCAGGAGTGCCAGGGCCAGAAGCAAGACAATGAGAGGGGGGAGCTGCAGCGAGGAACGGGAGGGGGATCACGGGGGAAGTTATTTGCAGTTTTTCCACTTTCACAAGGGTTCTGCACCTCAAACCCTTGTGAATGTGGAGGGGCCACTGTAGTAGTTTATGTACCAGAGGAAATGGAATATTCAATTTATACCTCAGTAAAAGTCTAAGAATCTATTAGCCAAGGTGTCTTCTATTTTTTTTTTCCAAAGAGAGAGTTGCTGGAAGAAAACTATGCCACAAATGAAGCTCAGGAGAAATTCCACAAGACCTTTCAAAATCAAAGCGGAATACTACATTCAGTATACACCTATCCCTGTTACTGGATTCCATCTCTAACATTTCTGGTAGAAGGCTGACAGAGCACATGCCTTTCATAGGCAGGATTCCTATTTCAGCCCTCAGTATCATGAACAGAAGAATAATGAAAAACTAAGAAAGTCCCCATAAAGATTCTCAGTCAGGGAGGGTATAATCAGGAAAGACAGACTTTATGGTTTGGCAGCTCCACATATGCAGGGCTGCTTCCAACAACCTCAAGCAATCACTGGTTGGTTCTCTAGGAACTGGAGACAGTCATATGTGAACTGAACATTATTAATACTACTAATAACAAAAATCTAAAGAGGAGATTGCAATTTGTGAGATTGCAATTTGTGATATTAAGGTATTTCCTGTCCCATCATTAGGACTTACATCTGAATTTCTGTGTCAGATATGTGAAGTGCTGAGGAAGAATAGTATCACACAGAACACCAACTGAGCACTGCACATTTTGATGTAATATCCCACCTGTGGAGGACAAGCTGATCCCTCCTTTAGAAGACAAGTTAAGCATTCTAAGTAAACGTGTCACTACTGTTAAGACAGACAAATTTCTTCCCATAATTCTCTCATATTTATCAGATCTAGCATTAGGTTTTCTACAGCCTAATTAAGGAGCTTCATACTTTCTACAGAAATTCAAGAGAATTTATCATTATACACTACATTACAATTTCACATTGAACTCAGTCTATACCATCACTCAAGGTACTACTTAAGAAACACAGTGGAGGAAGAGGAAGAGAAGACTAGTCCCATTCCCTAATGTTCTCATTACAGTAATACAACCACTAAAAAAAACCAAACCACTCTGAAAGAAGATGACAAAGCAGAATGAATGACTGTCCACTAACTACTGATTATCATGCCAACTGAAATATATGCTTAGATTCACACAACCAAAACCTCCACTTCCTTAACTTGGGAAACAAACTCATGAGCTTATACAACGGCACTAGGAATGTTCCATATGATGCAGTGTACTATTTTTCCTTAGCCTGGTCAAAAAGAGAAGGCAAAAGCAAAGAAGAGGATAAGATCAAAGAGACCATTTTATTGCTCACTATATTGTCAAGTAACATAGGAAACAGCCTCTCCAGCTGGCTCAATAACAGCAGAGGTCTTTGCCTCTTAAATGAAACATGAATCTTTCTGAACTTCAAGAAGAATGCATCTGATTTTTATCTATTTTATTAGCATTTCCCAAATTAGAAACTGGTGTTTATTCCATTTTGTAAGCCATATCTACACTTAAGGGGAAGAAATGCATTTAAGTATTAGAATGCAACCTAGCAAGAAGACTAGCTACCAAATTTGCTATGAAAACTGGACTGCTACAGTACTAATACCCATGCAGACATCTTAAAATTTTAGAGGATGGGGCTAGCTCCTAAAGAAGAGATGGCAGATTTCATGAGGTCAAGTTCATACAGATGCCCACAAAGACAGCTTACAGGTCTTCAGTATACTATGGTCCTAGATAGTATCAGAGAGCAAGTAACTATATGTTAGAAGCAGATATGAGTTCTCAGATCAATCAGAACTTAAAAGTTCTCAACACTGACTCCGTACAAGATCTGACAGAACTTTGCATTTAATAACTGCAAGAGTAAAGAAGATGCCCAAGCACAGTTGTTATATTCAGATACTCTTAAAGTTGCTTTAGCCACTGCCTAATAAACACCATTTTTACAAATGATCCACAATATCCTTTCGCTAGCTCCTCTCCTACCTTGCCGGGCAGCAGCCAAAAGAGGGTAAACCAGTCGATCTTTAAAGAGACGAGACAGCTTTTGAAGATCTTTGTATACACCTACAACATTTGCTTTAGGGGAAAAAAAACAAGGTTTTAACAACAGCAGCAATTCTGATACATTTTTAAACAGTTCACTCAATTACTTTAAAGAACAAATAATCTTCAAAAAAATGGTAAGAAAAGGGTTGGTTCCCTTATTCAGATTAATAATGTGCTGCAACAATAATGTTTATGAAGAACAGTGAAAGTCAACATGGGCTGCTAGTCTTTGGGCAATTATTAGCAAAGCTAAATTGAACAGCACTTAAATGCAAAGAGACATTTGGGGCTTTTCATATGAAGGAGGAGGAAAGAGCACACAAAATTATGTTCACTGAAGCAGCTACTATAAGATTAAATAAAAGTCCTAAATACTTAAAATGTGACCTGCATACACAAAGTCCTATGTAAAATGCTGTTACATTTTGCTTTAGATTTTCCAAGCTATGGCTCTCTCTGCTGGCCAGTTTTCTGCCATTACACCACAATAATACAGATCAAAAGATTCCTTTTAAGACAAAATTAACAGAAGCCTTTTTGAACTTTGGAATTTGTGAAGGAGTCTGAGGAAGGATCAAAATCACCACTAGCAGTCCCAGCCCAGACCTCCACATGTTCAATAGCTCTACTTGCATAGAACCACTTGGCCAATATATGGCTGCTACCCTGTCCATAATTGTTTCTGCTCCTTCTCCATAGAGTCTCACTGCCTAACACTAATTCACCTTTGTATTTTTCAGCCTTTAGATAAGATTCTCTCAAGTGGGCTACTTTTTTTGGTGAACAACTCTCCACTTTTATGTGGGTTCAAGGAGCAGAATCCTCAAGAAGGTGGAAAAATAACTACCACCAGCACCACAATCCCCCTCCATTCCCTTGCCTTTTGCATGCCAAGGCCAGAGACAAGGGAATGAGAGGTAGCAGCTCCAGAAGGGAGAAAGAATGCTCATGTGAGCCTTCTCCCACGTTCCCTTGCCTACTGCCTCAGCACAAGTTCTTAGTGCAAGGGCCAGAGGTAAGGAATGGGAAGGAGAGCTCCAGAGGGGAGAAAGAAAGTTTGTGCAAGTCTTCCCGCCCACTCCACCCCTAATTCCCTTGCCGATTGCCTCAGTGAGTTCTCAGCACCAGGGCCAAAAACAAGGGAATGGGACTTGGAGCTCCAGAGGGAAGGTGCATGCACACCTTCCACCCCCCTGTATTTCCTTGCCTTTTGTCTGTCCTTCTCCACACCTGGCAAAACACAAGGGAATGGCAAGAGGTAAATGCGGGGGAGGCACATTTAGGCCTCCTGAATAATCGAATTCACAAAGGTCAAATCCACAAATGTGTAGGGAGGACAGTACTGTACTTCTTAAAGATGTACAAGAACCTCAAACCATAACAGTAGCAAATGTGATCTTTCAGAATCTCAAGTACTGTTTCAAAGAACTGGTAAGAACCACTGTTAACAAAACTGGTAAATGTCTACTGGACTCTGTTGGGGAAGGTATCACCCACCTCCTTGGTCAATTTGTTCAATCCCACTATTCACTTCCAGAATGATTCTAACACTAATTCTACAGTAGCCCCTTGCTGTACCTCTCTGTAAATCATCTTTGGGTGAGACTACCTGAATCTTGAAAGCAAATAAAGGATGTTGGCATAAGCTGCAACCTCTTCACACTTTTGATGTCACTGGCGATCTTTAACATTGCTGTAAAATACAAAAAAACGACACTGAAAAAACTTCTCTTAGTATTCCTGGTTACAGTCCATATTCTACACCACGCTGTTGCTGTTTATTTGTTATTCTTAGGTCCTAGCATCTCAGGCTGACTACTGCATGTTTTTTTGTACAGCACCTTGGTTAAAAAATTCTCTTCTATAAAAGACCAAGGTGCCTCCATACTCCTGTCTTTCAGATGTCACTAAAAGACATTCTTCTTTGTACGAGCCTTAGGAAACAAGCAAATGTTTGTTCTCACCTTTACTGCTATTTGTATTGCCTTTTTTAAAAAAATCAGCGGATGTATAATTTGAAATATTAATAATGTACACTTTATTAAAAAAAATTAAAAATTTTAAACATAGACACAAAAAACACAAACACCAACCAGAACAATACACTCAAAAAAGGAAAGAGACATAATTAAACTAAAAATTACACACATCTTTACAATTATTAAACATAAAACATATTTAAACTAAACATAATTGACTTGACTAAACTAAACAAACAAGAAAAACTACAACTAATTAAAAGTGGTCCCCACCTTTGTTGCAAACAGCTTCTACTTAAACAAAAGTACCTAACTTAAAAGTTGTTACTTAAAATTACTATTAAATTTGTTGCTTATTATAATTAGACTCATTAAGTATTTTAAATTCTAAATTTCTTAGTTTTCTATTTAATACTGTTTATCAACGTTGATGATTAATCCTCAGGAAATCTATTACCTCTACTAAATAAACCATAATATTAAAATAGCAACAACCTATAATTCTATTTAGTTTTCATAATATCATTCTCATGGTAACAATGAAATTACAGATAAAAAAACAGTAATATATAAGTTCAAAACCCTAAAATCATCAATTCACCCCCTTTACCCTTAATTAGTCTATTAAAAATCTCCACGCCAGGGTAAACTCTTCATCAGGATTTCCCTTTATTTTAGTTGACAACTTGTCCATCTTCATAATTGTCATCAACCTGTTAAACCATTCAGCCAGTGTTGGGATCTCCATTTTCTTCCAACACTTCACATAAACAAGTCTTGCTGACAGCGACATATACTGAAACAATTTCCATTGTTGTTTATCAATATTAGTGTCATCTCTCCAAATTCTTAGTAACAACAGTTCAGTGTTCTTAACTACTTGACATTTCAAAGTTCTTTGAACCATATTCTGTACTTCCATCCAAAACTTTTTAGCCTTGTCACAGGTCTACCACGTATGAAATAAAGATCTCGTATGTTCTTGGCATTTCCAACAACTATCCTTCATATCCTTATGCATCTTTGACAGTCTCTCAGGTGTAAGACACCAGTAAAGCATAATTTTATACAACTTTCTTGAAGATAATGATGTATGATTAACGTTGTGTGTTTGTTTTTATATACAAATGCTTCGGAAGCAGCCTAAGTTAAACAAGTAAATAAAATACAGCAAAGAATGGCAATACATAGCCCTTGTTGTCACCAAACCACTGAAATTAGCAGTACTGTCACTGCCACCCACAGTGGAAAACGTGAAGAGAACTTATAAACCTCAATGGTTTTACCTTCCATTCCAGAAGGGAAAGAGACATTCTCCTCTAAAGACTGGCAGGTCTCTGGGGAGCTTGAGAGCACTATGGCACTGTAAATGTAAAATGAGAGCCCATGTAATGTAAAGGTTAGTGTTGGACTGGGACTTGGAAGAACCAAGTTCTAGCCCCCACTAAACCATAAAACTTACTGGGTGCCCTTGGGCTAGTCACTCTCTCACAGACTGACTTACCCCAAAGGACTGTTTCAGCGATAGACTGGGATGAAGCCATGAAGGCCATCATGAACTTACTGGAGAATGGGCAGGATATAAATTGTAGCTAAGAAAAGTAAAAACACATTCCACTGGCAGGTGGGGGGACAATGTACCCACATGTTTCCCTATGAAGGAAAAACCTTTTGCTTGTTTACAAAAAGCAGCAACTGATTCAGAATTAGAATGTTTATGATAACAAGACCTGTACACAAGTACCTCAGTAAGCCCAGACTTAACAGCTGCAGCTATGTTTCCCTCTGTCTCTTCAACCGCCACACCAAAACTTTTAACTGTCCTAATTCCCTGCTCCAGTGCATTCTTCCCTGTCTTGAAGTCATATCAGTTCCATTCTATTTCTTCACACTTCAGTACTTCCATACAAATTGACCATAGCTTCCACACAGGGGACCGTTGCAGTTCTTGCCTAATTTTAGGGGTGACTACAGTAACTCCACCACCACCACTGAATTTCAGCAGTTACAGCAGTAGTATGACCACCAATGGTTCTAAAGGCATTCGATGCAGCCCCTCAATTTTCTGTACAAAATGGATTCTTGTATCACAGATACTTCCTTGAAGTAGTTTGCACCAGCTGAAACTGATACAAAGAAGCAAAATTTATACAGAAACCATCTATTATGAAATAATTATGTATAGAAATAGGTCTAAAATACTACAGAGGATCCATTAGCTCAGAAAAAAGAATAACTAGTCAAAATACCAAACTTCTATTCCATACATAGTACATTTGCATTCTGAAGTATTTTATCCCATATTTTGATCCAAAAAACTTTAAAGCATCATATAGATAATTGCTAGAACCTTTAACTGTGGCTAGAAACTCCCCCATAATCAAGGTAGATACTTAGAGTTCCATTAGGTTCATTTTCTGGAAGTCATATTCAGTACCAATTGAAGCTTCTCAAAACTCTGGAAGTTCATCTTAATGACCTGCTCACTTGTGAGCATGCATTTAGGATTTTTAAAGCCTTTAACGAAAAGAATACACCCAAAATGTTGAGGAACAGATAGTGAACACCTTCACATATGCACACAGCTTTACGGGAGATTAAGCAGCATAATTTAATTTTCAAATGGAAGATACTGAGTGAAGTCTCATATACTGCTTGTTTCTTTGTTTGATGTTTTGCATTAATACTCTAAATACTGGACACTGAACCATTTATCCCTAGGAGGGGATAAAGTTAGTTCCATTGCTAACCAAACACTTTGTTGGAAGGAAACTAGCCTTTTTGCTAGAAAAAATAAAGTATTAACACAACTGACCTTTCGGACAGTACACATATATACAACCACATTTTTTAATCTTGAGAAGCAGAAATGAAAACAAGTTTGAAATATTAAGAAAAATCAGATTTTTTTCCCCCCTGTTAGTTAGAGGGAATTGATTTCAACTATTTCACAGCCGGTGGGGATCTCCACAAAGCTGACTGAAGTCTTGTGTAGTCACCTATGCCTGATAGCTCACAGGTACTAACGTTTAAAAAAACAACTGAAGCTCATTTCACACTTTTGGTGAGGCTGAAGGAATATGGAATGCAAACATGATAAACAGAAGTTAGTTTTTTACCAGAGGAATTAGGGAACTCTCTTACCATTGACGACAATAAGGTCTCCCAAGGGCACACAAGTAAGGATAGCAAAGCCATTTTCACAGAGTGGATGAGTATACAGCAACTTATAAACTCCTTTGTTCCTCCACTTTTCAGGCATTGATGTCTTTGCTTCTGTCCCCTAGGAATAACGAAAGAAGCTATTACAAAGGCAGTCCCTCCGCTTGCACCTGTTCTTGAAGAGCAGACCTGCGACAGAAATCAAAGACAGACCAGAAACCCTTATTTGCTTCAAATACTTTGAGTGCTGACTGCTAACAATGTGTGGGTCATTTGCTATTTGGGGACATCACTGTAATAGTGATTATGCTACCGCATCTTATTCTGTAGACATTTGGTTGTACTGGAACTGACATGTGCAATGTCTAAACAGTACTCACACAACCCTTTGTGTTTAATCCTTAATGCTTTTTAAGGATGAATTTACCTCCTGTATTGCTTCCAAGTAAATACTAGTTGCAGGTTATTTCAAAGAAATAAAATATTTAACTGAATTTTTGACAAAATCATTGTACCAAAAATATATCAGTAAAGATTCATCAACCCAAAATCAGTACTTCTCATTTCACTAGTATTCTCCAATACCTTGATATTGTATTAGGGGAAAAAATGGGCAGGAAATATACATAGCTTTTAATATCTGCAAAATACTTTACTCATGACTAAACTCTGTTTTCAAAGGACTCCTGAGTGGGACTTGGAGGAGTCTTCTGAAGTTCTGCCAACTCAGTTGGCCACAACATGAAGTGCATAGGGGATGGAGGTGATGTGAGTAGGGGATGGAGGTTTTGCCAAGCTCATCAGCACTGCTACTCTTAAGTCTTCATAAGCTGAGGAGTGGGGAAAACAACAGAGCAAGCAAGGCACACTATTCCAATTCTATTGGCTTTTGTAAGCATTCTTAATGCAGATTGACTCTTCACAAGGGGAGCGACAGAGAAAAAACATTTCTTCCAGACCTGGACCCTTATAGCTACTTTCTTCCAAAACCTTATTTGTAACACAACAGCCAACCCCATGAGCACGAACTCCTTTCTCATATCCTCTCTTTAATTCTTCATTACAAACACAGCTACACAAATCAAACTTAATGACCACGATGCTTCGCTCATATCAAGCGGAGAACCCATTATTTGAAAATGGGTTTGCAAACAGGGGTAATAAGACAACGTGATCTAAACCAATCATGATTTGCAAAAATATATTAGTTAACACCAAAGAAGGAATAATTCAAAATAACAGAGGAGGAAGCAAATCTATGTGAATGCAAGCAACTTGTACTCTATAAACAATTATCTTTGTGGCGGGAGGAGACCCATATCGAACTGTTAGTCCCACAAGAATAGATTCACTGGATCAATGGAAACATAAGTCAATACTTATCGAAGTTTTAATGTCTCTGCTTTAGCTGGAACTAAAAATCAGATGTCAAACAGAAGTATTTCTGTACCAAGTCACGCAAAATCACCTAATAAAGATGTTGTAAATTCCTGTTCACTGTTAGTGAAAGTTGAAAAGGGGAGTGTTACTTTGTTTTGTATCTTCCTTACTTGCGGTACATATCCTGTCTCCATCATGATAAGGTGGATTGCAACTATCAAGGCATCGTTGGCACAGCTACACTCTGCAGAGTGGTAAAGGGTCTGAAGCGAATGCGGCACTTGCCCATCTGTAGCTTCACAGCAAAGCATTGGTTCTGAAGGATAAGAACCTGTAGCTTCTTGGAGGTCAAGGTCATCTGAGGCCCCCTCTGAAATGAACTCTTGACTGGATCCTGCCTTGAAAAGATAGCAACAAAAACAAGAATATTCAAAACATGATACTAATTTGGACAAACTGATCTAGAAAAAAAAAAAAGAAAATAATTTTTAAAACCCGCATAAATAGTGAGAAAGAAGAGTCCTAGAAGGGCCTAAGACAGCCTCAAGATTCTTTTGTTTTTTCTACATATGGCACAGTATTTGAGAGTCACAAAATGTAGCAAGAGTGTCTTCATTTCTTATGGACTTACCATATTGTCGCTCATTTCATCATCACCCTGGATTTTACGGTCTGCTATGTGTTCATTATGCAGTTCATTATCTTCATTACTGGAATGGCTGTGGGATACAGTTGCAGGAGATGGCTCATGATTACTCTGTGATGGAGGAAGAGATGAGGAGGTAGGTGGAGATAATCTGAGTGCTGCGTCATCTTCTAAAATCAAACATATCAAGTCTCCTGAAACAATCCCAAATGATGCTAGGGTGTCCTGGTCTCCAGCAAGTGCGTCTTTGTTGTTCAGGGTAACGGCAAACTTAGTTTCAGAACTGCAAGGAAAACAAAGTTATCAACATAGCGAGTATGGTTATACTGAGGCATTCACTCCAATAAGTTTTAAGTGATATACGTAATTATGCAACTGTGTAACTACATATTGCAAGCAGAAAACGTAGTATAAAAACTAGAACAATCCCAAGAAGTCATTTCACTTTCTGCAATGCCTGCTACACTTACTAAAGCCAGCTGCAAGCACCCATGTAGTCAGAAAAACTATACATGGCTTCCAAAACAAGGTCTTACAAATTTTAAAATACAGAAGTCTTTAGTTAACTACCTCAAGTAGAGACACTGGCCCAGTTCAAGCTTATATTTAAGCCACAGTTAAGAGAATGAGCCATGGAGAACCACAGATTCATTTGCTTCATACTCTCCTCTACATACAAGACAAAGCTTCCACTTTAGGGCTTATTTCAACTCCCAGCCCCCACACAATTTGTAAAGCATTCTTGAGTTTTGTTCGAAGGGGAAACAGAAGCTTTCATTCTCCTTCTGTCACATGTGAGGAAGAAAGGGGAGGTAAGCATGAGACTACAGCTGACTCTCACATTTGTTAGGACCCCTGCAAAAATGGAAAACCTGCAACTACCAAAATGTGTGTGCACAGTGGGGAGAACAAGCACCCAGGGTCCAAAGCAGGTCCAGGAATGGAGAGAGAAAGGGGGGGGTCATACTTCCTCTCGCCCACTCATCTTCTATACTTCCTCTTACTCACTCATCTTCTTCCTTGGGTGTGTGCAGGGCATTGGGACGAGGTTTGTGGTGCTGAGAAAATGGGCTGTGAGGCATCCTTAGAACCGAGCAGTGGTCAGTGGTGGTGGTGGAGGAGGACCAGAGGCAGGTTTTTACAGGGCTGCATGGCCTGATCAGAGCCACCAAGAGGGAAGGGTCCCCCAGAAAAGAAACACAGGGGGACAGGGGTTGGAGAGACTTGCAAATAATCAAATCTGTGAAAGTCAACCCTGCAAATGTCGAGGGTCAACTGTACTTGCTAAACACAACATGGAAATTTGATGGTTACATCTGTCTACTCTAGCTATGTGGATTCCAAAGTCAGATCAATGCAGACCATAACTGAAGCACACGTATAACTGGGCTTGAGAAAAGATGTTTTTGTGTCTTACTAGTAGCTAAATTATGAACTGCAAAATAGTAAAAAAGAAGCCATCAGTAAGTTTTTTGTTGCTGCTGCTGCTAATTAAAATACAGGTGGCAGGAAATATATGATGTAATTAAATTTAGGTCTTTTTCATACTACACAATTATAGCTCAATTCCAGTTTAACTGCCAGAGTACCATCTAACAGAATCCTGGGATTTTTAACTTAACGAAATAATTAGAATTATCTGCCAGAGAGCTCCACTGCCTCATCCAACTACAAATTCCAGAACTCTACAGGATGCAGCCATGGTGGTATCAAAGTGCTACAACTGCAAGAGATTTTAGGCATGTTTTGAACAACTGGCAAAACTATAGAATGTTCACACGTCATAAATGGAATCTAAACTATGATGTATCATTTGTTTTTATAATGTCCAAATGTAATGGTTAAAAAAATTCTCAGAAGAAGCATGGTAACAAAGGCATTGCACATGCAGAGTCTGAGAACTCTGCAAGAATCAGATACTTGACATAACTTTATCTTTGCTTTCATTCCAACAGGCCCACATAGTTTAAAAGATATTACATGCAAGCTCTCTCACAGGTGCTGAATTACAGAGCCATCCTCAGGGTAACATTTTCTCCTTTTTTTCATTATATACTGAAGGCAAACAAAGAATTCCCACACCATTAGAATGTGCTTCCATTTGGGATCCATCACAACCCATCATTAGCAGATCTTTAGGACAACTCTGAACACCTATTTGTCTTCTTTGGCTTTTTCTCGGGTTGTGTTTTATCAGCCAGTTGATGAATTTAAAGTGTCTGGATGTTTGCTTTCTTATTGGTTCTGGTGTTTATTTATTATTTTTTGTGAGTTATTGCAATGGATTTTATTGTGTTAGCCATTCTGACAGAGCTTTGACTTGAGATAGGGTACATTACTTCCAACATGGTGAACAGATTAAAACTAGCAAGAGTATCACTGGCCCTGACAAAACATTTTAAATAAATAGAGCACAGATTTTTCTTTGTCACAACAAGCAGAATAAGTGTTTTGTTACGTAATCGCTTTGGTTTCTATTCCAGCTGTAACCAAAAAATGAAACTGAATATGATCTGTCTTACAGCTGGCTTTCAGTTTCATAAGGGCCAAGTTATCAGCTTTACAAAACCCTTTCTAACCAACAGGTTAGGGTAGGTGCCTCTTCCCTTACCTCCTGAACATTCAATGAATCTAGGCCATCTAGGAGGTTAATACAGTGCTAAGCTTCTTTAGTGAGAATGGCAATCATATGACATTACCTCATTTGGTGGACAGGTATAGGGACTAGATCACAATTGTTCCAGTTAACTCCATACAGATTTTACTTTGGAACAACTGCAACTGACGATAAGTTGCATTCATTTCTTTAATTGTTTTTGTAGACTGAATCAGGCTTATTGCTACCATCTCTAGCTCTGCATTTAGCACCTTTTGGAAAACTAGTCCAGGAGAAGATGTCTCCTCCTTCATGTAATGGAAACTGAACTTCACAGGGATTGAAACTAAACTTAATCTATTTAAGAACACATGGGGTATTAAACAATCTGCTGCTGAGTCACCAGATTAAAAATGTTATCTTCCTGCTCTGTCTGCTCTGCTCCCAAACACAGGAATGTGTGGTGAAAAAATGTCACTTATGTCCCATTTTTCCTCCAAAGAACTCAAGTTGGTGCACTCAATTTATTCTCACAACAATCTTGTGAGCTGTTATGCCAAGAAAGAACATATGACCTAAGGTCAATCACTGAGCTTTACATGTCAGAAAGAATAAAACTCTGTATCACAGTGTTTATAAGACATGTCTTGAAACTACTTAATGGAAGAGTTGGGGCTTCTGAGTATTTCAATTCAAAGTGGTTTCTAAAAGACGCACAAATCCGGTAATTAACAGAGACTCTCAGACAAAAAAAGCAAGACTAAACATTCATCAGTGCACAAACGCTACCAGTAATGCAAATTTTTGCATCAATGCTTTGGACCATCAAGAGTTTTTATGTGCTCTAGTACATGACATGCCTTTTTAGAAAACCCAATTCTACTATCATCCCTGTGTGCAGCAGTTATAAACACAGCTTTGGAGGGAATCAATAATTCTCTACACATCCACATTCTTGAGTAAAAAAGACCCATCAAAATCAGTAGTGCAGGTGCCATCGCAGTGACAAAGAACGTCATACTCACTCACTTCACCACAGTGCAGCATTTGCTTCAAAATGTCACTGGTTCTGAGCCAGTCAACACAGTATAAATACGCTACACAAACAAAAAAGATCAAGCAACACAGAGAAAGGCAGTGAAACTCTTCATGCTCCATTACCCTCACTCAGCATTATGAAGCTATACTTATAGAATCATAGAATCATAGAAATGTAGAGTTGGAAGAGACCCCAGGGGCCATCCAGTCCAACCCCCTGCCATGCAGGAACACCCTCAAAGCAATCCCGACAGATGGCCATCAAGCCTCTGCTTAAAAACCTCCAAGGAAGGAGACTCCACCACACTCCGAGGCAGCATATTCCACTGCCGGACAGCCCTGACTGTCAGGAAGTTCTTCCTGAGGTTCAGGTGGAATCTCCTTTCCTGCAGCTTGAATCCATTGCTCCTTGTCCTGGTCTCTGGAGCAGCAGAAAACAAGCCCTCTCCTTCCTCTACGTGGCATCCCTTCAAATATTTAAACATGGCTATCATGTCCCCTCTTAACCTCCTATTCTGCAGACTAAACATACCCAGCTCTCTAAGTCTATCCTCATAGGGCATGGCTTCCAGGCCTCTCACCATTTTGGTCGCCCTCCTCTGGACTTGCTCCAGCTTGTCAATATCCTTCTTGAATTGGGGTGCCCAGAACTGGACACAGTATTCAAGATGGGGTCTAACTAAAGCAGAGTAGAGTGGTACCAATACCTCCCTCGATCTAGACACCATACTCCTATTGATGCAGCCGAGAACTGCATTGGCTTTCTTGGCTGCCGCATCACACTGCTGACTCATGTTCAGCTTGTGGTCTATGAAGACTCCTAGATCCCTTTCACATACTTTGGAGTTTAAAATCGTTCGCTTTTAAACTTGACCTCCATTTCTGTCCATCACTCTTAAATGTCATTTTCAAACTTTTCAGTTTCTTATATTGGTAATTGGAGGGTTAAATGTAATTAATAGATAACAAGCTGGTGCTTCCTCAGTGCGGGGAGTTCATTTAAGTGTAATTTTGTTAATTGTCAATGCTGCAGATATATATTGTGTATAATATTTGTATATCAAATGTTACTTATATGTTTTGTGATGTCATATTTACTCATAATGGTCCTTGTAGTCTGTCTTGTTTCTCCTTAGTTTAATAAAAATTCTTTAAAACAGTTCATTCTTTAAAATAGCTTAAGTTTCAAACATCACACTGACATTCTCGGTATCCTTTATCTATTCAGAGCCACATGTAACATTAGTTTGGTTTAATTTATAAAAACATTGATCAAAGAAATGATTTAGTATGTATCTGTAATATAGCATGTTTAATATTTTTTTCTTGAGTACCGTATTTGCCGGTGTGTAAGACTGTACCCCATTTATACATTGGTAAATACTATTTGCTGGCATATAAGACATACCAGTGTATACGACACACCCCATTTCCAACAGTATCCTTTGGGGGGGGAGTGCATCTTATACACCAGCAAATACAGTAAATCTGAGGAAAAGAGTCATGTTTCCTCTTCATTTCTGCACTTTGTTATATTCTGTTTCAGTATGATAACTTATTTCTACTTGAAGCCTGCATATTTTTGTTGTATTTTAGTATAACCAAGGCACTAGCTTTCAGTATGATTATATATATTTACATCTATTAATTGTATTTAAACCAAACTAATGTTACATGTAGCTCTGAATAAATAAAGGATACCAAGAATGTCAATGTGATGTTTGAAACTTAAGCTATTTTAAAGAATATATATATATATTATATATATTTTATATATATTTAAAAAAGAACAAAAAACCTGTACTAGACTTTCTTATCGATGTATGTGTTGTTCTGTAAAAAGGGACATAAATGAGAAAAGGCTGAATAGAAGTCTTTCCAAAAGAAAAAGCAGGAAACAAACGGTTTTCCAAGCAACCTCCCCTATTTCGAGGAGTTCCCTTTTCCTATACCTACATTTACTCCTACAGAGCAAATTTACGCGGATTTATACAGGAAGAAGCGGCTTCTCTCCTCCCCCCATCCGCGGCTGGAGGCGCCCTCCTTCTCCCCCCACACGCATATTTACATTCCTCCCAACCCGCACTCCACTCCCCGGCCGTGTCTGCACTAGACTGTTATAGCGCGATGATTCCACTTTCAACCTCCTGTGGAATCCTGGGGTTTGCAGTTGCCTCGGGGGCCCCCTCCCTCAACGGCAAACCCCAGGCTTCCCCAGGAGGTTGAAAGTGGAATAATCGCGCTCTAAGCGTCTAGTGTGGAAACGGCCCCCGCCCACGTTCCGTTCCACACGTCACCTGTAACCCCAAGCGGGCAGGAGAGTCTGGCAGAGGCGCGCTCGCAGGTCCCCCAGCGTTGGCTCCGCCTCAGGCAACTCCAGCGGGGCCGTTTGCTTCCGCACCCGCACGCGCACCTTCATGGCGGCGACCCCCCGCCTCTCCTCAACGCAGGAGCCGAGCGCGCCCCCTCCCCCCTCGGCGAAGAAGGCGGAAGCGGCCGCAGCTCACGCGAGGGGCTTCTGGGTGGCGTCGCCGCCCTCCTCGTTAGTATTGTTATTATTGTTGTTGGTCTTGGTGGGTGAGGCACCGCCCCCTTCCCCCATCCACCCCCGCGCCCCCGGATGATGCGAGGCCCCGCCCCTTCTACGCAGACAAGTTCAAGCGAGCGGCCGAACGAATCCGGGAAAGAACGAGACGTCACCGATCCAGTTGCCTTTTCCCCTCCCGCCCGCTCCAGACATCCAGAGAAGTTTGTTCTCGATCGATAACTTCGGCGCTCTTCCCATACGACCCTTAGCGAGCATGCGCGAACCGTCGAGTCGTTGGTGCACGCGTATGTGTTTGGAAAGTTACCGCGCGACAGGAGTGAGAGGGAAGCCTCGTGGGCCATTTCCGCACTAGGCTGTTATAGCGCGATGATTCCACTTTCAACCTCCTCTGGAATCCTGGGGTTTGCAGTTTCGGGAGGGGCCGGCCGGGATTCCAGAGGAGGTTGAAAGTGGAATCGTCGCGCTATAACAGCCTAGTGCGGAAATGGTGATGTCAAGAAGCGTGACCGCTTTGGATTTGAAGTCAAGTGATGTGGAAGTGACGTTCTTGGTTCCTAGAGGGTGTTTGCCACGAGCAGATTGGAGAAAGCGTCTGTTAGCTATAAGGCAATGAAACTACGGATAAGGAGCTTAAGCTTCAAGAAGTAGCTTTAAGCTTTCGCTTAAAGAGAGTGCAGAAATAGTCCAACATGGGCCGTCTCCGCACTAGACTGCTATAGCGCTATTATTCCACTTTCAACATCCTATGGAATCCTTTGAGGCCCCTCCCTAAACTGCAAACCCCAGGATTCCATAGGGTGTTGAAAGTGGAATAATCGCGCTATAACAGTCTAGTGCGGAAATGACCCATGCTGGACTATTTCTGCATTGAAAAAATAAGAAGGAATACTGTAGCGCCTTTTGAGGCTTATTGTGAAAGAGGATAGGCTTTCATGGACTCTAGAGGAATGGGGTCCACAATTTTTTCTCAGTCTCAGATTGGCTGCACCACTCTTTTGTATATATTTTTCACAGTACAAGTATTGCTGTGACTCACCCCCTTTTTCTTGTTAACAAGTCTAGACAGGGTGCAGAATTGTAATACTCTGTAGGTTTAAAGTTCTGTTGATGTCTAAGACCATTTCCGCACTACAATGTTAAAGTGTTGCTATTCCACTATCAACCTCCTATGGAATTCTGGGGTTTGTAGTTTAGGGAAGGGCACTTCAAATTATCAGCCAAAGAGCTCTTTGGTCTCAGTAAACTACAAACCCCAGAATTCCACAGGGCGTTGAAAGTGGAATAGCAGCACTTTAACACTGTAGTGCGGAAATGGCCTTGTTTCTGTTCCAAGAATTACTTTTGGATTTGCAAAAATGGATGAGGAGAGGAAGAGAAGAGAACAGATGGGAGAAGGTGTTTTTATTTGTAATAAAAAATGTAAAATCTGCAGTAAAACTATTAACTAAAATTCAGCAAAGAACAACAGTATTCTATGCGTCACTACAAGGATTTCTTACACTAGATGTGAGAACTAGATCTAAAAGGATTTTTAAAAAAGCAAATGCATATTCCAACTACTGTCATTTTACATTCATATTGCAGTCTTGGGAACTACAAAAAAAATAGTGCAAGTATCAAAAAAACAAAACCCGTGCTGCATACCAATCCTAGCTATCAGAAGCTGCTCAGCCTAAATAAAGTCCTTGGGAAGGTGGGGAGAGGAATCTCTAGAAAATGCTGAATAGTTGCTGGCAGTTCACCAACTTCCATTTGTTCTGGAGCGAACAGGCTCACTGCTTCTAACACTTGAAAACTTAGCAGATTCTGTGCAGGTTTAGACACATCTAAAGCCCTAATCACGGGCCAGCATGGTGTGATGGTCTGAGCATTGGACTACTGTTACCACAGTTCTGACATGCCCGGTGATAGCACCAGATATCTCTTGATATCAAACTTATTTGGCCTTTACTTGACCTTTCTCTGCCACCCTACTTTACGTGTTTGCAAGGGCCACCGGACAAGAACATAAACAGGTGCGGCCGGTAATGGTTGGACGTTCCAATCCTCATTTAGGCAGGCAGATTAATGCCACTCAGTTGCTTCAGGGACCATTTCTTGGAGACACACCTTGCTCAAGCACGACTCTACACAAAGACGCATGGCCGAGAGCCGACACTTTCTTTATGCTGAGCCATTTGCATACTGGCTACACTATTGTCATCCAGCGCTAAGCTAATCATGTAAAACCTGACCTTTTCCAACGCTTTTGTCCCGCTCCAAATTTCCTTTGTTCTCACCGATCATGGCATGGCCTGTAGGCACAATCCACCCTATAAAAAAACCCTGATTCCGAGTGCCCCTCGGATCATTTCCTTGGACTTCTCGGATCGCTCTGGACTTCCATGCCGCCTTGCTGTCGTTCGGTCCAGCGAGTCACCCCCTCAGCGAACCGTGCTGAGCTTTCCTCCCTGCAATCCTCCGTTTTCTCCAGGACTACGAGAAAAGGTGTCGTATCACCCATTCCCCCAAAAACTCTTATTTCTAATTTCTAGTTAGCTGTGTGCTTGTGGGGTCTTTTTCTGTTGTTTGTCCTTTAATAAAACTATCATTTTTACTATTTTAAAACCTTGCCTGACTGCTCTTCTGACCTGACACTGTATACATAGGGTTAAAAAATCCCAGCTAAAGTTACCCTGCCTCTCGCTAGCTTAAGAGAGTGCTCGAGTTAATTTCCCCATCTTGTGTTTTTATATGGTTATTTGGGTGTCCCTTCCGGGACCCCCACAATACAGGGTAACACAACAGCCGAAGAGACCAGGGTTCAGTTCCCCATTCATCCATGGAAACCAGTTGGGTGATCTTGGGCACGTCACACACGCTCAACCCCATTATAGGTTTGCTTTAGGTCACCATAATTCAGAAATGACTTGAAGGCGCTTGATAACAACAAAGCTCATAATCATTTGGAAATTGTATTTGTGCTTACGATGAAAGCCATAGCCTCGGTTGGATGGAAGGAAGTGTAACCCCATGATTTCACCTAAGCTACATAGCTGTTTGGCATTCTCCATTCAATAGAACCAAACAAAAATCTGGTCTTATGCAGATATTGTTAACACCTCTGATATTGTACAGAGAGGCATATGCTTGTTTTTTCTATTGATAGGCAATGTGTTAAAGTAATGTAAAGATAGTACATTTCTGTTACAAAGAATTCTTAATAGTAATTTCAAACTGGAAATTTACTTCCAGATCGGAAAGCAAAGTTTAAATAAAATAAATGTGAATATTGTAGTGACAAAAATTTACTCTCAAAATATCAGAATATTTAAAATATAAATATACAACAAGTTGTGCGATCTGTTCAAATAAAGGAAGAGAATATTGTGCTAGAGACATAGAAACAGAAAGACATTAAGTTTTATGAACAGTTTACATAATGGGAAATGCAGTGCTGTGTCTATTAAAATGATACCTGTAGTGTCAAATGTGTTGTTATGTGTATTCTTACAGGTGTCCCAAACAACGTAATTTGTTCCATAGATGATTGGTTGATAGACCTGAATGGTGTGTTGACATCTGTTTATGGCAGAGGTTCCTAACCAGAAATGCCCCCACAGGCCTTATGTGGACTCTCATTGCCACCAAATCCATCCCATTTTTCTGCCAATGTAATACAGATTGTGTTTGGGCAGTTAGGTTTTGGCTTTGGCAGTTATATTCAAAAACCAGTGTAACCCTTAGATCTGTATCAAAAGTGCTGGAGAAAGAAGACAGAGGAATTTCACCACTCCTTCCCAAAAAAGAAAAGAGCTGGGTTGTGTCCAGGCATGTATGTGTATGTATGAACATGCATGTATATCCCCTTTCTTTGTACCTTCTTTGCTTATTATGGTTATTCTTTCTATTTATTTGACAGCAATACCAGCAAGAGGCACAAAGGGCAGGGCCATACTGGTCATATTTCTAATTCTACGAATGTTTTCTTTCCCATCAAAAAGGGTGAAATAATCATGTATCACTATGATGGAGGAGGAAGTATGTTCAAAGGACTGATGGAAATAAGTATGTTATAGTATGTGTTCCTGCAATGTGTATTTGATCTTATTTGACCATATTTGTCACGGGGATAGAGCTAAATGTGTTGAATGAATGTAAAACTGTGGATGTATATTTCTTTATCTCGTTGCAGACAAGGCTAGATGTCTACCAGAATGTAATGTTCAGTTCTTTAAACAAAGGGATAAGTAATCCAATAAAACAAAAGTTCTCTTCTTAGCATTAAAGTCTCTGCTACCACATGTGAAGTTTTGTGTCCATATTACAACACAGAGAAACCCAGCAGCTTTAGACTGCAATCCTATACATATTTACCTGAGAGTAAGTCCCACTGAATTCTGATTTTTATAAGAGTAGATATATCTAGAATTGCATTTTTTCTGCTCTGGCTTTTCTTATGTAACTGTGGGTAGGCTACAAAATTATAGGTTAAATGTTGCCTCCATATTACTAGTTCACCATCATTTATTGGTCAGGGTGTTGACTTTCAGAGAGCTAGTTGAAAACATAGCACCCAAACCTACTTAAGTACTTTGACATGTGAAGCAGAAAATCCCACAAGTTACCTCTCCGCATATTTGGTGTAGAAATAAAATGATACCAAATCAAACCACCTACAATTTTCTGTCATTGCATGACACCCAAGGCCTGTTGCCTAAGTCAGTCACTTAATTCCTCCTGATTTTCTGCCATGGACCTCTCTCTTAAGAAAATCAAAGACATTTTCCCATATGCTTTGTGAGTAATTCATGTTTATCTTTTTGTCATTCAGCATTAATATGCTCCCCAATGAGATCTGTTGAGATATTATCTGTATTTCTACTGAAAGTAGAGAAAGACATTTTGCCAGTTTACATGGCAATATTCTAGAAGGGTTAACTCATTTCACTGTCTGGTGCACTTATGTCTGCCAATTCTTTGCCTCATTGCACATGAATGTCCTGTTGCACAAACCTTGTCAGAGAGTGGGGAACAGGGAGAAACTTGGAAGCATGCAAATATCTAACTATCCCCACATATCTTTAAGAACAGCCCATAAAGTGTCAAGCAATCCAACATGTGCAGAATGGGATACAACATAGGACCACCAGCAAAAATGCTAAAAGCTAAGATAACCAGAGCCCCGCCAAGTGGATCAGCAAAGCAGACTTGACTCTCAACAAAATTTCTGGCATTGTGCTTCCCATGCAAAATTTCTTGAATTCTTGCATTTTCTTGAATGAATGATGGTCAGATTCTATTTTTTTGCTTTCTGTATTGCTGAGAAGGTGTCCAGCTGGAATTTAGCTGCTAGGACTTACAATAGTGAGCAACTGCACCCTCATTTCTGGTTGGCTAATTCAGAACATTTTGTTATTGGCTGTTCTGTGCCATAAAAAACGAGACCAACATTTTTCTAAAAGTTGTTTGCATTGGCCTGATATGTTAGGATGCTGAATTCTCATGCTTTGCAGTAAATTCTCTTGCTTGGGAGCATCTTCCTTTATACTTAGAGCACTAAGAATTTTGATAGGTAAGTAATGGAGACTATTTAAGTTCTAATTTCTTCTGAAATAATTATTGCCTTCCCTTGGTTATAATTCTCCATGCAAAACTTCAGCTGGCATATTAATGGGTTGGATCTAGACCTGTTTGAGCTTAGAGTTAGACCCACTGAAACTGATGGCACTTAAGTCATGACTGAACTGTTTCACTCAAGTGACTTTAAGTATAGCTTAGTTTGGCTCACAGTATTTGCCTATGAACTCTAAAGCAGCTTGTCCTTAAATATCTGTAATGAGAACAGGAAGAATATAGGTAAAAATATACATCTGATTTATTTTAAACCTATTAGCCTTTTTGTTTGGTACTAACAGTGAAAGAAGATATAATGGGTTCTTTGGTGTCTCATGAGAAAATAATCTTAAAGCAACTATTCTGTCATTTGAGGACTATCCTTGTAATTTCCTTTTTAACAAAACTTATATTAGGATTAGAATTCTGAAACTGTACCAATTTAGTAAATATACAAATCAGTAGCAATCATTTGGTAGCTATTATTGTATCTTCTGTTAATTTACCAACTACTATCAAATCAACAAGCACATTTTTTTTAAACTAGTTTGGGACCATGGTTTATGACATTAATTTAAAAAGCATTTTGGGGCTTTTGAATATGTAACAAAAATGGATTTAAAACAAGGATGAAGACTTTTTAGTTATCTAACATATTTTAAAAGTGTTTCTGCATTTTTTAGATAATTGTTTTGCAGACAATTTTGGAAAAGTACTCTTCTTTGTAGTGATTTTGTTATGACATGTTAGAACAATATTTACAGTAAGTGAAGTACTAGGCTGGGTTTTTAAAGTCCTGTATGTGTGTAGTACTGGAATCCTATTTGTATTTATTCAGAAGTCATTCTCATGTTGTTCACTCAGGCTTATTGCATGAAGGTGTGCGCAAGATTACAGCATTAGAGACATCCAATCTAATAATGACCTTTTTCTTTCAAATATGCGTTAAATTCAGCCATACTTTCTGTAGCCTCTTTGTCCAGCCAGTTCCATCCTGGCTTAAAAGTCCATTCACTTCCCTAGTGTCCAAAAGATTTCTACTAGATGTGTTCTTCATAGATACATAAAGTACAGAATGGCTGGTGCATAAGATACATAACATACAAGTATCTGATTATTCACATGACTTCACCTTACATTTATATAGAATTAAATGTCGGAAGACAAAGTGAAAAACCTTAAGACTATGTTATGTAGTACAGATGCAGGCATCTCCGAAGCATACTTTCCAATATTTCACTGAAGAAAACTGGGACAGGGAGCCAAGCAATATCAGGGTGCGGTCAAGATAGTCAACAGTAATGATGAAGAATAGATAAGGAAAGGTTGCCACAGTATGCTTTCTACTGAGCCAACTGGAAAAGGACAAGATTCTGGCCCTTCTGTCCCACTGAGTTAATTGAGTGTAAATTATTGCATTCTGAACTCAGTTTGCTCTGTTGGAAATAAGCTGAGTACAAAGGAGGAAAAGTGGGAGGAGGAAAGACAAACTGGGACGTTTTAAACACAGTTGAAAAAGTGGGATGTAAAAAGATTAATCAGAACTGTCCCTGCCAAATCAGTACATTTGGAGAATATACAGAGGTGCATAGTGAGTCTGCACAGAATTGCAGCTTCAAGGATTGGCAATTGAAGTAAGCAGCTTAGTTTCTGTGTTTAGAATATGTCTGTTTAAAATTTGCTAATGCCAAATGTAACTATGCAATTACCATACGTGTAACAGGCCATATTGAATGAAAGCAGGGGGACAGAAGATGAAGCTGTGGTGTGTTTCCCCCCTCTTAAGTCTTTTTGTCCTGCATCTTGAGGCTAATTCTGGACTCAAAGTGAGAATTACACAAAAAGGACTGAATTATGGTAAGAATGATGTCTTTAGGAATTTTTTAATTATTGCATTTTTATACTGAATTTTCTCAAGGGCTTAAAGTGGCATACATCAGTGGGCATCAGACAGGATCCTTAGTCGCAAGGTATATCAGTGTTATGCCCTCTTCCCGCACCACTGCAAGGAGTATCAGGGCTATGAAACATGGATCAAGACAAATCAAATTCAGGAAGCAGCACTGCATCCCAAACAACCAGACTGTGAATAGCATAAGCTGTTGAATGCTGTCATCGTATGCTTCTGTCATAACTGCAGTTACTCAGTTTCCCTGGGGAGAGGAATGGCATAGTAAAACCACTTATGTATATGGTGCAGATATATCCTATGTCCTGGTAACAAGTCAGCATGTGCCCAAGGCAACAAGTTGCTGGTGTGTAGAAGCAGTGAGGTAGTCAGTCCAGTCTAGGTCAGTCACAGATTATCTGGGCAAGATGATGGGAGGAGAAAAAGGGTGGTCATAACTGGTCCAAGAGTCAGCAAGTTAGGAAGTCCAAGTAGGTGAACCAGCAAAGAGTAAACAGAATAATCCAAACATAGCCATTCCAGAAAGAACAGGATGTGAGAGAGTACTGCCAGTCAACCAGATAACACGGTTGTCAGCATTAAGGCTGAGAAAAAACTGCCAAGATATTTATTAGCAGCTCCTTCAAGGTCACAGCTGCCTCATTAGTACTTAATTAGATTGGTGTTTGTTACTTAACTGGTGCTCGGCTTGGCATTTTTCTCTCTGTCTCTCAACAATGGACGGGGCCATGTCATCTTCAGTGTCTGCTGCTTCTGCCAGATCCTGCTGGAGTGCAAGATTCCTTAGCACTCCAGTCCCCATCTCCTCGGAATCAGAGGGAACTGCAGCTTCTTGGAAGCTGCCTCTTCCTCCTTCTCACCCTCACAGTCCTCCAGGGGGTGACTTATGACACCCTTTGAGTAGCCAGACCTAGCATTTCTGACAATGCACAGGCTGAAAGAGAAGGGGCTCCTTCCCTGTATTAATCTTTCCCATGCTACTGTGAAGCTCCTTCCAATCAAAGAGATAGCCTTTTTCTTGTCTTTTTTTCCCTTTGGTCTTATATATTGACTTTGGTCTCCTCCCTTCTTTGCACAGCTCTGTTCATGCCTGTGAATACAATAATCTTATTTAGATTGTGGCAGAAAATATATGCCAGTGTGCCAAAGTAGGAGAATCAACTGTTAATAAATCAGAACTGCAACAAATAACTCTGTTGGCAGCAAGGGCATTGCCCAGAATTTGCTACATGCAAGAATGCTCATTAGAATGGGGTGCGGACTTGAACTGACATCTCCTTGTTCTAGGAAAGGATGTTGGAATGAAGATCCTGCAGCAAGAAATACAGGAAGAGGGATTTCCAGATAGGAATGGCACTCAGAGATTCTTATTTGGTACTGTTGACTACAGGGTTTTTAGGTATATGTGCTTTGTCTTTCTCACAACATATCTTTGGTTTGTGAATTTTGTGTCCTGGTTTTTAAATCTGGTATTCTGGATTTGATCTGCCACTACATTTTTTGTTATTTTTGTTTGTTTAACAGTGTGAGCTATTTCATGTGTCCAGAAATATGAGTGTGGCATAAAAGTTACCTCATTCAATTTTGTGAAAGTGTGTTAAAATAAACGCAAAGTACAAATTGTCATTTTGCCTGCTCTTTGGAGAAAGGAAACATTGTAAGCAGTATATATTGAGGTTACTACAGTTTGGCTGAAAAGTCTCAGATTTTGTCTCTTTTCTTTCTGATTTTATACTTACACACACACACACCCCAGATGGCTAGCCCTCATTTATGTTTTCTTTCATTTATTTTGTCGATCCAGTATTTCAATTTTTTTTTATTCTAATGCGAGGAATGTGAGCAAGGGAAAATATACTGATAATTTGCTAGGCTTGCTCAAAATAAAGTGGTGTATAGCACTTTCTAGAAGTTGAAAATGTTCATCCCTCATGTTTCATGAGCCACTTGGCATTAAAGGTATACCAATCGCATGATCTACTTATTTTTTGTCAGATGTGTCTCTATGAACATTGTGAACAATGTTAGTGTTCACCATGTAGATAGTACTTTGAATTCAGAAGCAGATTCCATTAGCTATACTAACATATGAAAGAACTTTATTCCTAGATATCATATTGTCTGAATATAGATATTAGTATTATCTGAGAGCCAGCATGGTATGGTGATTTGAGCATTAGATTACAAACCTGGGGACCAGGGTTCAGTTACATACTCTGCTATGAAAGCCTTGGGCTTATCACACACTCTAAGCCCCAGAAAACCCCATGATAGCTTCACCTTAGGGTTGCCTTAAGTCAGAAATTACTTGAAAGCAACAACCACAACATAGTGTTGCCTGTACAGTAGGCCTTACATATTCACAGATTCTATATTGATGGATTCAACCAACAATGGCTTAAAAATATTCCACCCCCACCCCTGCAAAAAAGAGCATCGAAAAAGCAAACTTTGATTTTGCCATTTTATATAAGGGGTACCATTTTACTACACCATTGTACGTAATGGGACTTGAGCATCCACGGATTTTGATATCCGTAGGGGGTTCTGGAACCAAACCCTAGCAGATACCAAGGACCCACTGTATTACATTGAATTTTTTTCTATTTCATCATACAGTATGATCTCTTTCTCTCTTTACAGGATTCAAATCACCTCTATTTCAATACATAATACCTCTCTGATTCTAGTACCTGAGAACAGGATAGTAGTGACAGTTAGAGATGCTTCTGCAAGAGTCAGTACACACTGGATCTTGAAAAACTGGCTGTTGTAAGTTCCATTTGTGGATCAAAAATCTTGCTTTATTTTGCTCTAGGAAGAAAAATAATTATAGTGTATAGTGCACCATCTGTTTATGGGAGGGTTCTGTTCCAGGCACCCTCACATAAAACAAAAAATATGAATGCTCCATCCCATTAAGGTCAATGCATGCAACATGTGCATACCTGCGCTGGCTCAGGCATACACCCAGAGTGCGCATTGGCGATAATAAGACACAAGGCTTTGTGTGACCCCGCATTCATGTGTGCAGAAGTCACATCAGCAGAGGGCGCACTGGACATGTAAATTAAGGGCTCTGGTTCAGAAGCCACTGAAGTAAAATGTAAACAAAGAAATTGAGACACAGAAATTTCGTTAGGCTTAATGAAATCACCATAACTTGACCTATCTGGGTATTGGATTTAGCTACTTTATGTCCCCTCATTCATTCTTCTTGCTTTCAATCTGTGCAGAGACTATCATGGGAAAGTTGAAATATCCATTTTAGGAGCATCTGTTACAGCAACTATGATTATGGCACAGAATAACAGAGGGTATCTGTCGATACTTGTTCAGGACTGCCATATGAGCATAGGTGATAATTATAGTCCAGCTGAGTGGAAGAAGAAGGTAAGTACAAGAGATCTGTTATAGGCAACCCCCTGTACAGTGTATAAGTAGTATTATTGCCAATGGCTTAAAACAAGGCTGAACTATAACTGTAACAGTGCCTTACTGTTGGAAGTTGTAGTGCAACATTTGGAAGACCACAGGCTTCTCATCCCAGGACACTCCAAGGCCAAGTTAGAGTATCATTTAAAATCACTTTGACACAGAGTCCAACAAGACCAATGTATAACATCCAAGGGGTTAAAAAGATAAACTTCTACATGATAGCCACTAAATATCTCAGCACCATATAGGAGCTACAGCTTCTAGTGAGCAAACAGCTTTTCATCTGGATCATTATTGTGAGCTGCCTTGAGCCCCATGTTGAGAGAAAGCCAGGGTATAAATTAAATAAATAAAAATAAAGTAAATAATGTGAGACAGATCCTGTTGAGATAATCCAGGGGTGAAGCCAGGAGATCAAAAGCCAGGGCAGAGCAGAACTGGCAAGCAGGAGATTAGGCCAGATTTGACTGTCAGAAAATAAGACAGCAAGAATGAACAGAATCACAAAGCAAAAAAGGACAAGATGTTGAATTTCGTGGGTCTCACTCTGTGTCTGGAAATAGTGCAAAAGTGGAAATAATCATCTACTCTCTTTTTAATAAAAAAAAAAAAGAGGTTGTAAGCTTTAGCCATAGCCTTATTAGAAGAGTTGACTTGTCAAATGCCTGAATTAAGAAATTATTCAAATTCAACAAGATTCAAAATTTTACGGTGTTTGGTATTTGATTTATGCTGTTTAATAATTCATTTGTAGATTAACAATGAACAGGATCTTTTCCCTCCACAATCACATCTTGACCTCTGGAATGATTTACTGGCAGTATACAGGTGTTGGTGGTCTTTTTGTGTATTGCCTTTCCAATTTTTATGAAGACTGTGTGAAATGTTCTTCTTTTGTAATGCTGCAGCACTTATTTTTGTAACATGCAAAGCCATGGTATTGTACTGTTTATTTATTCAATAAAATGTTTAAAAAGAGATTCCCGGATGAGCTTCCAAATATGAGTTGTTCTCTGCACTATGCCTTAGGTGACTACTCAGAAGTAAGTATGCCCTCTCATGTTCAGTGTGACTTATTTCCATGGAACAGGATTTTGGTTGCCTCAGTCTGATTTTTACAGGTAGTTCAGTAACACATCTTGAAACATTAAAGCACAAGTTAAAGCATTCCATTTGACAGCTTTTTGATTGGAATTATTAGATTTAACTCAGTATATGATTAGGCTTCTTATCAGTTGTTTTTACATAAGTATACAACTATGTGTTGTTGGGGTTATCAAGCAATAACTGACATGGAAAGAATTAAAGTCCTGTGTGTTCCTTTATTCTCAGCTGGTACTATGATGTGTTTTTCCAATATCTGAAAAAAAATATACAAAGAAGGCTGCAAAACAGAGTAAGTTGTCTGCATTTTTATGGGATACACAACACACACACATAAATACATACACATGCACACACATATATGCATGGGCAATGAAGTGGCTCCTGGAACAGGGATTTGAGAACACAGAATGTGATTTTACATAAATTGTAAAAATGCTTCCCCTGTTCATGGAGGCAACCTAAACAGAGAAGTTTAATTCTTACCTAGAGGCTGTTTTTTTTACATTGCAGAATACCTCACGGCAATAAATAAATAGATATTTAAAAAATTAAGAGCACACCTGTTTAAAGATTCTCCACTTTCAATTAAATGGTACTTCACTTGATGGAAGGGGGAGCTTGGTGCCTTTATACTCAAACAGTAAGATTTTTGGAAGACCGTACCTTAAAAAAGAAGATATGCCTATCCTTCTCTTTAGAGCCAATAGTGAGTAGAAACACAGAAGCAAATGAGTGTCCAGTTGTCTAAAACATGAAAATCAGAATGTTCATTGGCCAAATTGTCTACCTGGCTTCCTTCATTCTACCTTCCTTCCCATTGGCTGAAGAAGCCCATGAAGGTTGCAAATGTTTTTTTCAAGAATTCGCAAACACTAATAAATGAGGTTTTCCCCATTGTGAGATATCTTTCTTTTTTGCAATAGTTTGAACAGTTCCTGAGTTGTATTAAATAAAATTATATTTGTAGTTCATCATAGAACGTTTCCGCACGACACTCTTATAGCACAATGATTCCACTTTCAACCTCTTATGGAATCCTGGGGTTTGCAGTTCCGGGAGGGGCCAGCTGGCCCCTCCCGAAACTGCAAACCCCAGGATTCCATAGGAGGTTGAAAGTGGAATCATCGCGCTATAAGAGTGTTGTGCAGAAATGGCCATAATCGCATCTATCCCCAGTCACAACTATTCAGTGCTATAGAAAGTATAGGTTAAAATAACAGTCTTGTACACAGACAGTAAAATGAGGTGGACACTATAAAGCATTGATATTACATGCAAATCTGTTTTTTCATAGCCCTCAACTCCTCCAGACTCCCCAGATTGCCCCTTTCCTACTCTCCGTAGTATGAATTGCCACTTGAAGTAACCTCCAGGTGTGGCAATTCACCTCAAAATAGATTGAAGAGCTCTCTGCCCATGTTGTTTAATCTTTTTTTTTTTTTCTTTTCAAAACCAGAAATAGACTTCTGGCTATTTCTGGGCTTGTTTGGAGTGTTTGGCTTTGTTTAGTTTGGTTTGGGGGTTTGTTTAGTGCTGCTTTGGGGAGGTCCCAGGGCTAGGAAATTAGCCCCCCAAACCTGCCACAGTTACCCACCACCACATAATAGGAGAAATGGATCCAGAAGGGATCCTGGTGGCAGCAATACTCAGAAGAAAAATATGACAAGGTGTTTGGGTTTGCCACTTAAGAGAGAGATTTGAGATGAGATTCTCATGGGTGGTGGTTATTGGTATGACCAGATAGGGCACTCTAGATGTTCAACTGAAGTTCATATCATATCTCACCATTGGCTGTGTTGGGGTGGATGGATGTCCAACAACATCTGTAAAACCACACATTCCCCACCAATGCTCTAGAGCAGTGGTTCTCAACCTTCCTAATGCCGCGACCTCTTAATACAGTTCCTCATGTTGTGGTTACCCCCAACCATAAAATCATTTTCATTTTTTTATATTTATTTATTTATTTATTTATTTATTTATTTATTTATTATTTAGTTAGTTAGTTATTTCCAATATCAAATAGATTGGAAACACTGCCCTAAATCACTGCTCTGGATAGACTTCTAATGCCTAAAAACTGGTAACCCTCCCCCCTTTTTTTAAGCACAGAGAGCGTCCATCAATGCCAGAATTAAGGCAGTAGTTCTAGTTCTGAATGTTGGGTTTCCACAGTTCAAAAAGCCAGTCACTCCCAAAGGCAATGCCAAAACAGCCCACATTTTACACAAGGCGCAGAGAGGAAAGGACAGGGAGAGAGGAAAGATGGTGGCGGCGTAAGCAGACGCGTTTTGTTCCACTCCCTCTCTTCCTCCCTCCCTTAAAGGGAGCGCGGCTGCTGAACATACAAAAAGCGAGGAATGCAAGACAATCAGGGCGAAGAACACAACACGTGCATGTGGCAAGCGCCAAGGGTCCACACACAACAAAAGCGAGAGGAAAAAGTCATCCTGGCTATTTATGCACGAGACTGTTATAGCGCTATGATTCCACTTTCACCATCCTATGGAATCCTGGGGTTTGCAGTTTGAACCCCAGTGCAGGGGTCTCATTGGCTGTGAGGCCACCTTCTTTTAAAAGGGGGGGCAGGATTGAGAAGCGGCAACCCCTGTGAAATGGTCATTCGACCCCCAAAGGGGTCCCGACCCCCAGGTTGAGAACCACTGCTCTAGAGAGAGAAAGATTTGCAAGCAGTTAAACTGTGCTGACTCTTTCCCCATTACTGATTAAGTACATATTTCCTAGAAGCCAGAGTGGTGTAGTGGTCTGAGTGCTGGACCCAGGGAGGTCCAGATTCGTATCCTGGCTCAGCCATGGAAAACCACTGGTTGAGTTAAGGCAGGTCACATTCTCTCAGTCTCAGATAATGGCAGACCCCTTCATAACAAATCTGGCCAAGAAAACCCCATGATAGGTTGCCTTAGGAACAGCATAAGTTGGAAATAACTTGAAGGCATACAACACAGACATAAATATCTTCTGCAAAGGGATCTTATACCATCTTTGAGACTAAGGGCTTTATCACAAGAGGCAGGTAAATCACACTTACACCAGGGCAATAGCATCTTTGGCTGGGATTTATCAGACTACCTTGTTCCTCTTCTGTCATTCTCCAGGTGAGAGAAAGAAGCTGATAGCATAACCTTTCAGAGATTTAAATCATTTTCCTTCACAGGTGTGTCTCAATATTCAATTTAGAATCGAAAAAATGGCTGCAGCTCTTAAGAAACTTCAGGGTAAGTCTATTATGATGATCTTTCCAATATGTGTCCCTGATGAAGAGCTTAGTATAAAGTTATCATGTAGGACATAGCAAAAGAACTTGGTTTGAACAATGTGCTCCATTACTGAAGTAAGAGAACAGTAAGATTTGAAAATGGAAGCCATTCTAGGATTTTATTGTTTTCTAAATCTGGAGAAAAGTCTTAAGGAAATTGCATTTAAATTAACATTGTTTCCTATGTTATGAGGCTGTTGTAATAAACCATGTTTGTGTTTGGAGAGATCTCCTTAAGGAGAGGAGTTAAAACTCAATGAATGAATAAATAAATTTGATTTTTGTATCTCAACCTTTACAGCCACATCCCAAATTGATTCCTTTACTCAAATCAATTATTCCCTTATGAAATCTCCAGAGGTCTCTAGATCCTACATTGAACTGGACTTTAAGGTAATCCTATATCCTCTTACACCAGAGCTTTCCAAATTTTTCATGTTGGTGACACACTTTTTAGACACGCATTATTTTGCAACACAGTAATTGAGTAAGTGGAGGCAGCCCTTCCACCCGAACCTAGCTTGCCACCACCGCCACCCGTTATGTTTGCACGACACATCTGCACACTGCGCACTAACATGTTGCAGCACACAGTTTGGAATGCCCTGTCTTACACTATGTGAAGCTGTGTATCTATGAAAAATGTTCACTGTTCTCATCATGCTGGGGTTTTGCTTCATACAATAGGTCATGGATTTCCTTTTCTATAAATTTGCTTTGCGGTTTAGTTCCTAGAAATCATACTTAATAACAAATAGAATTTGTAGGTTAGCTGTTCAAAGATACCTGGAAAAATGAAAATGGACTATAAAAGCCAAGACTAAAGGAAAACAAATTAAATGTAATACTATTCATGCAATTAAATTAGCATGTTAACATATGGACATCTGTACGCTTATTTGTTTTCTTTTGGGGTGATGCATAAACAGCTAACTGCAACTCTGTTAGCTGACTTTTTGTCGTGTGTTTTCAAGTTGTGGTGTAGTGGTTTGAGCATTGGACTATGACGCTGGAGACCAGGGTTCAATTCCCTGCTCAACCATGGAAACTTCCTGGGTGAGCTTGCAGGCATCACACACTCTTAGCCCCCAGAAAATCCTCTTAGGGTTGCCATAAGTTGGAAACAACTTGAAGGTATACAACAACAAAGGCAATCCTACCACAAGATTTGATTTTCTCAGCAAGATTTGTTCAGAGCGGTTTGCTTTGCCTTCCTCTGAGAAAAAGTACCATATTTGCTGGTGTATAAGACACACTTTTTTTCCCCTAAAAAACACCCTCTGAAAATGGGGTGTGTCTTATACACCTGCAAATATGGGTAACGCTAAATGCATAGGGAAGGGAGGGGGAGCGAAAGGAGTTCTCCCTGCTGACACAAAACAGAAAGGAAGGAAATGGGGAAGACTGATATAGCACTTCTTGCCTTTGCCTCCTCTTCTGTGCATTTTTGACTCTCCTGGGAGTTCTCCCTGCCAAGCAAAACAGGAAGGGAGGAGGTAAGGGAAGCCTGGTGCAGCAGTCCTTTCATTCCCTTCCTTTCCTATACATTTTGCCTTGTCAAGGTACTAAAAAAATTTTTCCTGAAAAATACTCCTTGAAAAATAGGGTGTGTCTTATACGCCAGTGCATCTAATATGCTGTCAAATACGGTGTGACTTGCCCAAGGTCAGCCAGTGAGTTTCCATGGCTGAGCAGGAATGTGAACCCTGGTTTCCACAGCTATAGTTTAACACTCAAACCACTACACCATACTGGCTCCCATATGTTGGGTGGCATTGATATTTAAACAATTGTGTAACAGTTCTAGACAGGTAAATGTATACAGTGGACTCTCTGGATCTGCAGGGGCTCAGTTCCAGGATCGCCCCTCCTTCAATGATAAAAAGTATGACTGATTACATCCCATATTATTCAATGGTGGCAACATGCATGCAGACACTTCAGTGCATCCATGCTCACATTGTCACCTTTTTATGTATAGGACATCATGCTCTATGGCTGGTGGAAATTGCAGGTCTGAAGATTGCAGACCTGAAGGGTCCACTGTAATATTCTTCATTGGGTGTTCCTGCTCCAGATTTGTCTGCCATCTAGCCACATATTTTTATGAGGAGCACAATCTGTTGGTTTGTTTAAAAGCAGGGTGAGGAAGAGATTATTTAATAGCAACAACTGATACCTTGCAGCACAATCCGATATGTGTCTATTCAGAAATAATTTCTGCAGAACTTGGGGGGGGGCAAAATGAACTGGGCATGAATTGCAGCCTTAATCATCAACATCAAGAGACTTTCTCTTTTATAATTATTTTGCAGGCCTCAATGTATTCAATAAGGAACTGTACGGAACCTCCCTTCACGACAGTTCCCTTCTCTCTTCCAGACAACAATGATAATATGCTGTACTTTGGGATCTCTGAATATTTTTTAAAGTCTCTTTCATTGGCTTATTACACGGTTGGAGCCTCACAGATCAGTTTTTCCAAAGAGGTTAGTAGCAGTAGAATTATGAACTTAGGGAATGATTGTGGATTTTGGAAAAAACAATTCATTTATTGCTTTGGGGAATACCAACCAATAAATGCAATCGTCAAGCTTGCATTAGCATTGGGCAGAGCAAGGCAGCTGATTTGGAGTGTTGTAGAAGAATAGCAAAATCAACAGCTACAGTTAAATGAACCAGAAACATGAACAATAATATCCCATGATGTCTAAATCTGAGGTTTTGGTTTGTTACTGCTCTAATAAGCTAGACTCTAAAACCCAAGCCGGAGATTTTTTGGATTTAAATGGAATTTTTTGCTTGCCTGTTAGTTTAGCCACTACCACTGGTAAGAGGAGCCAAGAAACTGATATCCAGGCCATTCAGTGTATCTGAGCACTCTGCATGTGAGTAACAGCCAAAAATCGTCACCAATTGTATTTTAATATTATTCTCCTCCAAGAGAGAGCAAATGAGTGATTTAATATCCTCCCTTTCTTCAGGCATGGAACTCAAGGTGACTTGCCTAAAGGCTTGTAGTGAGTTCATGACAAAAGTGGCATCAGTCACATGGGAATGTGGGGGAAGGGGAGGCGATTCGCCATGGGCGGCAATGTTTTTGGGGCATCCCAGCCCGTAGCCACACCCTCACATGCCCTGGCCATGCCCCCACACACTGCAGCCACGCCCCCACACACAGTGGCCACGTCCCTTGTGCCGTAGTTCTGCCCCCTTCCCGCCCCCCTTCCACACACTCCAAGCTCCGCCACTGAATGGCATTTGAACTGGGAATCTTCCTAATTTGTAAGTCAGTGTCTTGGCCACTACAGCATGAGCTCTCTGAAGCAGTAGATCAGTAGATCGTTTTATAAGCCTTATATAGTCCTAACCATACTGAGTTCTACTGGAAGGGACTTTCTCTGTGCCCCATCAGTAAGAACAGTACATTTCATAAGGATGTGGGTCTTCTTTTCCTGTGGTGCCCCACTCCTGGAGCTCACTCCCATTGGACCCCAGATTGATGCCAACACCCATTTCATTTCATTGCCAAGTTAAATCATGACTTTATAGTAGAGCAGTGGCTCTTTGCCTGGGGACCAGGGACCCTTGGGGGACCCAAGGGGTCTATGAAGCCCAATTGCTGGATACCAACAGCTGCAGCAACAACAGGGACTTGCCCAAGGTTACCCAGTTTCTGAGCAGAGATTTAATCCTAGTCTCTGGAAGCTTTTAATAAATAAATACATATTTGAATATTTAAATAATAACTTAAATCTTAAGTCTTGGGGGACTCTGGCACCACATTATATTTATCAGGGGTCCTGATAAAGAAAAGGTTAAGAAGTAGAGCTTTTGGGGTCTACTGGTAATTGTAAAGTGCCCAGAGATCTTATGATACAGGGCAGATTAAAACCTTTGAACAAAATGGCCAGAGTAAAGGAAGTGTCTGAATGGGAAAATCTACACATTCCAAAATTCCAATTGTCATGGACAAAAACTCCAGAACTGATAGGGTGTTTTGGATGAAAAAAGGGAATATTGCAAAGCAGATTTGGAGTGGAGCAAGTTTGTTGGTTTTATTGGGCAAGTCTTTTCTTTCTGTTACTTTGGTTTGGTAGGTAGAGGAAACTATAGGCCAGATTGTAGGCCTACATGCTTTGCGTACATCCTAGTGCCACCCATCCCTCAGTGCATGTTTCAATGATGAATTCTTATCCCCCATATTTGCATACATATTTGCAGATGAACTGAAATGTTCTCCTCTTAGGCCATTTCCGCACTAGATTGTTATAGCGTATTATTCCACTTGCAACATCCTATGGAATCCTGGGGTTTGCACTTTTGGGAGGGGCCAGATGGCCCCTCCTGAAACTGCAAACCCCAGGATTCCATAGAACGTTGCAAGTGGAATAATAGCGCTATAACAGTCTAGCGCGGAAATGGCCTTACTCAAATGGACCTCAACAGTGACAATCAAACACATGGATGAAAACAATCTTTAATTTCAAAGCAAAGCAGGAAGCTGGTGTAGAATTTATTTGTTTTATTTTGCAGCATTCCTTGTCTCTTAACTTAACCACAGAAGCATTAAGTGGAATCATTCCTGAAGTAAGCATGTGCTTTTTTGAAGTTAAACAATAACAATTTTGTGCTCCTAGATGGTGCTTGAGCTCTGATTAATTTCCAACAGTCTAAAAAATCACAGATTCTGTATGTAGGAGGGTCGGGGTTTCAAGACAGGTGAGAAAATGGAATTAAATACCTCTTTTGTTTATTTATTGGCAGACAAGAAAATGGCATTAAACACCTATTTTGTTTATTTATTTATGTATTCTTGCAGTGCTTTTTGGAACAGACACCCTCTCTGCCATGGAGAAAAAGTATTGGATAAGAAGAACTTAGGGCCAAACCAAACATAATGGTGATTGGTAGATTTCCCTGTGCAGGAAAAACTGAAGCTTGGCAGGAGGTTAAGCAATAAAATAGCGTGGGGTCTTTGCACACTATACAGTTATAGCACTGTGGTTCCACTTTAACTGCTAGCTATAGTTTCATGCTGTGGAATTCTCGAATTTCCAGTTTAGGGAGAGGTATTTATTATTCTTGGCCAGCAAAAGTGGGGGGATAGGGTTAGATGGGAAAGAAATAAATCTTCCTTGGTGGCAACAAATTTCTCCTGCTACCATCCTGTTCTGACACCTTTCCACCCTACCTGACACAGTGGGATCTATATCCAAGTAAACATGCATAGGATGTATGAAAGTCATACCTGCCTTGCACACATTGGCCATTTCCGCACTACAGTGTTAAAGTGCTGCTATTCCACTATCAACCTCCTATTGAATTCTGGGGTTTGTAGTTTAGGGACAGGCACTTCAAATTCTCAGCCAAAGAGCTCTTTGGTCTCAGTAAACTACAAACCCCAGAATTCCACTGGGCATTGAAAGTGGAATAGCAGCAGTTTAACACTGTAGTGCGGAAATGGCCATTGTGTTTGCAATGGGAATACATAACTATTTTGAATGTGGGAGTAATATGTGAAGTTGGTGCAAGATATGAAGGTCCTTATAGGTGATTCAGTTCTGTACAATTATGCAAGCACAGAACCAAGCAACTGCAAAAGGAACTGAACATATAAAACACTGGACAGCATATGCCACGAATACTTAAAAAAAAAAACCACAACTGCTTATTTTAATAGATACTAAAATGTCTTTCTTGCCTTATAATTCTCTAGGTCGCTCAGTATTATACAGAGTCCCGTCCAGTAAGGATGAACTTAGTCATTACTGCAGCACCAGCTGTATGGTTGCAAAAAAACAGTTTAACTGTAAAGATTCCTTGTTTTGTAGAAATATCTGCTCTTTTACTAAACCTAACCATGCAACCTATCTTTGCCGTGAATATGGTAAGTATTATGGATCACTGTGGTATGAGAAATATATTTGAAGGGATGCCACGTAGAGGAAGGAGGGGACTTGTTTTCTGTTGCTCCAGAGACCAGGACAAGGAGCAATGGATTCAAGCTGCAGGAAAGGAGATTCCACCTGAACCTCAGGAAGAACTTCCTGACAGTCAGGGCTGTCCGGCAGTGGAATCTGTTGCCTCGGAGTGTAGTGGAGTCTTCTTCCTTGGAGGTTTTTAAGCAGAGGCTTGATGGCCATCTGTCGGGATTGATTTGAGGGTGTTCCTGCATGGCAGGGGGTTGGACTGGATGGCCTGTGTGGTCTCTTCCAACTCTGAATTTCTATGATTCTATGATTCTGTGAAATTTCTACTGTCTTTCTCCAGAGCTTTTCTAGGAACATGTTACCTGTGAAACCTCCCCAATATTCCTGCCAAATTTATGCCAAACATCCATACTAGTTATGAGCAAGTGAAAATTGCAGCTATACAATAGCTTGGCATTGCACAAGCAAGACAATTACCAAGGTATACATTCCATACAGAAAGGGCCCTGCCATGGAGGAGGGAGGCAAGCAGTCTGCTGTCGATTTGTAGGAATGCAGGGAAGTGTATCTTATTTGTTGCATCCTCCCAACTTCTTCTGGCAGAGTTCTTTACAGTAAATCTAATAATCCAGTTTCTTTGGAGACATTATTTTGTCTGAAATCCTCCTAAATCCTCTCTCTTAAAAGGAATGGATGGTTTCCTCTGCAGAAACTGAAAGCTTTACAGGGTGTGCCCTCTGTAGGCCGTGCAACAGATAGTTCTTCTCCTGAGTTTAGAAGAAGGGAAAGGTGAGATATTTGCATTTTGAAAAATGAATAGAGGACATGACCTAAATCCAATTAGAATTCCTAAAGTGAGCCACTACATCAATGGGAACTTGATAAATTAGCACCTGTTGTTGTGTACCTTCAAATCCTTTCCAACTTATGGTGACCCTAAGGTGAATCTGTCCTTGGGTTTTCTGGGGCTGAGAGTATGTGATGTGCCCAAGGTCACCCCTTGTGTTTCCATGGCCAAGTGGGGAATTGAACCCTGATCTCCTGGGTTGTAGTCTGATGCTCAAACCACTATGCTGACTGTCAACTTACCTCATTTCTGTTAATTCAATAGATATACACTAGTTGGAGCTATCGGTTTGATTTAGGCAGTAATTTTGGCCACAAGAGAGCTTTATTTTATCTAGTTTATAATGTAGGACTTTGGATTTTTTTTGTCTCATTGCAGTCTGCCAGTACTGATGCTACAGTAGCAATTGCTGAACAAAAGCTAATTGGCTCATTACAGCTCAAGAGGTAATACAGAAATTTAACCCATGTTTCTAATAAAAATGCATGTGATGAAATGGGCGGGAGTCCACAAAAGCTGATGCCAAATAAAACTTGTTAATATTTTAACATGCCAAAGGACTCTTTGTTGTTTTTAATAGAAAGGTGAGTTTGTTTCTAACTTTTCATAATGGCACTGCCAATGGAGTAATTTATCCACAGTACAGTGAACCTCAGTACATTTCCCCCCTAACAAGATTTCACAGAACATGAAAAAGATCTCATGAAAGCTGGGGGAAATAGTTAGGGATAGCAGTGATTATTGGAATCTTTGTTACCTGCCTGCTCTACATGCTCCACATGGAAAGAAAGAGGTGGGAGGGAAAGGTTTCTTAAACCCAGCACATTTCAGAATAAATCTTTCTGGGACACTTTTGACCAGCTTGATCTGTGAATTCATATAAGCAAGTTATAACACCAGTTTGTAACCACATTGAGAACTGCTATGTGTGTTATGTACCTTCAAGTAATTTCCACTTTATGGTGAGCTTAAGGCAAATCTGTCTCAGGATTTTCCTGGTAAGATTTCTTCAGATCACCCAGTGGGTTTCCCTCGCTGAGAGGGGATTCAAATAATGGTCTCCAGAGTTCTGATCTGACACCATACTACTACATCTCACTGGCTCTCAGAGAACTGCTGTAGTAGCTCCTCATTCATTTTGGTTGCCTTTCTTTTTCTGAATGTCCTGTTTAAAGATGTGGTTGGGGTGGGGGGCAGGTTATACAGGAGAGGTTCAGTAACACTAGCTTAGGGCATAGCCCAACTGATTGAAAAGTTCCAGATTTTGGCCCTTTCCACACGGGTATATAATACGAATCAATGCGACCTCCAATGGAGGTCTTCCACACCTTGTGGTGCGTTTGATCGCATTTATTTTTTTGTTTCCACACGTCAATCCGCATAGGCACGGTCCGAACTTGCGTAAGTGCGCACTTTTTGAAAACCTTGAAAAATGTGGTTTTTTTCCCGAGATGCGGGTTTGTGCGCACCTGCGGACGTGTGTGGAAGCGCAGATACGCACTGATTCGCCCATGGGAGCCGCAGAGGGCGGGACGTGGGCGTGACGAGCCTCGGCGGTTGGCCCCGCCCCACAAGGAGCCGGACGCCGCCATCTTGTTTTACTCGGTAAGCGGCGAAGAACAGGAAAAAGGGAGGATTTTAGGTACGTGGGTTATTCCACTTATTAGTATGTTTACCAGTTCAAATCATATGGAGACACAAGCGCATGGGCCTCTTGGCGGTTT